>JBAMMX010000007.1:7440624-8005624 GCA_037126225.1 Dillenia turbinata
GTTCTTTGTGAGTATTGGACTTGACACGTTTTATTATAGGTCCTTATGATGTCAAAGTTAGAATGAAAGCTGTTGGCATCTGTGGAAGTGATGTTCACCACTTAAAGGTCTAACCCCAACTCTGCCATAATATAAATCCCTCAAATTACGAATTTGAATTATTGGAGTTTTATCTATTACCTGATTATGTTGAATTAATTTTTAGATATATCATGCGGTGATTTGTGTATTGCATTCTCTCTGACACTTCATTTTATTTTGGGTGGGGGTTGTTTGTGATATTTCAGACTTTGAGGTGTGCACATTATGTAGTTAAAGAGCCAATGGTGATAGGGCATGAGTGTGCTGGGATCATTGAAGAAGTTGGAAGTGAAGTGAAAACCCTGGTGCCAGGTGACCGTGTTGCATTGGAGCCTGGGATCAGTTGCTGGCGATGCGATCATTGCAAAGAAGGCCGCTACAATCTCTGTGCTGAGATGAAGTTTTTCGGAAGTCCACCAGTTCATGGATCTCTTGCTAATATGGTAAACAATAAAATGCAGATATTCAATTTGGGGATCACCATAATTTGTGACATAAAATGGTTTATTATATTAGTTTTGGTGGCATAGCAACTATTTGATAATGGCAGTGCTGCTTTTGATCTAATCTATGTCTTCATGCTTGCCATTGACTCTCTTTACAGATTTGATTAATATGAATGTCCAATTTGAAAACCTGATTGAGATTTTGAATTTAGTCATTTATCCAGAAAAGATAATCATTCTTAGATGGAGTAGCACTGCATGTTACCCCCATTTCCCACCACTTAAAGCAAGGATTTGGACCTTCTTACTGATTTCAAATACTTGCATTTTTTTTTTCTTTTTTCACTTTTGGATATTTTTTGAAAAGAATTCTTAAGGTAGAAATTATGAAGAGCGCACACTTTTCATATAAAACCAAGCTCTTGCGAAGAATTTTTAGGTGTTCCAAGGAAAGCAATCCTGTAAATAGATTTGTTCTGCCATCCACTTGCTTAAAAACGGAAAGAAAGAATTGTTAAATTTTAGTTTTTCTTTGGATTTTCTCAATAAAGTTGAGGGAGATAGTCCTTTTGTTCTATAGGTAAACTGTTTCTAGGGGATTGTCCTTAACCTTCCACCTTTTTGATTTAGCAAAAGCATAGAACCTACCAACTTGTTCCAACTTCCACTCTTCTGCTAAGTGGGCACCTTATCTGTTAAATCAAATGTCATTTGCATCAGCTAAGTGAGACTTCTGTATAAATTAACCGTGTTATGATTCTTTCGTTTTGAATTAGTGTTACATGTGTTACTTTTCTATTTCAACGTGAAAACAGGTGGTGCACCCTGCAGATTTATGCTTCAAATTGCCTGAAAATGTGAGCTTGGAGGAAGGAGCCATGTGTGAGCCGCTAAGTGTTGGTGTTCACGCTTGTCGGCGTGCAAATATTGGTCCTGAAACAAAAGTTCTGGTCATGGGAGCAGGGCCTATAGGGCTTGTGACAATGCTAGCAGCTCGTGCCTTTGGAGCACCTAGAATTGTCATTGTGGATGTGAATGATTACCGCTTATCTGTTGCAAAGGAGCTAGGTGCAGATGGGATTGTCAAAGTTTCAACAAACATTCAGGTCTGCACATTTCATGTGTCATTATTGTCTTATACACCTGCCCTATCTGTTGATCTGACCTCATTAAGCCAATTCTGGTATACATGCATCGGTAGTGCCTTTTTTTTTCTGTCCTGAAATTAATAACATTATTCACTAAAGTTTGAATCTCAAGTTGGTTGATGCGCTGTTGTATTATTTTGCATTTCATGTCATTGTTTCTGTTTCTGGAACATTAATCTGTTTTAGATTATCATTTCAAAACTTCTATTCCTCGCTGCTAAAAAAGATCCATCGATGGTGCTATACCTAGCATTTTGAGCATATCTTTACTCCATTGATTGTTGCTCGCACTCTCAATACATGTCTTGCAATTTTGTTGTCTTGCAGGACGTGGATGAAGAGGTAGCAAAAATACATGAAGTGATGGGGGCTGGAGTGGATGTCACATTCGATTGTGCTGGCTTTAACAAAACCATGACAACTGCTCTCAATGCCACACGTCCAGGTGGAAAAGTTTGCCTTGTAGGCATGGGTCATAATGAGATGACTGTTCCGCTAACACCAGCTGCAGCAAGGTACACAACACACAATGGATGGTCTCATTTTTCCATCAAGCTGAACATTGCATTCCCAAGTGTTTGGTTCTATTATCGAAACAGGGTTCTGAAACAAACGTGGGATATGAGAATTCAACCAAATTTGGGAAATCAGGTGGTAGAAAAATCAGCAGACAATAGCGTTATGAAAAAATGGAGTAAATGGTTTATACGATGCATCCCGCATCTGTAGAAATTACTTAAAAGAAAATGTATGGAGACAACCTTGAGAAAATTTTCTAGGTATGGATAAATATGATAACAAAGTTATGATGGTTAAGCGTTATTTGGATTTTTTTTTTTTATGGGACAATTTTTGTGTAGACAGAAAATTAGAGAGCTCAGGATTGCCGGTTGCTTAATGGGAGTTAAAAGAGTAGTGAGCATGTCTCTTTGTAGCTTAAGTAAACCGTTTACTTTCAAATTAACAAAAATTTGTTTAACTGATGACAGGGAAGTTGATGTGCTTGGCATATTCCGATACAAAAATACGTGGCCGCTTTGTATTGAGTTCCTGAGGAGTGGCAAGATTGATGTGAAGCCTCTCATAACACACAGGTTCGGATTTTCTCAGATGGAAATTGAAGAGGCCTTTGAAACCAGCGCTAAGGGTGGTAGTGCTATAAAAGTTATGTTTAATCTGTAAAAGCAGACTCTCATAGACTTTCAGTGCCACCCCCCCCCCCCCAAAAAAAAAAAAAGAAAAACAGAGGAAGGGGGGAGAGAGAGAGAGAGTGTGTGTGTGTGAGAGAGAGCTGAGCTCCCAATAAGCCTTGTGAATATTGCTTGCTACTGTAACCTTTACTGCTTCCCTATTCTGCCCTCTTGCTGTAATAAATATGGGAGATTACAGTTATGGGTCTATATAAACTTGTTTGACATTGCTTTGAACGGAGGGCACTGGTCTCTTGTATTTGAGAGAAATTATCGCACAAGGACTTCAATGTGGTGAATTCATTATTCCCGGAGATCAATGAGTTCAAATCTGAAACTTAAAATTGGTTCAAATTCCATCCTTAGTTCTATGACAGGCTCTCGTCATTTTCTTTTTCATTTTCTTTTTTTTTTTTGGGGGGGGAGGGGGGAATAAGCAGACCCTTCCCATCCTGTTTTCGGTTTTTTATGACTATACATACAAATTTATTATATACATTCCATCCTTTGGCTTCTCACACCCACCCCCGGCATACAGGCCACAGAGAGTTCTTGCAAGAAGTCCCATATGCGTATCATCAGGCCATAAAGGAGAGTTGTTGCAAGAAGTTTCATATGCATATCACGATCAAGCAGTCCGCAGATCATATAGTTAGAAATGCCTTTTTTTTTGGGGGGGGGGGGAGAGAGAGAGAGAGAGAAAACTCAGATTGATGATTTCTCAAGATATTTGATTCCGTTACAGTGCAAATAAAAAATATGGACAAGTGCACTCTTATGGGAAATCTATGAAGCTATAATAGGCCGAGAAAATCAGATCCGCCGAGAAAATGGATTTCCTGCCCGAAGGAGGGATACAAACCCTGATGAAATACTCATAATTATGGCACAAGAGACTACACTGGGCTTCAAGCTACCAAACTAGCTTAGAACAAAAAACTTGGTATTTTGCTGGCCTAAAAATTTAGGAACCAGGAAACCCAAGAAAAATAACAAATAATTTCAAAGGCAAAAAAAGCACACCAGAGTATGTATTTGGCAGTCAGTGATCAGGAGGCAGCTTTTGACTCTGGCAACCACTTCCAAACTTTAACCTGTCCGGTTCCATCACCAGTAAAGAACAGGCCAGGACCAGCCTGAATGGAACGAACCTCCTGCTTCGCTAGTATCTTGCCCCTCTCAGAAAATCTAAACCAGGATGAAATAAGATTTTCTGTATGATATCATCTTACATGATCGGTCTACTTATGAAACAATAAGGCAAGAGGAAATCAGAACTCACGATGGCAAGTCATAAACGCGAACAGAGTTGTCATTGCAGGAGCACAGCAATACTGGTTTGCCTTCTAAATCAAGCATGCCACAGAGTGTGAGCCAACCCTGCACCAGATATACGAGGATCATTGAGTAGGTTATATTTCATAAAATCAACAGACCTGCTATAATTACAGCTACTGCAAGAGCAAATCACTGTTCTACAAAAGTTAGGCCCAGATAAAATTAAAAACAATCACCTATCTACTTGTACTTACACCAATCATCTTACCAACAGCAACCTATCATAACAGCGACAAGGGACTACAATTTTTAATTTGAAAGGCTTTGCCCAATGAGAAATGCAGAAAATAGATTTCCAGCTATAAATTAAACAAAAGTTGATCTTCTAACACGTGAGAACAACTAACGTTTCCAGATTATTTAAAACAAACAAAGATTACTTGCAACATCCCTGCACCCCTCCCACTAAAACATCCACCCACCAAAAGAACCCGGAAAGGGGATTTTTTTTTTGGGGGGGGGGGAGGGAATATCTCACTCCAGACTAACAAAGAATAAGTAACACTAGGTGTCATCAAAATGCAGAAAGAATGTCAGATAAGAGGAAAGCACTCTTAAAATGAAATTATGGACCACAAGGACATTTAACAATCAACAGAGAAATTTAACTTGGAGACTGCTTTATATTCCACTTCCCATAGTATTGTGAATTGGGAGTCCAATTCTTGGTTTGTGGCTTTTAGGAGTTGTGGTTTAGTTCAACCTGTCACACTTAATATTTTAATTTACTCATTTATGTTCCAAACTAACAGACAAGGTGTTGACAAAAGTCTCACTTATGGTATTAAAGTTGCTCTAAGTGGGGTCACTCTACCCTAATTTCAAAATGTCAATTGTACCGGTCTTCTCCTTTCCGATGATCTGATAGTTCTGAGTCTCCCAGAACCCTCAACTGGTTGCAAATCTTTGGATTAACATAGACCATCATCTTTTCTCTAGCCTTTCCACTTTAACAAGTGCAAAATGCACAATTACCCACTTTCTTATTTAGTTGTTTCTTTGAGGGATTCATACTCTATAACTCCAAAGATGTTTGAGAAACAACATGGATGACATGGAGCATGTAACTCTTTTGGTGGGTGCACTACCGTCATCTAAGCTAGTGTATCTCCTGTACTATGTGCAACTTTTTTCTTCTCCTTATTCAATAATTAAATAATCATGGCAATGAAGATGGAGAAAAGTATGAGAGATTTCCATCAATCAAGGATCACTTGACAAATTGGAGTGCACCCCATAAACCTGAATATCTAGAAACACATATTCTTCAAAGTGGAAGCTGTATCTATATTGTATGCATATCAGACTTGATACTCCATGGATACCCATAGGATATGCAATGGATACTCTACATGGCATCTCTCTCTCTCTCTCTCTCTCTCTCTCTCTCTCTCTCTCTCTCTCTCTCTTTATATATATATATATATATATATATTGGATACTTCTTAGATAATTGACCATTACTTTTTGGATAATTCACAAACATTTTTTGTGACAATTACATATTCACTATCAACACTCATAACTAGGTATATAATAGTATTATTCGATATCAATACTTATATACCTACCTATTATGTCTCATCAACACCTACTTTTAAATATTCAAATTACTAATTTGTTGAAGTAGACTTATTTATAACTAGGAATATAATAGTATTATTCGATATAAATTACATTAGTTCTGTTATGTTAAAGCCCTAATGCCATATTCAAGTTTAATGAAAATGTGTAATATCACCATATCCATGTCCATGTCCTATTTGATACATCCCTATCCATACTTCTTCATTACTAGGTTTGAGATCTTTAAAATTCAAAACATAACTATTTTCTGAATAAAATATTATTAATAAAAATTTAAAAATAAAAATATAATATCTACTGTATCACTATATCCTAAATTTTGAAAATTGTACTCTATCTGATATTATACTGTGTCCATGCTTCTTAGTCGAACATAAATCATGACGCAATTTTGGGTCTTGGAGGTATGGTGCTTGAAACCATCACTTTGGAACAAAAAATGGTTTGACAATTTTCCACGAAAGAATCCTTTGTGACAGAAACAACTAAGAGTAGTATAACCTCCAAAAAGTATGGCCCCCACAATAATAGTGATAGTTGCATAATTGATTTGGATAACCCCCCCCCCCCCAAAAAAAAAAAAGAAAAGACCTTTCCTACCATGTTCTAACTACATGATCTTGAAAGGTGATCCAATTTCTCAAAAGATTCATCACTGAATAACCCTTTAAATTGAAGTACTTAGAAAATTTTCCACCCAACTGCATCTTCAAGACTCACAATGCCGTCATAAATTTCAAATTTTAAATCTTGGACTCCTGATAAAACAGGAATCTTAGTCTTTTATCTTTATATGAATCTCACTCATTCACCTGAGCAAAGCCATTCATCACTGGAATCCCCATAAAGATTAGGGTTTCCATCCATGGTCAAGATTTTACTTTAAAATGCAAATATCAACAACATCACGAATAACTATTCAATTGATTCCGATTGGTGAAAACCAGTCTTGCTCAATTTTCAAATATAAAATTCAAGTGTTGCAGAAGCAATTAGTAGACTTTAAAAGGTTATGACATGTGCCATGTTTGCATGGCTTTGGCGTGCGTGTGGGTGGATTGAAATGCAAGAATCCACAAGGGATAAGTTGCAATTGCAGGATCAAGGATGCCTTATCCTCTTGAGTTTAGACTTCTACCCCTCTATGAACTCCTTCCCCAAGATGCTTTATCATCCAACTTCACCATGCTTCCACCCTTTCATGAATTCTTTCCCCTCCAATCAGAAGAAAGAGGAGAAGAAATGAAATTCACATAGGATGTCAGAGCTAGAGATGATAGTGCATCATAAAATCCTATAACATAACAGACAAAAAATTTCCATGTAGCCGCTCCTTTAATAAAAGAAAGACAGATGGAGGAAATCATAAAGCACATCATTTAAACTATATAATGTTTTGGGTCCTAAATGGCTAGAAAGTCCAAATTAACACGGTAGAGTCAAAGTTCATTATCCCTTTAAAATGTAAAGCACCTAAACCTACTTGCCAATGGTTCAGCAAAATTATATAAATTATAAGTAGGCATCAATAATTCTTCTCCATTGATCAAACAAAAACAAAAATTCCAGACTTTCCGACTAATATCAGCCAACGTAGATGCCCAGCAAATATACAAAGCAATCCAATTGAAAAAAAACATGATGGAAGAAAACTCATAACCAACTTACATGTTCTTCATTGTGTGTGTATGTGACTTCCAACTTTCCTATTTCATTGGTAAACCAGACCTGCTTGAACAAAGATTAAAACTATTTAAGAGCTGATAATTTTCTAGTTTACCAATCCTATTCAATCAAGTGTAGAGTGTGCAAAACCTTTATTGTTTTATCTAGTGAACATGACAAAAGGAACTTATCCCAGCAGAGAATAGACATCACAACTGAGGTATGATCAGTCAATGTTTGAATGCATTGCAAACTTTCAAGGTCCCAGACCTGAAAGAAACCATCATAAGTACAAGATAAAAGGAAGCTATCAAAGATAAGAAATGCTAGTAATGACACTTACAGGAATCAAAAGTAATACATTGAAGAATACTACTCAGGAACAGTCATAGCATTTAACTTACAAAACCAACTTACTCTTATTGATTTGTCCATGGAACCAGAGAAGAGCCTATTAGCTCCAACAACCAAGGAGACAACAGCAAGATCATGGAGCTTAAGCATTGTAGCAGGTTCAAAGCAATTGGTTGCATCATTAAACTTCCAAGCTAACACCGAACCATCCTGCAACAAATAAAAGATTTTTTCTTTACATTTTAAGACACTCTTTTAGATTAATAGACTCATCTCATTTTAAGATACGCAGCACAATTAGCATCAGAATGACAACAAACTACATCCAGAAATCAGCTTGGTCTAGCTGCTGTAAAAATTTACCTGTGTGCCAGCAAATAACAAATCATTCCCTACAACCATTGCATACACTTGACCAACAGGACCATTAAGATTCTGATCAACATTAGTTTGAAGGTTCAAAGCCTGAAAAATCACATGCACAAGCCAAATGAGTGGATGTAACATGATGGATGAAACATGGAAAAATTATTTGAATAATGAGCTAAAAGAGTGATGTGGAAGTTCTCTCCATTCACTTAACCTTGACAAGATTTGGCAGGCCAATAAATATCCAGGGACCTTCACTGATCATACACCCCACTTCGTCACCTAAGTTCATCGTACCAACACACTACAGAAAACAGCAAATGCAAGATATGTCAAGAACTAAAAGATCATGAGATGGTCTGCATTTAACAAATGGAAGGATAGAAAGTCAAACTACATCTGAATTCTAGCAGCACCCCGTTAAGAGTCACAAAATGGGAAAACACACTTCCACAAGAATATACACACTCAATTGCACCAAATGAAAAGGACTCCAAAGTCGAGTATATTAAATCAACAACTACTGATCTTGATAGGGAGATTTTAGTGTCTCACTGTTAATAACAGAACAACGTCTCTTTAGACACTGAATTAAAACAGTTGAAAGCACTACCCAGTGCCCATCTTACTTATCAGTTTACACTATGTCACACCACAAATCCTACTAGTCTGACTCCAAAATCATAACATGCGCTGTCCAGAACATAGTTGTTAACATCCCAACATGTACACTTCTCAAAAGTTCTGTAATTTCTTTTTTTTCTTTGGATAGAAAATCAAGAATATATTAAATGAAGAAAGAATGTACAAAAGTAACTAACGATAAATAATCCTCAGAGGTAATAAAGAACAACAGAAAAAAAACCAACAAAAACTAAAGCATAATTGCTTCCTAATCTCTCTTCAAATCCTCTAGACTATAATCATTATAAATTCTCAAGAATTGAGTACAAAAAGAAATATAAATGTTAATATTTCCCATAAAAGAGAATCTTCAAGACTTTGGTTATGAAAAATTCTAACATTTCACTGTCACAAAATACACCATTTGATAGCTAAAAGTGTGCAATTCCACAACAAACGAGCATCATTTTTCCTTCCAAAACTTCAAAAATTTATAAGATACAAATGAGAGAGTCTCCAGTGGCAAACCCAATTATTATCACATATAGCAAAAATGCGATTCCACATCTCCCTCGCAATAGGGTAATGTAAAATTAAGTGATCTACAAACATTCTAGGATAGCTTTATAAGGTCTCTCTCTCTCTCTCTCTCTCTCTCTCTCTCTCTCTCTCTCTTTTTCTTTTCTTCTTTTTTTTTTTTTAAAGATCATTGATATCAATTTTATTAAGCAACATGAACCATATAAAAGCCTTGAACCCGCTAGGAACCCTTATCCTCTAAATAGAATTGTTTAATTGAAAAAAAAGACTTTGAGGAAGACTTAATAAATGTTGAAACAAAGATTTACATGCAAAAAAAGGAGGATAGATTAGGATACGTACCATTCCAAATTAAACAAGAGGTGACCAATATAATAATCATCAAACAAACAAACAAACAAAATCAAACACAAAATTTACAATTCTGCATTCTTTCTTCGCCTGTCCGGAAAGCCAAATTTATAGCTACGGCATACAAGAGAAACACCAAATAACACACCAAAGAGGATAATTCAAGATTAAATGAAAACCTGGCCAGATTGACAATCCCAAGCCCTCAGAGTTTTATCTTTGCTTCCAGTGTAGAGCTTATCAGACCCAGATGGTAAAGTGATCCCACTTACAGCCTGTCCACCAAAAAAAAAAAACAAAAAACCCACATTAAAACAACATGTAAAAACCATCTGAATCAAAAAAGTCAGAGAAATAAAATCAGGGCTTTAACAATCCGGATTTAATACAAACACATTCAACTTAAAATCCGCAAACAATCAATTAATTCAATGAATAAAACACACCTCTTGATGCCCTTCAAGCTGAGTCAATAATTGGAACGAATCACCGAGAGACCAAGAATGCAAGAACTTACAAGTATCACCGTGTTTACAATTCCCCTGCTCCCAAAAATGACAAACTTTCTCGGTCTTCCTCACTACTTTATTACTTCCATGAGATCGACCCCAAGAGGAACTGGAATTGAAACTCGTGTGACGTCGGGGACCGGAAAAGGGAACATCGTCAGAGAATCCTCCGTAGGACCTCTTAGAAGCGCCGTTGAGCAGCGGAGGAGGCAATTCTCGGTGGAGAAATTGGCATGGATTCCGATTGCACTTCCCTGCCCTCCAATGGAAACAGACTTTTTGATGTTTGTCGCTTGATGATGATGGAAACGATGAAGGTCCTGGTCCGAGTCTGTTGAAGACTCGCTTGTTTGCATCGCGATCCACATCCATAGTTTATTTTAAATTTATAGGAAAATTCGAATCAATGAACGGAAATCAAAATTGAAATCGCATAATAAGAATCGACGAACCAAATCGAAGTCAGTGGGGGGAGAGAGAGAGAGAGAGAGAGAAAGCGGTGTTTGGATAGGATCGTAGAGTTTGGGGAGAACCCTAACTTGAGTTCTTCCCCGTGTTGCTATTTTTTTGACTATCTCTTTTGTTAATTTGAAAAATAGCAGTAGAAGTGAATTGTTGAGAGTTAAGCGGGTTTTATGAAAAAGAGGAAGATGTCAGAAACGCAACATCTGAGAGAGTCAGTCTCGAAACCCAAGTCCTACGCGGGCTCGGCCCGTAGATTACTTGCCACGTCATCGCAGCAAATATGGGTATTGGGTTAGGATTTGGACATTTAGGGCAAGTCTCGTTTCCCCAATCGGCCGAAATAGGGTTCCCCCCAAGTCGGCCAAAGTTTCTAATTTTTTTCTTTTCAAATCTTTTTACATTATTTTCACTTTTGTTGATCTGATCATTACTTTCACCTTAAACTCTTCCTTCAACAATTTCTTTTTTTTTTTTTTTATGTAGATACTTGCTACCGTGAATTTAATCCAATTAATTTGACTATATACTATAAAGTTATTAAAAGATTAATTTTTTAATATTTCTATATCTATTTTTAAAATTTTAATTTAAAATTTTAATTAAAAAAATTTTACATCCTATCATTAGACCCGGAGATCGTCAGCTTCCTTTAACAATTTCAAGGCAACTGTTCTTTTAAGTTTGTTGATTTGATCATTATAAATTTAAAATATTCTTTTCAATATCCCTTTTAACTTTCTTTTTCTTAAATTTATATTTAACTATGTTTATGGATCGATCAAAATTATTTTTAAATTAAAAAATTAAAAAGATGTTTAGTTTAAATTATAAACAAATTAAATAATTTAAAACGATTCAAAAGTGAAAACGCTACTTCATTTTGATTAATAAAAGACTGTACTATTCCCAAATAATTTTAAAAATATCAAAATTGGAGACCATAATAATATTTTATTCTTTTTTGTAAGGCCACCATTCACGATCTATCTTTATTTTAAAAAATTAAAATTTTTTAATAAAGTTTAATATATATTTACTTTTATATAAAAAAATAATCAGATACTACTTTTTGTAATTTTGATAGATAAGTTACTTTTTGGTACTTTTAGCAAAATAATTAAACTTTTCAATAGCTTTATCAAACATTTAAACTATATATTTTCAAATTAATTTAAGAGTAAAAAACTACTTATAAATCAAAAGTTAAAAATAAATACTCAAGCCAACTCTTAGTCTTCTGTATCTATTCCCCCCCGCCCACCCTTTCAATTTCCAGTCATTCAAACAAATAACTTCAAAAAAAAAAAAGATTTTACATTAAATAAAATATGAATAAAACATTTAAAAAATAGTGACAAGAAAATTTGTTTGTTATTTTTTTTTTATTCCAAAATAACCATAAGCCCTAAAAATAAAATGTTTAAAGGTTATAATCTCTTACCGACTTTTTTAATTTTTGATACATCACATATACATTTTTTTTCTTATTTAAACTTATAAATTAATTAAAATATCCTAATTAATATTTTATTATCTCAATTTACCTTTTTTATATATCAAAACAATCGAAATCTCTATCTTACTAAAAATCAAAAAAATCAACAGACAGTCGATTTAATGAAATAAAATGTTAAATCTTTTAATCAAATCTCAAATTTTAAATTTTGGAATAAAAAAGACTACACTAAAAGAATCATCCCTTAATATGACTCTTGCAAACACTCAAATCAGATTAATTAAAACATAACTTCTAATAAAAATTAAAAACAAAAACAAAAAACAAAAAACAAAGAATCAAAAAGTATAGGGTTGTCCTTGAAGTTGATCAATTACCTTCCACTCCGTTGCCTCACCATCTCAGGCCGAAGTGATCCCGACTGACTCTTATTGATCTCGATCCTTCAGTTTTATGACGAGTTTATATGTCCACAGATTTTTTGTCTTCTTTGCCAATACGTCATATTAGATTCATGTGAAGAATCGAAATGGGGTTGGGTTGGCTACGCTTAAACAATGGAATACTGGTTCACAAGTTACGTGAATTATATAATATCCAATATTCGAATGATTTGTTATTAACAAAATTTCTGAAAGAGTCACCGAAATTTTTAATTTTTAATTTTTTGAAAAAGTAACCACATTCTTCTCTAACATTCACGAGCAAGCATAATACTTGGGAGACTATGGCCAAGAAATTTCAGTCATCAAGATTTAAAAAAAAAAATGTAAATATATATCACCAATCATAAAAACAACTTATATAAAAATAAACTCAATCAAGAACCTCTAAATTTATTGCTTGCATCTTTCCTTACCATTATTTGCAAAAATTTGGTAAATGATGCTTGACACCTCTCCCTAAGAAAAATGTTTTTTATTTTGCAAACATAAATGGGGAACTGCCAAATGATGGAACAAATCAAATATGGTGAGACGAGATGAACTTTTCACCTATATCAAACCTGAGATTAGTCTCACAAAACTATGGCAGAAAGTAATAGGATACCTAGTTAGCACGCCCACGCCCAGTCATAGTGCTTATCGAGAGAGATGGTGTCGCACCTTTTTGTTTTTTGTTTCTTTTTTTTTTCCCCTCTTTAATGAATAAAAAGAAGTGGTAAAATAACCTAGTTTCAAGGTCATTGAACACCTCAATCCAACTACGTACTGCAATATTGCTTGTTCATGAACATGTGGATATTGAAGAAGGTAAGAAAGTCGCAGTGAAAACTATCTAACAGAAGGGGGGGAAGAGACACAAGTTCCCACTTTTCATTTCAGATGGGCATAAGATATTGATTATTACCTTGCCAATGTCGCACTAAGATAGTCCAATGAAGCAAGGCAGATAAAGATTGCCCTGATTGCCGACACACGGAGGAAAGAACAAAGAATGGAATCCAGGACTATTAACCAATGTCAGTCATCCAAAAGAATGGCACAGTGAGGTTACATACAAGAAGCACCTCCTAAACAACTTAATGAGAAACATGGATTTTAGTATATACAGATTAGATACAGAATCTTCCACTCCAGTCGATAAAATGGCGCTAAATTTCCTAGACAAAAAGGAAAAGAAAGGTGCTAAATGCAAATAAGAATTTCTCACATACAAGAACATAGATGACCATATGGTTAAGATCTATGCAATTAATAAAACTAATTCACAGTGAGAAGGTGTCGTAAAAGCCTGAGGAGCTGATCTAGGAAAAGAGAAGATGACCTATTCATCAGAAGAAGTGTTGAAGGGTAGAAAAACCCATACACCTCAAAAGAAGGTACTTTCAACTTGCAAGCTTGAAAGCATCAATGAAGAGACCGTAGGTGAAACCCATCTTAAAATTGTTGAGAAGCGCAACGGGAAAAGTTACCTTTGGTCGACTATAATAGAACCTGGTCACATACTCAGTGAGGAGAACACACAGCACTGCAGCAACAACATCATTGACGCCTAAAGTTCCAAATGACAAAGAGATTGTTTGTGCCACATAAAACCCACCTAGTAAGGAAATACCCCCAAAGAGTGCCCTCCTAGAAGGACTGCGAAAGTAGTTTCGTGAGAGTTCAGGAACAATCCTAATAATGTCAACTAGCCTGCGAGGCCCATCATTATCTTGCACAGCCCGAATTGTAAGGACCTTAACCGAGGAGGATCTTGAGGCAAATGTGCTACTTTTTCTGCGTGAGAAGACAGTTTTGGGCATTAAGCCAGAATTGATGAGACTTGTTGAGACCAAACTTGTAGCCTGTGCCATTGAGGTCTCCAGTGAAGGGGGTGTCAATCAGAAGTCTGTAAAAGGGAAAGCGCATGAACACACATAGAAGACATTCCCTAGATAACTGGTAGAAAGCTATACCTATCCATAAAATTAAAGAGTTATGCATGCAAAGAAAGTTTAAACATGACAATCTCATTGATACTCAATAACAGCACGATGTAATTTAACAGCAATTTATTCTGTCCATCTCATAAGGCATTTAACACATTCTCTTCCCTTCCCCCCACCCCAAAAAAAAAGAATTAAAAAAATGAATGAGGGACTGATAAAAATAAATCCAAGATCCACAAGAAGAACTTGAACTTAGATTGGTGCCCAACTCAAGACCCTAAAAGCAAAGGTGGAGCTAAGAAGGGACCAGGGTGGGTAATTGCATCCCCTCAATTTTCTAAAATTCAATTAGTGTTTATCACCCATATCTATTTTGTACCCACTTAACTATAATTTTGTGTCACTTGTCTTTTTTAAAACTTATTCATTTGACTAAATTTCATATAAATCTTTTTTAAAAAACTCACCATATAATAAAAATAAAATATGATATCACAATTGCATATTTTAAATCAATAATAAAAAAATATTCTGTAATCTTTAAAATCAAGAAAGAAAAAGATAAATAAAATTGCAACCCCTAGAAGCATTAATTTGACATTGCCAACCCCACTTTGGCACCTGTTCTTTTTCCTCCCCTCCTTTCCCGAACTTTCCCTCCACTCTCCCTCTCCTTCTCCCTCTCGACCTCTCTTCCTATTCATTTTGTTTTTCCTTCTCTTTTCTCTTTCGTCTCTTTTTCCCTCTCCTTTGCATTTCCTATGTGGCTCTCTACTACCTCTCTTTTTTTCACATCCCTGATTCCCTCTTTATTTCCTTCATTTATCAAACACCAAAATCTTCGTTCTCCAATTTTCTCCGATTAATCACCGAAATTGTTTTCAAATTTGAAGAAAAATTAATTTTTTGCCCCATGAAAAAGATACATGTTTTCAATTAAAGTTTTTGATTTTCAGAATATCATGGTTGAATTATTTTATTGTTGATATTTTAGATTTCCTAACATAGTTTTATAATTCATATTTGCTGCTTGAACAAATATCTTATAAATTTTTAGCACCCTCTACCTTTGGATCTTAGGTTTGCCACTGCCTAACAGTCCCCTAAGAAACCTTTCAAGCTCAAATCAAATCACACAAAACAAGTGTGAGGCAACACCTTGCAATCACTTGAATTCTGGCAGGTTCAAGGGTGCACAAGATTCACATGTACTCATACAAGCGTGTGCAAGCCAGAAATAATGGAAAAGGTGACTCTTCCCACATTCTAAGTTAAATTTGCTTTTCTGAGTTTGTATAGGCTGTTCAAATTGACTTAAACATCGGATTGAAAGCAACAACACCACTTACAGTATCATTCAACAAGTAAGCCTTCTATCAGCAACCTATTTAATTGCTCTCTCTCTCTCTCTCCATCTCAAAATTCACAGCATCCCCCACCAAACCCGCATTATATTTGTCCAAGGTTAGCACCAAGTATGTGAAAAATAACGCACTAGGACATTAGGGTGTCTTTCCATTTTGTGGGATGCATTCACTTAGAAACTTCAACATCGTCACGATCTAAAACAGATAATACACTGAAAAATTTTGCGAAAGCGACCCCAAAACACTCCTATAATAAAGAAAACAAAATAAATAGACCTTATACATAGTTTGGTAATTGGATAGAAACGAGAAGAACCACCCTTGTGTGAAAAGGGCATTGTTTAACAGAAGCCCTTGTAGTGCTCTGGGCAAACACATCATGCATTAAATTTAGCATATTCAAATGAATTTAAGAAGTCAACAACCTAAAACTTGAAGCCATAGTCCAAATTTGCATTCAAGAAAGGGTATGATGAAGAATCCCAGAAACTGGCGTATAAGAAAACCTAACGACAGACTTTTTTTCAGGAAAACTATAATGAAAAGAACAAAGTACCCGGGATTGGAGTGCTTCAGTTCGATGTCTCTGTATTGCGGCGTGTGGAAAGATAGAGAGGCAAGCTTGCCGAGTTTGAAGCAGCCATTATCCAAAGATTTTTTTTTTTTTTTTGGGGGCGGGGGAGTTTGACTGCAGCAAGGGAACAATCGACGTCGTTTTAATTTTTTTTTTTTTTAATCTAATAAAAATGTTAATTCCGAGAAGAGTTTGTTCGGTCGGGCGGAGAACGGCGGACCGACCGAATTAGATTTTGAAACACGCGGTTTGTGTTAATAAATTATTTTTTTAAGGAAAAAAAAGCATAATATAATAAATAAATTCTTGAAGATTAAACTAATAAGACAAATATAATCATGATAACTTAAAAGGATATTTGGAAACTTTCTGCTTTCCTTTAATTTTCTTTTTATTTTCCTCCATTTCATTTCTTTTGTTTGTAACACCTTTCATAATTTTTTTATAAAATAAGATTTCATAAATAAAAATGAAAGTTTTCATAAAAATAATTAAAATTATCATTATACCAATAATTTCTCATATTAAAACATAAAACCTACCATTCTGTAATTTCCTCTTCCCCCTTGTAATAACCCAAGCTTACTACCCAGATCTTCCTCCTTCTCCTTTACCATTCTGTGATTTCTCTCTTGTGACAATTCCTTTACACCCCTTTACCCAGATCTCTAGCTCTACCTCGACAATTCCCGCTTGACAGATCTACCCCCTCTGATCTTTCGCAAGATCTTACAAACCTGAGATCGCTCTCTCTCGCAAGATCTCTCGCGATCTCCTCTACTCTACTCCCCACAATCTAAGCCAGAAAAACCTTGTTATATCTCCTGTCCGAAAACCCTAATCTCTCTCTCTCTATCTCTCTCCCTCTCCCCCCTTACGACCCCTGCAAGAACTCCATCGCCACCCTTCTTTCGTTGAAAGGACCACATCACTGTCTGCTCTTCTCTCTCTTGTCGCCACGGTCTCTCCCTACCCCTGCTCTTGGTAGCCTTCCCACCCCTGTTGCTCTCCTACCCCTGTTGCTCTCCTTCTTGTCGTCACTGTCTGCTCTGCTTGATTAAAAAAAAGAAAAATTATCAATAAGATTATTATTATTATTATTATTATTATTATTATTATTATTATTATTATTATTATTGATATTGCTCTATCCATGAATCCTTTGTCTTCGATCTTTTAGAATTGCTATTATTTTTATTAATTATGTTATTAATTGTGTATAGATTATTATTAATTGTGTTCATAATTTCTCTGCCTTCATTGTTTATAATTGTCACTGTTAACATTAGTTGTGCTATCATTATTATTAATTCTATTACTAGTGGTATTGTTAGTATTATTAGGATTATTACTATTATTACAAATGTTAGTATTAATAATAGTGTAATTATTATTGTTAACTGTGTATAAGTGTTATTATTATTGTTATTACTATTATTATATTATTGTCCATCATTCTGCATACATTAGTATTTATTATTATTATTATTATTATTATTATTAATATTAGTATAATTGCTAGTTTCATCAATACTACTATTCATTATTATTATCATTATTATTACTATTATTACCAATATCACTAATATTATTATTATTATTACCAGTACTACTATTATGATTAGTATTACTACAAACACTATTACAATTATTACTAGTATTACTATTATTTAGCATTCGTACCATTACTACTATCATTATTAGTGTCATTACTATCACTATTATTATTATTATTATTATTATTATTATTATTATTATTATTATTATTATTATTATTATGAAATATATTATTATGAATTTAAAATTATTAAAATTTAAAATTTTTCAAATTCATAACGGTATAAGTGTAACATAAGATTTACTATTTTATTGTTATTTTGTATATATAGATATAATTTTATTTTTATTTTTATTTTTTTATTTTTTTTCATTTTATGTTATTATTTGAAGAATTCTGTCACGACCAGTCCAAAACTCGAATAAAAGAGTAGAGTTGCAGTAGTCTGACAGTTAGCGTAAAACCTTTTGTCAAATTAAAAAAAAAAATAAGAGACAAATATATTTAAACATATAGGGTGTTTCCCACTCAGCGATGCACTACATCGGATCCCAAGTGTAGTGGTAAATTACCAAGAGACTTTAGGGTGTGGATAAATAAGATAGTCCATGAAAATAGAATTTGCTTAACCACTTGGAATATAGATCTCTAACCGAAAAATTAGGAAAAATATAAGAAATAATGAATAAAAAAAATTAAAATCATGTGTTTCTAAGAAACCAAATGGTTGGAACAGAAGGTTAGAGTGATAGAGTGTTATGGTCATAAATTTTGGTACACAGGTAAGGATAGAACTAAATAGGGTATGAGTAATTGTACATAAATCTCTACTAGGAAATGTAGTAGAGATAAGAAGGAAGGGAGATAAAATTATACTCGTCAAGTTAGTAAATGGAGAAAATATAATTAATATAGTTAGTGTGTATGCACCCAAAATAGGTGTAGATGTAATTAATAAGAAACAATTTTGAAAAAATTTAGATGAATTTATACAAATCATACAAAATGGTGATAAGTTATTTATTAGAGCAGATAGAAATGGATATATAGACGAGAAAAATGAGGAATTTGAAACTGTGTATGGAAACTTTGGGTTCGCCTATAAGAATGAGACGGAAGATACCATCTTAGAGTTTGCAATAGCGCTTGATTTAGCATTCATAAACACCTTCTTCAAGAAAAAAAAGTCACACATAGTTATCTATAGAAGTGGGTCAAATATTAATCAGATAGGCTTTTTTCTCACTAGGAGAGACGATAGAACGACAAGTAAGGATTGTAAAATTATACTGGGGGAGAACGTAACGACTCAGTACAGACTTTTAGTTTTAAACGTACGAGGGTCTAAACGATAAAAACAATGTCAACCATATATAGAGTCAAGAATTAAGGGGTGGAATTTAAAACGAAAAAAAGTGACGACTTTTAGGGATAAAGTAATTGGAGAAACAAATTTGTTTGTTAATGATAATTCAGAAATAATGTAGAAAGAGATCTTTAGTAATATTAAAAATATAGGTAGAGAGATTCTTGGAATATCTATAGGTAGGACCCCAAGAGAAAAGGAGCCATGGTGGTAGAATGAAGAAATTCAAATTACTATCCGAATCAAAAGAGAGTATTATAGGAATCTTAAAAGTGATAGTAATATCGAAACTTATGAAAAATACAAAAATACAAAAAAACGTAAAAAAAAAAATTATCCACGAATTAAAAAATAAGTTATATAATGAATTATACAAGAGGTTGGAGACTTGAAATGAAGAAAGAGAGATCTATAGAATTGCCAGACCAAGAGAAAGAAAGAGAAAAGATCTAAATGAGATCAAATGTATTAAAAGTGAAACAAATAGTACACTTGTAACGAACGAAGATATAAGAAAACGATGTAGGGAATATTTTGATAAGTTGTTTAATATTGAGAGTACAATAAGTATAAAAAATATTGAAATACCCATAAAAGAGATTAATAGAGATTTTAAATGTAAAATTCGTTCCCATAAAATAAAAAGACTCTAAAGAGAATGAAAAATAACAAAATTATAGAATCTGATGGCATTCCTATTGAAGTGTGAAAATGTTTGGGTGAATTCGGCATAACAATGTTAACGGCTTTTTTCAACAAAATTAACAAAATTTGGCAAATAAAGAAAATGTTCCAAATAAGGAGAGAAATTACACTTGTCCCGCTATATAAGAATAAATGAGACATACAAAATTGTTCCAACTATAAATGAATTAAATTCATAAGTCATACGATAAAGTTATGAGATAGAGTGATGGTGTATGGATTGAAACGCGAGATAAGTGTATCTCAGAATCAATTTAGATTTATACCAAAACAATCCACCACTGAAACAATCTACTTGCCAAGACAGTTGATAGAGTCATTTAGAGTGCAGAATAGAGACATATATATGGTATTCATTGATCTTGAAAAAACATATGATAGGGTCCCAAGAGACGTGTTGTGATAGGTGCTGATGAAAAAAGAGATCTCTTTGAAATATATTAACCTTATTAGGGATATGTATGAAAAAGATGTAACTAATATAAGAACTTGCAGGGGTTGAGCGATAGCTTCCCTATTAACATTGGACTCCATTAAGATTTGACATTGAGTCCCATATTATTTGTAATAGTGGTAGATTAAATCACAAAAAATATCCAAAATAAAATACTATGGTGTATACTTTTCGCAAATGATATAGTTTTGGTTGATGAAATTAGAGAGGGCGTCAGTACTAAATTAGAGTTATGGAGGTACACGTTAGAATCTAGAGAATTTAGATTGAGTAGATTTAAAATTGAATATATGATATATAATTTTAGTGACAACCATCAGAAAAATGAAGAAACGATTACTTTAAAAGAAATAGAACTCTCAAATAGTGAACGATTTAAATATTTTGTTCCATTATTCAGAATAATATCAATATAGATGTGGATGTAAATAATAAAATTCAAACCGGTTGGATGAAATGGAGAAATACATCCGAAATTCTCTGCGATCGCATGATACCATTACATTTAAACGGAAAATTCTATAGTAGCGCAGTAAGAGCTGTATTATTATATAGTACTGAGTGTTTAGCCATTAAACAGCAACAAAAGCAAAAAATCCATGTAATTGAAATGAAAATGTTTAAATGAATGTGTGGTAAAACTAGAAATGATGAGGTACGTAATAGATTGGAAGTTTATTCAATTGTAAATAAAATACGAGAGTACCAGCTGAGATGGTTTGGGTATGTGCAATGAATACCTAAGAATGCACATGTTAAGAAAATTGAAAATCTAAGTATATGAGAGTTAATAAAACGTAGAGATAGAATGTTAAAAATTTGAATCAAATGTATTCGTAAAAATATGATGGTTATGGATTTAGTTGAGAAAATAGTTTTAGATAGGAATGAATGACGTTGAAAAATCCACATAAACTAAATCAACTCATTTTTCTCTCTTTATATATATATTTTATCTTTCGTTTTTATTTTTATTTTCATTTATTTATTTACTTTTTATTTATTTATTTTATTTTATTTTTTTCTTTTTTTTCTTCTCTTTTTCGATATTTATCTCTCATATAGTTGACTCCAAATTTTAAAATGAAAAATTTAAATTGTTGTTGTTTGTTTTGGCTTACCCATATAATCTCTATGAAGTTTTATTCTTAGTTTGTTGGTTCTCATATATTTTGAATATTTAGGCGATGGGAATAAACATGATTTTAAATTTTGTTTGAATTTAAATTCTTGATTTTTTTCTTCAAGTTTGAGAATTACTTACCATCAAATGTCCCCTCTCACATGGTCAACCAAACCAAGGCAGTGCGATGGTCGATTGAGTATTAAAGATTGAGAAGAAAATCAACTTATGGTTGGACAATAGGCAAGAATCTACCAAAAAAGAAAAATCACAACTTTTAGAGTTTATTTACTATAGTTTTTAATTAAAAATTAAAAATTAAAGAAAACAAAAATTTTATAAACTAAAAAAAAAACTTTTTTCAACAAAAACTAAAATTACTATTTTATAATAATTTTTTCATTTACAAATAAATTTAATTCAAATTAACTATGATTTTAACTTATTCAAATGACTTTTGCGGCAGCTTCCCGACATTAAATGTCACTCGCGTTTATCATTCATCATAATTATCCACTTCCCTATAAAATGGAAACTTTTATTATTTAAGAAGATTTTTGTAAATTTAAAATTATATAATAAAGATTAATTTATACTCATAAATTATTAAATAAATCAGAATTACTTTTATAATTTAAAATCATTCTCTTTAAAAAATTTATTAAATATAATAAATATGAAATTGTTATTAATACTTATCTTTAAATTTTCTCAACGGTGTCTTTAATAGTTATAATTCTTCTTTTTCAAATTAATAATAACATGAAAACTTCGTTCTTTAGGAAAAACTCAAGTGATATAGTTTATTCACTTTTATTCTTTTTTATATGATTTGATTTCATTTGATTATATTTTCTATTAAAAAAAAAAGAAAAGAAAGTCCATTTTTTATGACGTGAGCAAGTCGCCATCCATGCGAGACCATTAAGGTATATCTAAATCCATAACTTCCTTTCCTCCCCCACATTCTCATATTTCTTGTCTTCTTTCTTCTTTCTTCCAAAACAGCCTGTCTACGTTGACATTTAAACAAACGATTTGATATTCCATTTTGACAAGTCCCATGAAAGCTAATAACGTTTGGGGGGAAAAAAAATTCACCTAAAAGTAAAAGTCCCTTTAGATTTTGGGACTGTACCAAACTATTGGCTGTTCCTCGGAGTTTATTCACCCCAATTCTGATGTGCCATGGCAATTGCACGTGAAGCAGAAGGCTGAAGATCGGGTGAATAGAAATTATAATTTGTCATCAACTTGATTTTAATAAAATGGTTTTTTGTTTTCAAAATGGTTTTGTTGGAAGCTCTTTTAGCTTGTCAATAATGTTTATATGTCAAATTTATAGTTTTTTTGTTTTTTATTTTCTAAAGATATTAGATATTTTAATTAATATTTTAGTGACATTTCATATATCTTATTAATTATTATTATTATCGACATCTAATTGGTCCTCGTACTAAAACTATTTAAATAAGATCATGAATTCAAATTTTGTGTATAAAAAAAATAGATGTAATGAGAGTGTTGTCTCTTAAGGATCTAACATAAATCAAGTCAGATTGAATCAAATCCAACGTGATTATTAGATATCGATGATTTATAAAAAAAAAAATTATTATTGTGAAGAGCAATAGTGTGGACAACCAAACAACCTCTTTGAATAAATATATATATGTACATATGCATTATCTTTTAATAATTATTTTTTAGAATACTACTAATATCTTAAATATATTTCTAAAATATTATTAAAAAATTGTATAATTTTAATTATTCTTAAAAATTATATTTTTTTTGCTCCCCTTCTCCCGCTCACCAACATGTTCCACATTACTTCTCTTAGATAAATTTTTGATTTTGTTTTCTACCATAGTCGATAGTATTTTATTTTTTATTTTTTATTTATTAATTTATTTTACCAAATGCATGCCTCTTCATCTTCTGGCGCTTTATCCCCGAAACGGAAGTAAATATATGAGTGAAAAAAAAGGAAATGTCAAAACTTTTTTTTTTGAGAAGCTAAAAAGGGAAATACAAACTTAGAGATCTAGGGTTTGATAAATTCATTTTAGCGGTCAAGAAGCACGGTTGCTTTTCATTTTTCACATGATTAACAGATGAATTATTGTTTTTCGGGCTAACTTATGGCATAATCTACGAATAACATGAACACACAACAACGTGAGTAGATTGGTGTATGCGTACGTGTGTTGAGAGAGAGAGAGAGAGAGAACAACATAAAATATGCCATGTGGGGTTGGAGTATGAGAGAATTTCGGTGAACGAAAAAGTGATTGAGAGGCTGCTTACCTGGGAGTGGAATTAATTTCAATTTCATGTCCGAGGAATTATTTATTTATTTCTTTTTCAAAAATTTGAAAAAGGAAAAATCAAAGACAGAATTAGAAAACAAATAGCAAGCAAACAATGAACAAGAAGCGGACAAGTCTTTTGGGTTTTTAGCAGCTCCGAGGGAGACCGGAGAGAGCCCACCTTGAGGCGGAGTTCTAACGGACTCCTCTCTCTCTCTCTCTCCCCCCTTCCTTCTTCTTCTACAGTTCAGTCCTCTGTGCTTGATTTCCTGACGGGGGTCTCCTTGCTTCTCTGGTTTTCATACTCGGGGTTTGCTGCAGATTTTGGATCTGAGTTTGCTTGCTATCAGGTAATTTCCCACATGACTGAATTTTTCTGGGGTTTCTAAATAATGGGTCTTTGTTGGATTTGGGGTTTTCGTGAGGATTGTTGGCATGAAGAAATTAATAGGGTATCTGATTGATAGATCTTTTACTTTTTAAGTGATGTTCATTCTTTTCACTTCTTAAAACTATGAACTTTAATAAATTTTTCTTCTTCCCCCCCCCCCAAAAAGTGATTTTCTACGGTTGAATAATCTGTTACAGTTGAAGAATTATGACATGCCAGGAAGTTTGCCTAAATGTAATTGGCTATCTAGGTTTAGTCTTCAAGACTTTTTGTCTGACTTTTGAAATGCTGGTATTGTGTGTAGCTTTCAGATCTAAGTACATTGAAAAGTCCATTGCAGTAGGTGTTTGCTTAGGGTTTTGAACTTTAAAATTTGGTCTTTTGGGGCTTTAATCGTTATTTTTTGCTTAATGTTCAGGTGAAGCAAATTTTTCGCCATGTGAGTCGTTTTCAAACTTCAATCGCTTTCCATGTGCGACCAAAACTGGGGTTTGATCACTGTATACGTAAGCAAAATCTAGGTATCTGGCCTAGAAATTTGGTATTCCCAATTTTCTGAAAAGAGGGTCTAATTCCAAACAATTATATACTCGAGGATTTCTGGTTTGGGGTTGAATTGGGTTTTGTTAATTTGGCATGGCTGTTGCCAAGAGCAACAGCAACTTAGAAACATCATCATTATCATCATTCCGGAGATGCAATTGTTATAGGGTTGCAAGTTTGTCTGAGACCATTCTGGAATCTAACCAGATATTGAATTTGAAGGATAGATATATTCTCGGAGAGCAATTGGGTTGGGGGCAGTTTGGCGTGATTAGGACGTGCACAGACAAGTTGACTGGTGAGTTATTGGCCTGTAAATCCATTGCAAAAGATAGATTGGTCACCCAGGATGATGTGCGTAGTGTCAAACTTGAGATCGAAATAATGACCAGGTTGTCTGGGCACCCAAATATTGTAGATCTTAAAGCTGTTTATGAAGAGGAGAATTATGTTCATTTGGTTATGGAGCTTTGTGCTGGTGGGGAGCTTTTCCACAAACTGGAAAAACATGGAAGATTTTCTGAGGCTGAAGCTAGGTTTATTTTTAGGCATTTGATGGAAGTTGTGATGTATTGCCATGATAAAGGTATTGTTCACAGAGATTTAAAACCAGAGAACATCCTCTTGGCCACAAGGGCTTCTTCCTCTCCAATAAAGTTGGCAGATTTTGGTCTTGCTACCTACATCAAGCCAGGTAGATTTTAAGTACACAATGTATCTATCGATGGTATTTCTGGCATTTTTCAATCCGAAAATAGGATATACAATTTGATTTGTCTAATATTGAATCCCTTGAATTATTGCTGAACAGGACAAAGATTGCACGGAACTGTTGGGAGTCCATTTTATATAGCTCCAGAGGTGCTGTCAGGGGGTTATGACCAGGCTGCTGACGTGTGGAGTGCCGGTGTTATTCTTTACATTCTTCTAAGTGGGATGCCGCCATTCTGGGGAAAGACTAAATCTCGGATATTTGATGCTGTTAGGGCAGCTGATTTTCAGTTCCCCCCTGATCCTTGGGATTGCATATCCGAGTCAGCCAAGGAACTGATAAGCGGAATGCTCTGTAAGGATTCCTCTCAGAGGCTCACAGCTCAGCAGATTCTAGGTTGGTTACTTGGCACTCATGTGAATCTTTTATTGCTTCACCTCATAATAAGTTGGATGTAAACAAAACTAGCAATGATTTTGATGTTTACCGATGTGACGGTGTTAGGTTGCATAATGATTTTACAAAATGTTTAATGAGAATTCCACAGATGAAGATCTTTTGGCCTGTCTGTAGTGCTATTGATATTGTAGTATTGTAACCCGATGTAGGTAGTGATTAACAATAAATTGCAAATCAAAAGCTTGAATCCAAGCTTTTTGCGATTTGGTGTGCAAAAACTGTTTAGATGGTGAAGAGACCCTTGCTTGCCCTTCTTTCATAAAACCTTATTTTCTTTGTCAAACTTAATGCAGATCATTCTTGGATGGAGCATGCAACAGTTTCTGGAGAACATTGTTGTCAGCAGAGTCTGGATTGTAATCAGTTGTACAGTGAGGGCTCCTTCTCCGCCACCTCTTTTATGGCCAGAGATCAGGACATAAGCTTCGGTGCTGAGTCACCTATTCCAGGTGATTCCCGGTCACCCACGGCAATATGCAGATCATCATTTTCTTCTTTCCTGGTGGATCCATCAACCCCATGGGTTGTCTCTGGTGGATTTTCTTTCCAAAGCAATGATGAGCCCCAGGACCTTGTCTTTTCTACCCCCATGACCACGATGCCAAGCTTTACGTTCTTCAGTCTGGATTCTGTGTTCAATAAAAGGAATGACTCATTAGCATTTTCAGCCAACATATCAACGGAAGACACAATTCGTGAAGGTACTCTAGTTGCTGAACTTGTAGCATCTTTTAATGGCCTTCCAAATGTTTTAAGCCTAAAATTACTCTTCACCTCTTTTTGCAGAGTCAAACCTAGGAAAGCTATTTGTGATGCCATATTCATCTCTAAACATTGGAATAGACACCAAAAGTATAGCTGAAAATAAGAAGGCAGGTGGGTCGAGGATGTTGGCCATCCACAACAAGAGAAACCATACAATTGGCCTTGGTGAGCTTGAGCAACTTGACCTTATGGTGACTGAATCAGTCATTCGCTGGGCATCGTGCACCAATTTACCAACTGCCTCTTCCTTTAGATCTTCTCTTGTCTGTTGAAAACATGGTCCTGCAGACATTAACTGGGAGATGGTGTAACCTGATGAAGGCATGCAGAACTGGGGTTTGGAAAAATTGGATGATCTGCTTGAAATGCCTTGGCTCCGCCATGTAATACATTGATTTTGTTCGTGAGCAAGCTTTGCGAATGCTGATTGCTGGTGTGGGTGGCTTTAAGCTCTAGAATGGTAACTATTGTGTTGGGCAATGTTTCTAGTTTTGGGAGTACACTTGTAGTGTCTGTCCGTGTTAGGTGATGCTGAGTAAGAAATAATTTGTAATGAGCCCTTGACAAGCTTGTGTAAAGTTAGATATGTTGTCGGAATCCCATGATTTTCCAACAGTCATCACGTCTATTATATGAATACAAATAGAGTTACTTATGTTGGTATTGTTTCTGTTGTTTTTCAAATGGTTAGGTCAAATAATGCAAATAATGTCTGGATCATTGAAATGTCATGGTCTTCGATGTTCATGAGTGGTTTATCCATGGAGATATTTTAGAGAACTTTTTGAGAGCATGTTTTGGTTGAACCTCTGGTACCTGGAGTTCCTTTTTTTATTATCGGAGAGACAATTGGAGAATGGCCAGAGTATGGATCAACTCGAAAAGAGATGAGGAGTTATATTTTAGAAGAAATTGAAGAATTTTCTATCTTGACACGAACGTAGACATCATGGAGACACCCCATTTACTATGTATCTAGTGGAGTGAGAGAGTTAAAGTGCAGGTTCCCGGCAGGAAAACACAATCATCCCCACCTGGTAGTCAGAGGTCTCTCTTAGCGCAGGACACACACAAATACATTCCCTCGTGTGGCTCTCATGATTTTAGGCGTTTACCCACATGGGTCTATTAACATTATTAGACGTATACTGAACCTCTCATTTTCTCCCTTGAACTTAAATGCGATATAGCTGTTGTCACGAAAACCATTTGTGTCTCCCACATGTGATCGTTAGTGATTTTAGGCGTTTACCCACATGGATCCATTAGTGTGTTTGGCACGAAAACCCAAAAGTTTCATTAATCCAATATATTATTTAACTTTGTTTTTTTTATTATAATTTTAGGGTTAAAAGTATACTCTATTTTGAGACTCAACTATTTCAACATAAATAATTTAATTAATAACATTGCCGTCATTTTTAAATTATATTCGATTAATAGGGTTTGACGTTAACGTTGGCAAACAAACCACTTTAATAAAAAATTATTTAAAAGTAATTCAAAAAAAATTTATTATTTGAATTTTATAATTTGAATTTTTTTTTTTGGGAGAAATTTTCACTTTTAATTAACCTCCTGGACTAAAAGGTCTAACCGTGACAAAAGGGTCACACCTGAACCTTTCTTTAAAGATAAGGTCCTTTTGAAAAAAAAAAAAAGCGAACCTAAGCCTCATATTTTTTGCCATTTTAGTTCCTTCAAAGGCTTGAACACTAGTCCCTTCAGTTCAAAGGCTATGTCCTCTCACTCCTACCAAAATCAAACAGAATAAACCACACCCTTCAAATGGGATGCAAGATCAACACTTTTCACTCTCCAAAAATCCCAAATAAATTCTCCACAAAGAAACCCACTTTGTCAAACACATGCTCTTCAATTCACTCGAAGCTTAGACCACAAAAAGTAACCTTCTCTTATATTCAAAACCAGCAAGAGTCCGGTAAGTCCTCAACTACGACCACACAGACCCAATCACCAAAAAGTAATGTCTACAATGTCAAATTCATGACTCTTGGTGGTTGCAAACTGGGAATCTCTAGATATCCTGAATTTGAATATGATGCTCGAGGAGGGAGTGGGACTGGGTCAGGCACAAAGGTCTATAACAATGATTTGGATAGAGAAGAAGTTTCAGTTTGCTTTGATTTGGACAATTTGTATATTCCACCATTAACCAATGCGACTACAAAATTCTTGGGATTGCCGCTGCCACCATTTCTGAAGATTGATATTGTTCCTGAACAATTTCAAGGAAAAATTGACCTAGAATCTGGCAAGGTAAACTACTCTAATTCTCTATTTACCATTTACCGATTGTGTAATTCTACCGCACTCTATTCTTTGGCTGGTAATTAAAAAGGTGAATATATTTTGTAAATTATGACCCTTTAGAAAAGAATAATGTTATATTGGCCAGATAGATCAAACGTTATGTGTCACTTCACATAACCATACTTTGATCAATTTTTAAACGTGAAGATAAATTTTTGGCCACAGGTTGAACTGGAATTCAAGGCCAAGTTCTGGTTTTCAGCTGGCAGTACATATAAAGCTCCTCCATTGATGGTGGAGACAATTTTGACATCGGAGGAATCAAATGGAACAATGAAAAGTGGAAGAGGAGAGAGGTTGGACAAAGACGGAAGGTGCAGGTTGGTCGGGGTGGCGACTGTTGATCCTATTGATGATTTGTTCATGAATACCTTCCTTAGTTTGCCAACTGAATGCTTGGCCAATATGAAAGCTGTAATCTCCTTATTTGATTCACCCTGATACACAATACATTTTCTTCTGCTGTACTGTACTACAACGAAGATGTAATGAGTTCGAATCTCTCTCCCCCTCTCCCTCTTTACAACTAGGAGAGACATTTATCACTGGAGAAAAATTCCAACTTTTCTCAGATGGTTTGCCAGCTGAAGAATAGAATGCCAGATTTTAACAATAAATTTGTTGTAAACTATAGCAGTATCTAAACAATCCGATGCCAGGGGTCTTTTCTCTGTGTTGGGATATCTGAACCTTTCTATTTGTTGTTTCGGAAATAATCTTTTCCCCACTTTTTGCTAGGAAATAAAAAGAATCTTTCCCCTGCAAATGTTGTGCTTCAAGCATGGCAAAGCTCAGCATCACAGCCAACTGATAATCAGAAAATAGTAAAATAGGTGATTTCATGAAGAGAAATAAATCGGCAAAATAAAGGGAAGCAAGAAGAGGAAGATTCAATATTATAAATTAGGGCGAGAAACAGTTCTGCATAACCTTGAGATCAATGCTAACATCTTCAACATTATTCAAAGGCTAGCTGTTGAGTTCCCAATAAGGAAGCATATTGACCCCCTTTTTAGCCAATAACTCAAAGCGGATCCCTAGTTCTTCAATCCTTCCATTTGAGCAAAGTGCATTTGATGGGCATTCTGAACTGTGCTTAACCTGTGAGCAATCACCAGTGTCGTTCTTCCTTTCGTCAAATGGTTCAGAGCATCCTGGACTAGGCGCTCACTGACCGCATCGAAAGCACTTGTAACCTGCACCCAAGGGGGGAAAAAAAAAAAAAAACAAAAAACAAAACAAAACAAAACAAAAAACCAAAAAAAAGAGTGATCTACGAACACATGGTTGTCAGTATCAGGAAAGTGGTTACAACATCAGCACCAGAATCATCAGTCAGTGGTCTCTCTCTCTTACACACACACACACACACACAAATAGACCAACTCCTCTCATTGTACTTGTCTTTGTCCTCCACTCAGTAGACCACCACGTTCACCAACTAGAGTGTCATAACCCTTCAAATAGATTTGCACTCGGTAAACAACATAGTAAAACTTACAAAAGGAGACATATGCATTTATGTATGTGTGTATATAAATTATAAATTCAGGAAAAACATACTCGTGGGAGTGAAATTATGAAATCATGAGCATTTGCTGCTTTGGCTGCCTTTATTATGTCTTCTTTGGACACGTTATCATCAGGAAGACCATAGGCAATGTTCTCTCCAACAGATACAGAAAAATAAATCGGTTCCTGTGCCACTTACTATTAATCTTCAGTGATATATTCAAGGATTGATAGCATTGAATAAAGTGAGAAATAAACTAAGTCAAGCACCTGAGTTCTCGATCCAGGAACTAAGAGTCAATTTGACAGGGTCCATCAGGTTTCATATGTATCAAGTAATTAGATTTACCATCTTGTTGTAACCTTGTAGGTCTTACAGTTGGTCAAGTTCTCTCAGCCACATCAACCTTCATGAACATCCAAGAGAAACCCTAAAGATCAAACAACCAACTATACTAGTTAACATCAGAATGGCTAAGTTAGGAAGTTCCGTAGTGTTAGATTAGAGATTTAGGATCTCTTCATGAATAGGACAAAACAGTTTTTGGGTAGCAGAAGGGCCATCTCTGTGGCTCACAACTGTGACCTGGGAGAGAGGGCAAGTGTGAGTCAACCATTGTATAAAATAAATGAGAAGTACAAGAATGTGGCTGATTAACTATTGGGATGGCCCAGCCCATTCTCTTTTGTCAAATGAGCTAATATCCTCTCCTGCAATCCACGGTAAAACCACCAAACATTTGGAATGAAGAAAAAATTAACCTCATAAAATCATGCCAAGAGCTGCACCATTGTGCTTTTTCACAGAGCCACTAGGGCCCACCAGAGCAGTTATAGATCCACGTTTTAGCTTCAGATAAAGACCGTTTGGCATTTCTACATCAGGTCTTAGGGATGTGAGAAATACTCGTCTGCATAATTTAGGACATGAAAATTCATTATTATTATTTTTGTTTAAGTAGATACATGCCATCGATCTGTATTCGGGTTTCATTCCATTAATCCGATTGAGTATTGTAGAGATCATTAAAGGATTGATTCTCTCGATATCTATCATTTTATTCTCAAAATGATCTTGATTATGGGGATTTAATGCCTGACCGCTAGGTCATCGGTGAAAATTCATTATCCAGGAACAGCCAACATGTTGGAGTCATTTTGAAGAAGCCTGGGCCTAAAATGCTGACGGGAAAAGACAACCCAGTATAGCAGACAGAAAAATTGACCAGCATTAACGTCTCAACAGCAGTTTGGCCAGGTTAGTCAAGTAGACCTTAATTCTGAAATTTAATTCAGTCATCTAAGAAACTCAATCTAGATATGGATATAATCATAAAATGGTGGGGGTGTTTTATTGAGCCTTAAATCAAGAAGAATAACTGAACACACCAGTCATAAGGTTGAAATATAATTCATTTGAAATTTATCACCCGAAAGATCTGCGTGAGAAACTTATTGTCCCAAAAAATAAAAATGGTCACTTCCTCTTCTTTTTCTTTTGTCGATTTTCTTTCTTTTAAGTATAATCCTCATTGCTTCACCGATTTGCATTTTCAACCCCGTAACTTCACCAAATATACCATCTCTCCACTACCATAAGGCAAGCACAACAACACTCAATCAATTGAATAGGAAACACCTAACAATTATTTCCAATTGCAACTTGTAGAGAGAGAAAAACACAAAGTACCGAAAAAACTAACTCTTTTATTTGTAAATCTAGTGAGAGAAAAAGGTTGGGGGCTCCAATTTATAATGTTCCTCTAATGAACTTCACGCATCTGTGTCTTATTCTTATCTAATTGCACTTGATTTGTAATGGAATTTTAATATTTGTAACCTGGAGAGGAGAGAGAACTACAACTTTTCAAGGGGAACTTGATGTAGGTCTTCAAAGGAGATGATGTGGCAAGGAGGCAGTAGACCGAGAAGGAGATGGAGGGAAATAAAATCGCGATAAGTTTTCCTTAAGCGTAGATGTTATTTTGGATTAAAAAAAAGGGATGGATGACACGAGGGTAATAATTTAGGATGAAAAATTTGGGGTGAGGGTGTGATTTGAGGGAATGGGATAGAGAAAGCGAGACAAGAGAATAAAGGTTGAGGCACATTTTTAACGTTTGTACTTGGGTGTGTCAATTTGGGGTTCAATTCATTTCCATTGTAAATTATAAGTTGCGAACAAATTGCTCGAAATAAGATTTTTGAACTGAATGAGTAAGTTTGATTCAATTACATTTCGATCCGATGAATTTTTCATCAATATCAATTCAAAATTAAAGTTTATTAATTATTTACGTAACATTTATCCCTTTTTTTTGGTGGAGTAAAGAAACAAAACACAGAATCAAAACAAAACCCACGAAGGGAGCATCAAACTAAAACCTACAGGACACTCTTTTTCTGAGGAAAGAGGTGCCTATCGCATCTTGCTCCTGGAGCACAATCAAAGCAAGCAGAGTGGAGATAGCTGCATGAAGCCCAGCCGGCGCATCTTTACCCATCTTAGCCAGCTTGTCTTCGCAGCCATTTGCTTCTCTGAAAATGTGGCTCACTCCTGAGACTCCTACGCGATGCAGCATGACTCTGCAGTCTTGGACCACATTTGTCCATAGGTGGTTCATCCCAACTACTTTGTTGATTGCATGGACTAGACCCAATGAGTCACTCTCAACCACCAGCGAACTGAAACTTTTGTTAAAGGCATTCCTCAAACCTTCCCATAAGCCCCATAATTCGGCCCACTCTCCCTCAGTTGCACCAATATTAGACCAAACCAGCCTTACTATTTCTGAAAATTCCACCTGCACCAGCCTCCAACCCATCCAGACTAGTAGTTCCGTCAATATTTAGCTTCGAAACCCCTACCTCGGGGCATTTTCCATCTGATGACTTGCTCCATTTCAAAGTGACCACCGACTCTGAACTTTTCTTCATATAAGTTTCCCCAACTCAATACTCTATTGACAACAGTTAGAGGAGATTTCTTTTTTCTTTTGATAAACAGCAAGGCATCAAGCTTTTCAAACCACCCATGCTGTCAACATAAAGACGAGTCCCTCTTGAATTAAGCCCAGATTATAGATTCTGTTGGCCCCCCCTTTTAACCAGTCCAGCACATTATTGTTCCAAAAGCTACTAACCTTCTCAATGCCCAGAGCCAAATTGAGCCAAATCTCTCTCAGCTTGCTTGCAGTCCCATAAAAGCGAGTTCTATTGTTTCCTCTTTCATGGCTAGAAAAATGAGAATCAGCAACGGAAATATTCATTGTTTATATTCAAATTTCTATCGCTAAAAATATTAATGACGAAAAATTAACGACAGAAAATTTTGTCGCTAAAATCCGTCGTTAATTCATCGGTGCTAAAAGTATTAGCAATAGAAAATTCCGTTGTTAAAATCCATCGCTAATCTATTGGTAATTAATTTTATATTTTTTCAAATTATTCCTAATTATCGATGGATTAGTGACGAAAAATTTCTGTCGCTAATCCGTTGTTGAAGTGAGTATGACCAAACCCAAGTGCACGAGTCAGGACGCCCACCCCCGACTGCCCAACCCGCCCACCCGCCTCGCATGCTCCTACCTCGGCCCGCCTGCTCGCGTCCCAGCTTTTAATTTGTTGAAAAATGCTCATATCCCAGTTTGAATCTGGGTGTGAGAGAGAGATCTGGAGAGTTTTAACCACCATACTATCATTACATTTGTGTTATTAGTTTATTTTTTCTCTTCTTCTATACTTTATTTCTAATTCTCAATATTAAAAATACAATACCCTAATTTAATAAAAACATAAAATTATAGTTAAAACATATAAAATTATATTTAATAAAAACACAAAATTATGTTTAATAAAAATACAAAATTAGATTTAATAAAAACACAAAATTATATTTAATAAAAATATAAAATTATATTTAATAAAAATACAAAATTAGATTTAATAAAAACAAAAAAATTATATTTAATAAAAAAAAAATATATATATTTAATAAAAATACAAGATTATATTTAATAAAAATACAAAATTATATTTAATAAAAACAAAAAATTATATTTAATAAAAACAAAAAATTATATTTAATAAAAATACATAATTATATTTAATAAAAACAAAAAATTATATTTAACAAAAACAAATTTTTTTTTTCCAAATTTAGTGACGAAACAGTTAACGACGGATTTTTCTGTCGCTGATTTTTTTATCACTAATCCGTCGTAAATAGCGATGAATTATTATCCATCGGTAATTTTCATTGTCGAAGGCTCGTTTTCTAATAGTGTTTCTCCTTGCAAATGCTGTATTTACTATCTTTCGCAATACCTCGTTTGACCAGCTCCACTCTTAATAAAAGTTTCCCTCTTGCTGCCAACAAGATGAATAATTTAATCTTCTCTGGACACTTAGATTTTCAAACCCAACTCCATCCTATGTTCCTCACCGACTGATGTGCTGCGCCTATTTTTAGAATCCAATAAGCTATCGCCACCGAGAAATTGCCATCTGGCCTCCCTTTCCAGATCAGAGTGTCAAGATTGTTCTTATTATTGGGAATGAGAACAGTTCTAACTAGCTCCACATTTTCTCTAGTGAGCAGAGACCTCAACTCCTCTAATTTCCAACTCCCATCCTTTGAGCAAAAATGGGATACCTTAATATCATCTTCACTAGGCTTCAGTGATGTCAACACTTGTTTCCTTAATTCCATGTCATGAACCCAATTATCAAGCCAGAATCTAACAGTTTTACTGTCCCCCAACCTCCACTTAATGCCCTTATTAAGACAATCCTTATTAGAATAGATTCCTCTCTAAATAGCGGAAACTCCATCCCGTTTCTTGTGCTCCAACAAAGAGTTTCCCTTAAGGTATTTGTAGAGATATCATTGGGCCGGTTTGGGGCCGAAAACCAGCCCGAAAAAGTCTGGCCCGTGAACCAGACCGGAATAAACAGTAACCCGAACCGACCCGTCCCGGGGTACTGTAGCAGGCCGGGTCGGTTCAACCCTTTTTGGAACCGGGACCGGTACAGAATTGGCCTGGGCCCGGAATTGGCACACCAGTTCTAAAAAGGGTAGAGCAAAAAAAAGGCAATAGAGCAAAAAAAAAAGTTGATTCTAACCGGGTCCGGCCCCGCCCGGCCTGAATCAGCACGCCAGTTTCGGTTCACTGGGTCAGGCCGATTCCACTTAAAAAGAATTTGGAATTGGCCCGGGGCGGACTGGACTGGCCTAGGAATCGCTGTCAGCTTGGCCCGCGGTTCCAGGAACCGACAGTGAATCGGACCGGGCCCGGCCCAATCCTGCCCAATTCTAGTCTAGGTATTTGTTCTAAATGATCGTGCACCAAAACACATTATCTCCTTTCAAGATTCTCTAGCCCAACTTGGCAATGAATGCCATATTTTGCTCACTCATGCTTCTTATGCCAACCCACTCATCCTTCTTCGGGTCACAAAAGCTGTCCCACTTCACCAAATGAAATTTCCTCTTTTCTTCATTGCTACCCCAAAGAAAGTTCATATTTAGCTTGTCAAGCATTCTACATGTATGCTTCGAAAAACCAGGTTGATTGCATAGTGTAGAGAGGGATAGCAGCAGTGACTGATTGAATTAAAGTTTTTTTACCTGCGGTGCTCAGGAGCTTCGCTTTCTAGTCACTTAACTTATTCTGGACTCTCTCAATCACATGCTGATAAGAATTTTTGTTAAACTTCCCATAAATTACCGAAACTCCCAAATATATCCCCAAGTCTTCCGTGAGACGGAATTTGTTGCAAGTAGTAAGTGACACTTTGATATGTCCCGAGGCTCTATTAGAAATCCAATTTTGACTCATGAGGGTTGACTTGTAAGTCACTTTCCTCTAAGAACTCCTTGAGGCAGCTAAGAATGTTACTCAAGCTAAGATGATCGGCCTTTGCAAAGAGGATTAAGTCGTCGGTAAAAAAGAGGTGGGAAATAGAGGGACCCCTAACCGCTTTTTAGACTCCTTTCCTTATTTTCTCTTGAATCATACACGAAAACCTTTCCATTACTAGAAGGAAGAGGTACGAGGATAACAGGTGCCCTTGTCTCAAGTCCTAACCCGACTTAAAACGGGGGAGAATCTCCTCGTTCCAAATGATAGAGGTTTCTCCATTCGCCACAACAAATATGATAAGCTTAACAATCTTCAGAGGAGCCTTAATCTAAAGGAACACCTTAGCTAGGTATTCCCAACTAACGTTATCGTAGGCTTTTCTGACATAGATTTTTAAGATTATAGAATGTTTTGAGCTCTTAGAATTCCTGATAGAGTGGACCATTCTTGAAGAGTCATAATCTTATCTAAGGTACCTCTCCTAGGTAGAAAGCTATTCTGGTGTGGACCAATGAGTTTCTGGAGAAGAGGTCTAAGTCTAACAACTAGGCTTTTGCTAAGGATTTTATAGGAAGTGTTCAGCAAACTAATGGAATGAAAATCAAAGATTTTCTCTAGATTGCTCACCTTCGGGATCAAAATCATTGGCGCTTTGGCAAGCTCCGGAAAGAAATAGCCATCCACCAAAGCTTTATTAACAAAACTGCAAATTTTGTTCTTCATGGTGCTCCAAAATTTTTGATAAAAAATTAGTTGGATTTCATCTGACCTTGAGGCTTTTAACCCCTTTATTGAGAACATAGCACTCTTGACCTCCTTCTCATCAAATGGATTGCACAAACAAACATGGTCCTCCTCATTTATCTTCTCTCTCGTCACCATAAATTTGCTGCTAGGTTTCGTTACTCCCTTTATAACAAACAGGTCCGAGAAGTAATTTGTGGCATGAGATTTCAGCAGCTCTTGGTCAGAGCACCAAGTCCCATTGATCTTTAAAACTGCAACTTGTTAAAACTTCTTCTTATCTTGGTAGTTGCATAAAAGAATTTCATATTTCTATCATCCTGCATGAACCTATTGACTCTAGACTTTTGAAGTCAAAAGGTCTCCTTTTGGTCTAAGACTCTATGGTAATCCTCCAAAAGCCTCAATTCCAAATCTTGAAGATAACTGGAATTATAGTAATTTGGAGATCTCTGGATGCCACCTAATCTGGCTTCCAACTCCTTCTTACATTGAAAAATGTTTCCAAAAACTACCATATTCCATGTCTTTGCTTCCTAAATGACATTAATTAGAGAGCTTTCAAGGGGACCTTCAGCATTGTTCCAAGTATCCTCGAAAAAGTCCTTGAAGTTGGAGTGAGATAACTAAGCTGCCTTAAACCTGAAAGGCTTCTTTTTCTTATTAGGGATGATTGTTGAGCTTGTATTCAGACAAATAGAGGAGTGATCTCCATGAAGACGAGTCAAGATAGATGCATTCATTTCAGGGAAGGCCAATTTGGTTTCAAGGTTATAAAGCACCCTGACAAGCTTCTGTTGAAGGCCAAAGCTCCCACTTCCTAACCCAAGTAAATTTAGCACCACACATTTTGATGTCAATTAGATTGCACTTGGCCCACCAACTGATAAACCTTTGGCATCTCCTCCACGTAGAGTCGTGAATTTTGCTCGTTTCTTTGAGATTGCCAATGTCATTGAAGTCCCCCATGACTATCCACGGGACTTCCATATTCTTAGCAATAGTTGCTAGGTCATACCAGTAGGCTATCTTGGTGTGAAGATGGGGTTGACAGTAAACAAACGTTAAAAATCAAGACTTACCATCACTCTCCATCTTGTTGTGAATCAATTGGTTTGAATGCTGCACAATACAGAGGTTGACTCTATTAGCATTCCATGATAACCAGAGCCCCCCTCTGAATCTATACATGATATTTCAAGAGGTAAAAGTTTAAGGAGTAAAATTCTATCACTTTTACTCTTTTATCACATATGTCCTTAATAAAAATTATTTATCAAACACTCTTAGAAAAGATAAATTTTTAAGAAAATATTTTTATCCCCGTCTCCCTTCTTATCACAACTTATTCTTTTCCATGGTGATTAGATCCTAATGAATTTTATAAAATTGTGAAATATAAATCTAATTCTAATATTTGGTAATTAGATTCGATAAAAATTATGAAATTCATTTTTAACTTCATAAAAAGAATTCGTAAATGACCCGAAAAATGTCAAAAAGAAACTACAAAAGTTTGCAAATTTTTCTATATATGCCCTTTAGTTAACAATTTTAAAATCAATTTCCAAAATCATTTGATTATTTTGAGCAATAATATTAAACTAAATTTCATAGATGCAGTCTATTTAATATATCCATTTTTGATAAATGGACTCACAACAAAGGCAACTAAAAGTGTCATCTCGTGGCTTCCATAACGAGATGAATTCCCCGGATCCTGGCGAGAAACCGGTCAAACTTAGATAACTGGGCCGAGCTTTGCACGTAATTGACCGAAAAAAAAATACAAAGATGACTCACGTATGTTGAGTGCTTAAATTTTGAAAACTCAACATATTCATGACTTATTTCGAAACGCCATTCACCATATTTTTCTCCAATTTTTTTGATATTCTGTACTAAAAATCCTATGAAAAAAAATGAATAAAAAAAAAAAACCTTTTGATGGATTGAATGATGTTAATGGAAGTAGGATTTCGCATCCAGTCAAGAAAAGTAAAAAAGAAAAAGACGGTCTCTAATTCTCCCATTTGTTTTGTATATGTTGATTCTTAAAAAGTCTGTATATTAATACGATCTTTGTATTTTTTTTTTTATTAAAGATTGTTTTAAAATTATTATTATTATTATTATATAAGTGGATTGCGTACTAAGCTCAACCGGGCCACCCAAGATTTTGACACAACTGGAATCACGTGACATCATCAGCTCATCCACGTGCACGCCTGTAACAGCTCTAACACGGGCAACAAATGATTCCAACCAAATTAAATAAAAGAAGGGCATTTTCCTCTCTCTCTCTCTCTCCCCAATTTCTTTCTTCTCCTCTCTCGTCTCCCTCGTCTCTCTTTCTCTCATCATTATCACTCCAAGTCCATAACCAAGCATCGACATCACACTCTTCACCACGGATTGCTCACCTCCTGAAGTCTTCCCTGAGTCAATGCAAGATGAACTTCATCGACAGCCGTTGATTCTGTAGAAAGATCTTGAAATCTCTCTCCGTCTCTGCTGGTTTCTGCGATTTTGACCAAGGAAATGGTGAAGCGTGCTTGGATTTGGCTCTTTGTATGGCTTTCTTGCCTTGTTTCAGTTCTTCACGCAAGTGCTGGTGATGCTGATCCCATTTACAGGTTCAGCTCAACTCTTTTTCTTCCTTTTCGTTCTTGTCAATCGTAATTGTGACCTGTTGATATGTTCTGTTTTGTACTTTTTATTGAGAAAAAAGCGAAAAGAGATTTTGATGAGTTCTTTGGCGTTTTCTTGAATTGAACTGGTTTGGTTGCAATTGAGAAAATTAAAACCCTGAGAGAGAGAGAGAGTGGCGGACCCTGAAATCAAGAATTGGGTTAGACATGATTACAAAACCTTGAAAATTAATAAATAACAATCAATATGTAAATCGCAACATTCATTTAAAACAAATCATCATAAGCCACCAAATTCACTGCATATAATATATCCACCAAGTACCAAAGTTCTAATACTTTTCCTTTCAAGATACGAAGGTCCTTTGAAAAATTGCACCACACAAATATATATATATGTATATATATATATATATATGTATATATATATATATATGAAATGATTAGTCTTTTTTGTTTCCCTACGAACTTGGATTTTAAGTAAATTTACATTTCCATAGTTGCATGAAATTTATTATTCCACCATGCATCAATAATAAGTAAAAAGGTAAATCAAACAATAGTTTTAGGCGCCTATTAATTCGCACTCAGGAATCGGAATTGGATTTGGAATCAGAGACCTTGGAATAGGTTTCAGAAACTTATTTCTTCAGTTGGGTTTTAGAAAAATCCTAATTTGGGGGTTTCATTCCTAAACCTCATTCTCATTCCATTAATCCAAGCAAATCATATGAGTTTCAATTCGATTTTTGATTTCGATTCACCTTAACCAAGTGCCCCCTTAATAGGTATTTGAGAATGAACCATGATTGGCAAGAATGAATAGAATTTGGTGGAGAGGGGAAAATGCTTTTGGTAAGTAAATCTATTACTTCGTAAGGAAGATAAGTCTTTGCATTTTTTCTTAAACATAAAAAGGAATAAGGGAAATAAAAAAGAAAGGTTGAGGAAGAGATGGGGGAAGTTTAGTAGAGGGAAAGTTCTTTCTTGTTGTAACTTATTGGGGTGGATTACTTTTCAAAATTTCTTGAATTTTAATCATGTCAATCAAAAACTTAAAACAGTTTTTGGGGGCCATGTCCCCCTCGAGCAACACAAGAAGGGTCTACCCTGGATACAGAGAAAGTGGTTAGAGTTTTGTGTTGGTCAATCTCATTTTATCAGCTACTTGAATCCACTATAAGCATTATTTCCAGCTGTTATCTTCCTTGTCAAGTTTGTGGGAGATAAAATAAATTAAACACTTGCCACTCATGCTGTGTATTTCCCCTGCCAAAAAGAAAAAAAAAAGGAGCATGTAATCCCTTGGACAGTGCCATAGTTCTTTTTAATTGTCGCAGGCTGTGTATTGCGGACATAGTACACAGCAACACATCACAGTTATGAAAATTTTATATTATTGTCATTAAAATCTTTGGTACTCAAGTCATGTCTAAAGGATATGTCTATCAATTGCAAGAAACATATTTCTAGACATGTGCATGCAACATAGGTTGCAAGAGAATATAGGTTCTTGGTGTTATGATGGCATAGATTTAGGTCTTGGAACATTTAATGGAATTCTTGGACTTCCCATTCAATCTCTTAATGTCTCAACATGTTTGAGGAATAATCTTTAGTCTTTTGGAATGAAGTTTGAGGATGGGCGAGCAATGTATAGAATAAGCAAAACACAAACAGTTAGAGTGGGTAGCTCTAATAGATGAACGCTGCTTAGTGTGGCAGTGTGAGTACTTTGTATGAGTTTTTAAAGAAGCATCTCTGGGCCATTTTCCCCGTTTTGCGGCACAATGTTGTCCATGCTGTCAGTTTATGGTGCTTTGCTACTGAATTTAAAAGAAATTCTTTGATGTCATGTTCTATTAAGTGTTGCTGCCAATTCTTTGTGTTGTTTCGTTGTTATTTTTACACTTTTTTGGTGGATGGCTTAATCTCCAATTTGTAACGTTCATAGATATACACATTGCAACTCACGTGCTTAGCTTGAGTTAAGGTTCGGTTTTAACTTTTGGCGTATATCTTCTACAGAGATTTGGACATCACATTGTTCCAAATGTGTAACAGTGAAAGATGTTCAACACTATAATTAGATGTTCTCTTGGCTTGGCACCATACCAGATATGAAAGTGAACATTAAGTTTGTTTGTGTGTGAATGTCTTATATTTTTGCTGATTAAAATTTTAAGGAAAATGATAAATCATTTTTCATCAATGTACTTCTCTCTCTGTCTCTCTCTCTCTCTCTCTCTCTCTCCCCTCTGATGTTGGAGCCTTTCTTCCTGCAAAATTATTTGATTTTTCAGGGATTGTGTACAGCAGTGTGAGAAGACTGGATGTGTGGGTGACAAGTGCTTTCACCACTGTAAACTGTTATCTGATGGGAATCCCACTGATGATCCATGGTACCTGCAAGAACCACTATACTTGCAGTGGAAAAAATGGGACTGCCGCAGTGATTGTCGGTATCACTGCATGGTTGCTAGGGAGGAAGAAAGAAAGAAAGTAGGTGACACGCCTGTCAAATATCATGGAAAATGGCCATTTTGTCGTGTTTATGGGATCCAGGTTTGCATCTCTACATGTTGTTTGCCAAAATACTATCATCTTGAAAAGATCATTTTGCTAAATTGTCATACATATAATTGTCCTACATATAATTTTCCTTTATGTAGGAACCTGTATCTGTGGCTCTTTCTGCACTCAACCTAGCCATAAATTTTCACGGTTGGGTATCATTTTTCGTCCTCGTGTACTACAAGTTACCTTTGAGGCCAAACAGAAAGACATACTATGAATACACTTGTATGTGGCATATCTATGGCATTTTGGCAATGAACTCTTGGTTCTGGAGTGCTGTTTTCCACAGTCGGTGAGGACTACGGATCTTTTCCCCCTATATTTTGGTAATTGTGTATTTTCTTATAAATTATTTTCTGATGACTGGATATCCGTGCGACAATATTGATGGAGCGACTCTCAGACTACTTCTTCTTGAATCTTGGTTCTTTCAAAAAATGCCAATGCTTCATTTTATTTGTTGATTTTTAGATAATAAATTAGGATCACAGTCTTTATTCAGACTTGAGAGAAGTTTCAGGCTTTTTATCTTTGTATTGGACAGGTGACCTTCAAGTTTTGGCACTCTTTACTGGCTGTTGATTTGCATATTGGTATTGTTGTTGACATTCGAAACCATTTTCTGCCAAGCTATCGTTGGACTTTGTTGTCCTTTGCAATTATTGTCCTTTTTTATTCTTATCTGACACAACAAATTAGGGATAGCCTGGAGCAAGCTATTCTCAACAAATTGGATCTGAGGTTGTCTGAACGTGGCATTGTCCTCACAGAGGCCAATCCCTTTTCTTGTATATGTCATTAAAAAGAAAAAGAAGGTTAGGCAGGGAAAAGAGATTTTTGAGTCTCAAGCAGTGGTCCCTCAGGTTCTTAATGAAGGTGTTTAGCTAGAATATTAAGGGTTTAAGTAATAATAGCAAAAGGAGAAAGATTAGAGAGACCATTCATGGAGTAGATCTTGATATTGTCTTCATTTACGAGTCTAAGCTAGAGAAGGTGGATGCTAATTTGGGACTCTAAGTTTAAGAGTTGGGAATGTCTTTGTTCTAAGGGGGCTTAAGGAGGGATCATTATCATTTGGGATGGTAGAATATTTCACCTTATTGATTATCTTCATGGTTAAAGGTCGAAATCGGAAAGTGTCTCGGGTATTCTATGTTATCGAAAGGTATTTCTAAAACTTAAAGAAAAGTTTAACAAAATGATGATTTATTGTTTAAATCTGAATGCTGAGCAATGAACCAAAAGTACGAGCAGAAGATAAGAGTTGTGGAGATGAGAATGTTAAGGTGGGTATACAGAGACATAAGGATGGACAATATATGAAACGAGTTTATTAGGGAGAAAATTGGTGTTGCGCTTATCGAGAAAAAATTGAGGGAAACATAATTAAGATGATATGAACACGTACATAGGTGACCGATAAAGACTTCCATTAGGCAGTGTGAGACTATGATAAGCACTCATATTAACTTTGGGAGAGGGAGAGGGAAAGGGAGATCTAAAAAGATTTGAATAACGACGATAAAATATGATATGAATTATCTAAATATAGATAAAGATATGATGTAAGATAGAGTGCAACAACAACAAGCTGAGTCTTAATTCCAAATTTTGGAATCGATCATTTGAGAGACAAATATAAGATAATTAAAAGAAAAAAAGAATACACATGTACTATTCAAATATATTTATAATACGAAAAGTGATGATTTAATTTGCTCTAATTCTCCTACGCCACTCGTTCCTATCCGAAATCATCTCTTTAGTTAACCTCTTAACTGTCATATTTTTGCGAATATATTACATCTAGGTTTTTTATGATCTAACTCGTTTCACTGAATCTCATATATTTAAACTCTCGATTCTCTTAATTGATGTATCTTTGGATTTTCGTTGTACATGTCCAAATCATCTCAAACGATACTCTTTACATTTTATTCACAATTGAGGTCTCTCCTAATTTAATCCGTATTTCTTCATTTCTAATTTTATATTTTCTAATTTTATCACACATCTATCTTAATATTCTTATCTCAGTTACAGTCATTTTCTGCTTTTATTTTTGTTTAATGGTCTAATATTCGGTGTCATAAAATAATACAGATTTTACTGTCGTTCTATAAAATTTTCTTTTCAGATAGAGTGGTATCATGCGATCGTAAATAATTCCAGATGCTTTTCTTCATCTTATCCAACCCGTTTGGATCCTATGATTTACATCTTCATTTATGTTGCCATCATTTTGGATAATGGATCTGAGATATTTCAAACGTTTACTTTTTTGCACATCATGTTCTTTTAACCGAGTCATTTTTTTATCGTTCTGATAATTATCACTAAATGTGTATCTTATGTATTCCGTTTTACATCTGCTCAATCTGAATCCTCTGAACTTTAGTGTGTTTCTTCACAACTTCAATTTAGTATTAATACCCTCTTTAGTTTCATTTATCAACAAAATATAATCTATAAAAAGCATACACTATGGTATTTTATCTTGGATGCTCTTTGTTACTTCATTTATCACATTGCAAATAGAATTGGACTTAATGCTGATCGTTAGTAGAGTTCAATGTTTATTGAAAAGTTATCACTTATCTCTTGTAAATTCTTACATTAGTGATAACTCCATCATATATACCTTTAATAAGATTGATGTATCTGATGGAAATTCTCTTCTTCATCAACGCCCATCACAGTCTCTCGGAACTCTATCATATGTTTTTCCTAAGTCAACGAATATTATATATAGATTTCTTTTCTGTATTCTAAATGTATTCATAAGATGTCTTAGTAAGTGGATTGTTTCAGTAGTGGATTTTCGTGATATAAATCCAAATTGATTCTGAAACACGCTTATCTCCAATTTCAGTCTATGCTCAATCACTCTTTTTCACAACTTCATAGTATGATTCATAAGTTTAATTCCCCTGTAATTAGAGCAGTCTTGCATATCCCTTTTATTCTTATATAATGGTATAAGTGTATTCTCCCTCCATGCTTTGGGCATCTTCTTGGTTTGTCAAATTTTGTTAAAAAGATCTATTAATATTGCTATCACGACTTCGCCCAAACATTTTCATACCTCAATAGGGATGCCATCGGATCCTAAGGTTTTATTATTGTTCATTCTTTTTAAGATTTCCTTTATTTCATGAAAATAAATTTTATATTTGAAATTCCTATTGATCTCTTCTACAGCTATCATGATATTGTCGATATCTTTTATACCCTTCATGTTGAACAGATTATCAAAATAATCCCTCCAATGTTTTCTTATATTCTCATCCCTCACAAATATACTATTAGTCTCACTTTTGATATATCTAACACTATTTAAATTTTTTTTATTTTTCTCCCTTAATTTGGCGATTCTATTAGTTTTTTTCTCTCCATTTTTTATTTTTAACTTTTATATAATTCATTATATACTTTGTTTTTTGATTCATGGATAATTTTTTTTATTATTTTCTTTGCATTTTTGTATATTTCAAATACCTCATTATTTTTCTTATTTTTGAGATTTTTATAACACTCATGTTTTGTTCGTATAGCAATTTAGACTTTTTCATTCCCCAATCATAACTTTTTACCTATTAGAGTCTGCCATCTAGATACGCCAAGAATCTCCCTACTTATAATTTTAATGCTATTAGATATTTTTATCTACATAGTTTCTGAATCATCATTTGCCGACCAAGTTGAAGATTGTTACTTTTTCTACTTTCAGTTTCCATCACTTAATTTTTGACTCTACCAACGGACGGTATTTCTATTGCTTTTTAGGCACACGCACATCTACGACTGAAATCCTATGCTGAGTTACTACAGTCTCTCTCGGTATAATTTTGCAATCCTTATAAGTCATTTTGTTGCTCCTCTCAGTGAGAAAGAAATCTATTTAATTAGCATTCGACCAATTTCTATATATAACTATATGCGACTCTCTTTTCTTAAAAAAAAGTATTTATAAGTATCAAATCAAATGTTATAGCAAACTCTAGAATGATTTCTCTCATCTCATTCTTATTATCAAATTCAAAGTTTCGATATACAGTTTCAAATCCTTCGTTATTCTCTCCTACATGTTCATTAAGATTTTTTCTAATAAATAATTTTTCTGTACTAAGTATAATCTGTATAAATTCATCTAAATCTTCCTAAAATTGTTTTTTTACTAATTGCATCTATACTTACTTGGGGTACATATACGCTGGCTATGTTAATTATTTCTTTTTCATTAACCATGTTGATAAGTAAAATTCTATCTTCCTTCTTTTTTATCTCTACTATATTCTCACGTAGGTCTTTATGAATAATTATTCCTACACCATTTCTAGTTCTATCCCTATCTGTGTATCAAAATTTATGCCTATAAAGTTTAATTATTCTAACCTTCTCCCTTACCCACTTAGTTTTTTGTAAACATATAATTTTAATCTTTTTTTTATTCATTACTTCCCCTATCTCCCCTAATTTGTCAGTTATGGATCTTATATTCCAAGTATTTAGATGAATCATATCTTCATCGTCTCTCATTTTTGTATTTTGACAAGGGCAATAAAATAAAATATAAAATAAACTAAATTTCACGAAATTTTTAATTAAAAAATTAAAAAAAAAATCAAAAGATAATAATGTCAAAAGCAATAATGCCAAAAATTAATTGTAAAAATAAAATAACAGATTTTATGCTGGTTGTCAGTCTACCGCAACTCTACTCTTTATCTGGGTTTGGGACTGGCCGATTAAAATAAATAAATAAATAAATCTTGTATACTCCAAAATGCGCCAACAACAATCCAAAATCTCGACTCAAGAGCAATAAAAAGAAACATGCGCAATAAACATACAACAAGACCACAACTCAAATATATTAGAAGAACAAACTCAAGAACTCAAGATTTAAATTCAAGAAACTTCTTAAATGAATTAACAAAATGAATATAACCAAGACTCAAAAAATAGATGACGAGCAAGAATTCACAACTTAAGCCCAAGAAACAGCACTTCAAATAGAACAGGGAAAATAGCATATTGTTAAAATAAAAGAGACAACAAGAACAACAAAGACAGAAGATAACAAACATAAACTAAAACCAGAAGAAGCAATAGATTATCCAAAGATAACAAAGACAGCAAGACAGAAGATAACAAAGACAGCAAGAATAACAAAGACAGAATATATAGCACTTTAAGAGACAGCAGAATGTTATAGAACAAAACTCAAACAGAACAGGGCAGATGCACAGCGTAAAACTCAGACAGCAAATTATCCGAAAACAGAGTAACAAGAACAAAATTATAACAGTAGAAAATATAACAATAGAGATAGAAGATAAACAAAACCAGAGGAAATGACCGACCTAATCGAAGATAATAGCAGAGAATATGACTGACCTGATCGAATCTGCAAATGACAGATTTGAACTCACTAACAGTAATTTGACAGAATTGTAGGCTCCTTGAAAATAAATGAAAGCAGACAAAACCCACAACTCCAGAAACAGAGTACAATGACATAAAAGTATCTATATTGTCAACCTCACTTAGTGGGATAAAAGTACGATTATTGTGTCGTATAAACAACAACAACAATTTAGACTTTTATCCCAAAATTTTGGAATTGATCATTTGAAAGACAAATATCGAAATAAAAATAAAAATAAAAATAAAATAAAATAAAATAAAATAAAGTAATTATAATAATAAAATAATTCAATTTATGCAAATTCTCCTACGTCATTTATTTCTATCTAAAATTATCTTCTCAAATAAATTCTTAACTATCATATTTTTATGGATGACTTGTCTTCAAGTTTTCAACTGTTTACCTCTACGTTTTACTAAATTTTCAATATTTAAGTTCTCGGCCCTCCTAACAGGCGCATTTTTGAACTTTCGTTGCATATGCCCAAACCATCTCAGACGATATTTTTGTATTTTATCTGCAATTGAACTAACTCCCAACTTATTACATATTTTTGCGTTTCTAATTCTATTTGTTTTAGTTTTGCTACACATCCACCTAAACATCCTCATTTCTGTTACAGCCATTTTAGATTCTTCTTGTTGTTTAATGGTCCAACATTTAGTGCCATACAATAACATTGGTCTTATTGTAGTTCTATAAAATTTTCCCTTTAAATACAATGGTATCTTGTGATCGCAGAGAATTCCGGATATCTTTCTCCATTTCATATAACCCGTTAGGATTCTGTTGTTCACATCTCCATCTATATTGTCATCGTTTTGAATGATGGAACCAAGATATCTAAATTGTTCACTTTTTGATACTTCTCTTCCTTCTAAGTTAATTGTTTCTTCATCAGTTTGTTGGTTGCCACTAAACTCACATTTCATATACTCAATTTTGAAGTTGTTCAATCAAAATCCTCTGGATTCTAATGTTGTCCTCTATAACTCTAATTTAATACTAATTTCCTTCTTAATTTCATCAACTAATACTATATCATTTGCGAAAATTATACCCTATGGTATTTCATTTTGGATATTTTTTGTGATTTCATCTATTATTATTGCAAATAGTCTGGGGCTTAATGCCGAGTCTTGATGGAGACCAATGTTAATAGGGAAGCTCTCACTCATACCCCCACAAGCTTTTACATTAGTCACAGCTTTTTTATACATATCCCTAATAAGATTAATATATTTCAAAGAGATTCCTTTATTGATCAGTATCCACCACAACACGTCTCTAGGAACCCTATCATACACTTGTTGGAGATCAATGAAAACCATATGTAGATCTCTCTTCCGTATTCTAAATGTCTCCATTAAGATTATTGTGTCGTATAAAGAAGACAATAATATAGAAGAGTATGCAATATAAAATAGAGTACAATAACGTAAAAGGATCCATATAATTGACTTCACTTAGTGGGATGAAAACTTAATTATTGTTGTTGTTGTTGATAATCTTCATGGTTCTTTTTCTCTTTTTGTTGTGTTTTAGGTTAGATGTTTTCACCAACGTTGGTTTACCTTTGTTTATGGCCCAAATACTTCTAGGCTATGTCATTCCTTTTGGGAGGAGATGTATGGGGTTTTTGGCATTTGTTCCCTGAATTGGTGCTTGGTAGGGGATCTTGTTGTTGTTAACTTCCCTTCAAAGAGTCTTAATGGGATTGGGACTACTAATAGTATGTATAATTTTGACTTTTTCATTAGGGATTGCGAACTACAGTATATTCTTTTGACAAATTCTCAATTTATTTGGTCTGTGTCTTGGGAGCGAAGGATTGTTTCCTGTATTGATTACTTTCTTTGTTCTAATAAGGAGGAGTCCTGTTTCCCTAACCTTAACATGATGTCCTCATCAGAACCACTTCTAATCACTTTCCTATCCTTTTGGATTCGAATCATACCAATTGAGGCCTTACATCTTTTAGATTTGAAAACATTCGATTCTCTGATAGAGATCTTAAAAAAGTGTGCTTGAAGGTTTTTGCAGAGTTTTTGATGTAAAAGGGCGGAAGAGTTTTTAAGCTTACATGGAAATTGAAAAGTTTGAAATAAGGAGGTCTTTAGTGATATTAGAGAGGATTAGTGCTATTCTTCAGCGCATTGATGAAATAAATAAGCTTAAAGTCAAAAGAGGATTATTTGAGGAACTTTTTACTCCTAAGGAGAATTTTGGAAATGATCTTGAGGAGCTTATTTTGAAGGAGGAGATTAATTTGTGCCAAAAAACTACTATGATATGGGTTAGAGAGGGAGATTATAATAGTATTATTGGGTTGCTAATGGTAGGAAGCAAAGGTCTTCTATTAGAAAATTAGAGCGTGACGAAGAAAATGTGATTACAAGCACTATTCTCATTAAGGAGGCTATTACTAGTTTCCAAAGGGATTTGTATGCTGAGGAGGATACGGTTCGTCCTATTATTGAAGGTCTTGATTGGCATCTTGTTTAGAGTTCTAAAACCTCTTTACAAGAGTGAGCTTCTGAGATGGAGGAGATTCATGTAGAGGTCTTTGGTTTTTCTGGTTTTAATGGTTTTGCTATGACTTTTTAAGGATTTTTTTTTTGGATATCATTTATGTGGATTTTTTTTTATAGAGTTTTTGATGAATTCCATACAAATGGGGCGTTAGCTAAAAAATATGAATTATACTTTTATTACCTTATTCTTAAGAAATTCTACTCCTTGAAAATAAAGGATTTTGGACCCATTAGTCTTGCTACTGGTTTTACTAGATTGTGCCTAAAGCTTTAGCTAATGGGTTGTGTTGGTACTTAGATGAAACCATATCTTGAAGTCATAGCATTTTTATATGGGGTAGACAAATTTCGGATACAACCCTAGTTGCTAATGAGGTTGACTATGTTAAGAGCATGGTAGGGCCCTTGAAGTTAAATTTTGGAAAAAAAAAACTTATGATAAGGTTAGTAGGTGCTTCTTACATAATGTGCCGGAGAATAAGGGTTTCTAGATTCTTTCGAGAAGATGGATTAAAAGTAGTTTGAGTTTGTCTTCTTTGTCTGTTATTGTTAATGGAGAGCCGAAGAGCTCATTTTGGATTCTCATGGGTTATGACATGGAGATTCACTTTTTTTCTTTCCTTTCTACTCTAGTGGTGGACCCTTTGAGTGGGTTGATTGGCAGAGCAGTTCGAGCCATTGTTTTCTCGTCTTAGGGCAAGAGATGACGACATATGTTTCTTATCTCCAGTTCGTGGATAATACCATTAGGATAGTGACAGTTTTAGAGATGTGATCACCCTACTTAGCATTTTTGAGAAAGTTTTTGGTTTTAAAATCAGTATGACCAAGGGTGAGCTTCTTGGCATTAATGTCTTGGTTGGACTGTTGACCATCTGGTTGCTATTGTTAATTATGCGAAGATAGAGTGGTGTATCTCATATTTAGGGGTTCCTTTGGGGGAGGTGGGAGCCCCAGAGTCCTTATTTTTGGGATCATGTTGTGGATAGAATTAATAGGAGATTGGGAGGGGGAATTAAACTTTTCTTACCCTAGTTGGATGTATCTTTCTTATCCTTGCTTTTTTTTTTTTTTTTCCTAACATCCCCCTTCTATTTTATCTCTCCTTTAAAATTGCTGGGGTAGCAAATAAGATTAAGAAATTGATGAAAGATTTCTTTTGGACAAGAAGTGGATCGGCCAAGAGAGATCACATGTTGAGTTTGTATAAGGTTTCAAAACCTAAGTTTGAGGATGGTTTGATTCTCGGTAATCCAGTATCCCAGAAGATTTCTTTTTTAAGCAAATGACTTTGGAGATTTCTCTTAAAACTCAATTTCTTCTGACATAAGATAGGGTTTCCGATAGAATAGATGAGATGCCAAAGTGGGAGTGAGAACTACTCATTATAGTCCTTGAAAACTCATTTCTGTGTGTTTTCAAAGGGGGTGATGGTGTTCGTGTCCATTTTTGGGAGGGTTCTTGGAATGGAGAATCTCCGTGTTACTTTCCCTCGTCTTTATAGGTAGTCTATGCTTCATTCATCTCCTATTAAAGACTTTTATAGTTAGCGATGTTCGATCTTTTGGAATTTTCATTTTTAAGAAATCTTAACCAGAAAAAAGTTGTAGAGCTTTCTTTTCTTATTTTCCTCTTACATGGTGGTGGAATTTCCCACAACATTCTTGACAATAGAATTTGGATTCTTGATTATTCGGATCCTTTTACTTGCAATTTTCCCCCCCTATCATCTTATTAGTCTTCCTTAACAATTTTATTTTCCTATAACTAATTTTATTTGAAAGGCAAGATTCCTGTCAAAGTTAAGACTTCTATTAGGTCCATAGTGCTTAGTATGATCTCCTACAAAAGAGGAGACCTTTTAAAACTCTCTCTCCTCATATTTATGTCGTGTTATAACAATAATGAAAATAAAGATCATGTGTTTCTACATTGTTCATTTGTACGCGTATTTGCTATGGGTGTTAATGGTTGGCTTTGTCTTAAGAGGTTTCATGATTTGTTTCTCATGAAATTTAGAGGTTTTTGGAGGACAGAAACATATTCGTTTGCTTTGGATTTGTATTCATGGTCATTCTTGGTGCATTTGGAAAAAGCAGAATGCGAGAATATTCAAAAATTAGACAATCAATTCCTCTCTTGTTTGGGACAAATTGTATTTTATATTTTTTGTGCTCTTGGAGTTAGAAAAGATATACTTTAGAAGAGTTGATAAAGGATTGGAAAGTAGTTATCCATTAGTTTTTCATTTGTTATTTATTTTATTTTTTTCTGTTTTCCATCTTTGGAAATATCTCATTCTTGAATTTTTCATATATTCTTTACTACATCTAATAAAACTTGTTTATCTACCCCCCCCCCCAAAAAAAAGAAAAACAATAAAAATAAAAGAAGAGCTACAATGAGGTTCCCCACCTTAGGAGCAAGCATGGCTAGCATCTGTTATCTCTCCCTTTGTCTTGGAGGTTCTGCTTAGATGTGAAGCTCTGAAGTGCATGTCAGGCATCTTACAGAAGATATCTCTTATCTTCCTCTTGGTGCCAGAACCCAAGATATGCCCTTGCTAATAAAAATTACTGAATACTCTGAAAGCGCGCACCTTAGTGCCAGTCTATGTATCAGCTAACTTCACATGTATATTATTTCTAGGGTCTCTGTTTTCTACACTTTCTAGCCCACAACCAGAGGAGAGCTAACTCGTTAAAACCTACACCCCTGTAGCCCATAATCTCTTTAGTTTGGTTGCCACCACAAAGCTAGTATGTTCCTCCATGTCAATATTTTGAATATGTTAAAATATGGGCTACAGGGGTGCTTTTACTCGTTGACATACTTTCTAGCCAATGATGTCAATGGGAGCATTGAATCTTTTCGATCCTGAAAAGGGGTACTTCTCTTCAATTATACTACAGGGGTGCATGGGAAGCCAGAGGTTTTACTATTATTTGATTTAGCTTTTGATGCTATGCTTTTACTCTGGGAAGAGCTTTTGTGAAATGTCCCAAATCCCATCCCACCCAACCCCCCGCCCCCCAAAAAAAAACATCAATTCACCTTCTTGAAGCCAAAGATCTGCCAGTATATGGTCGGTACCGACTCTGGTAACTTTCATTCTGTTTTCTCAGATCTCTTCTCCGTAACTCTGCTTTGATACTTTTTTTAAAACTCTGCTCTGATACTTTTTTTGGTCACCACTCTGCTTTGATACTTGGAGACGCTTCTGTTGGAATTCTCTCTCAAAATATCATAATTCCACTTAGGTCAGATCCTAGCCATGGCCAACTTGCTTTAGGTACTGTACTCACTTTCCTCTGCTCTCTGTCACCTAAAAAACCACCCCACCCTCATCCACACAGGAAAAGGAATGCATGTGGGCGGAGTCTTCTCATCTTGTCAAGCTTCCATATTATGCAGATGCCCCAAGCTCTCGCCGGATGTCAAAACAACCAAATCAACCCCGTGACAAAACTCCTAGCAATTGAATCATCTAAATCGCATATTGGTTTTCCTAGGCAACATATCCTGCAAAAACTTTGAACCTCTCCTCTTTTTAGGTCATTAATTCCTCTTAGTTTTCCTTCAGAATGGGATTCTATGTTCCAGTGTTGCTCTTCTCTTCTCACCTTCATTTTTATTTTACTTCTTTTGACCTCAAGAATCATAAATTTTGTTTTTAATTTTAGGTCATAGATACCACTCGGAATGTCATTCTCCTATTGAATTACTTGCAGAGATGTGGATTTAACTGAGAAGCTGGATTATTCATCTGCTGTAGCTCTACTTGGTTATACTCTTATCGCTGCCATACTACGAGCTTTTAATGTAAGGAGTGAGGCTGGCATGGTCATGGTATCTGCTCCATTTCTTGCTTTTGTGACAACCCATATCCTCTTTCTGAACGTCTATGAACTTGATTATGGTAAGCCCACTTGTCTACTATTTGCCACTTGTCTACTATTTGCTGTCTTCTTTATTATTCTCAAAATTTTATGGATGGTATGACTTCCAACTCAACTATGTCTTGAGGTAGGAGATCTGGAAGATGATTTTAGGTTAATTAAGAATTTTCTAGGACATGGTTTAATCCTACTTGCTTCAACAAAGAAACTCAATACATGGTTTAATTATGTCTCAAGATTAGCATTCAACTCAGTGGTGAGGATAAGCAAATGGCTGTGATCTGACATGATCAACAATTATGCAGGTCTGAACATGAAGGTGTGTGTTACCATGGGCATTTTGCAGCTTTTCATATGGGCAATATGGGCTGGTGTCACTCACCACCCATCAAGGTGGAAGTTGTGGGTGGTGGTGATAGGAGGTGGCCTTGCCATGCTCCTAGAGATTTATGATTTTCCACCGTACAAGGGATTTGTGGATGCTCATGCCTTGTGGCATGCTATGACCATTCCTCTTACTTACCTCTGGTGGAGCTTCATTAGGGATGATGGAGAGTTCCGAACATCAACTCTGATCAAAAAGGCCGAGTAGAAACATCTGGAACAAGACATGCCTGGTTTGACTGTAGATTTTATCATTGAATTGGTAACATTTTTTGCCACATTGTTTTGTTTACCTTCAAAATGTACGTTCTTTTATCCCATGTGTCAGCATTTCTCTGAAAATGCTTACCTTAGTGGTCTTGACCTTTGGCTTTGTACGTCTATTTTCTTTTTGCAGAGACAACCAGCTGTTGGAACTTGTTGTATGTGTCCTTACGAATCTGTAATTGAAGTAGCATGTAAATTTTGACATTGATTTTTACGTGCCTTTTTAACCTTCAGAAGAAATTTCTTTTATCAAGATACCGAATGCAGTCTTCTGGTCTTGCAAATTCACACTACAGATTAATGTGGGTATTATGCTATGTCACTTGTTTTTCGGGCATAATTTTTTATATTTCATGTTGTATGGTTTAACTTTAGGTCTTGAGTCCGGTAAAAAAACTGTTGAGTAACAGGACCATGAAAGGGTATTTTTTCAATGCCTAAACCTTTTCCATTTTTTTCTTCAACTATCTCCCGTGGACTATTGATCAGATCGAAATCCGGTTAGATGGTTTCAAACCAAATATTTAGGGGTTGAAATTTAGTTTGACTTGTTATGGGGTTAGGATTAGGATTGACTGTGAAGTTTGAATCTGGCCGACTTAAATTTTCACTTTCCATAAATAACTTATTATTATTATCACTGCTCTTTTTTAATTATGATTGTCTGGTTGAGAAACCCAAAAAGGAAAAAAAAAAATGAAAATCTATCATTTGATTAGATTGTTCTTTATTTTGGCACAAATTGTTTGGCCTATAATCTTTCAACAGGGCAGTGTATATTTTCTATAAAACATGAATTTGAGATGTAGAAAAATTATTATGGGATTCTTTAATAAAAGGCTTTTTATTAGTTTAAGAAGAAAGATATTCGTTTAATTGAGAATAATTATTTCATTTTCTTTTGAAATCATGGGAGAAGATTTTTTTTTAAAAGAAAAAAAAAATAGAATTTGTTTATTGATAGAGAGAAGACAGGTCGGCACAAAGAATTTTAATTTGGAGTACACCCATCTCCAGAATAGAAATTTTTGGGGTTACAGAAAAGTTAAATCGACCCGATTTTAACTTGAGATGGTGATTTACTTCTCTCTCTCTCTCGCTCTCTCTATCTCTCTCACGCTCTCTCATGCGTGAGAAACCATGGAAAGCCCTGTGTAGATTGAATTGGATGCGACGTGAAGTGAAGAAATGGAGTGAAAGAGCAAACAAGAAAGAGAAAGGTCCGGTCCTCTTTTCTCACTCCCCTGGGCACCAGTAATTTTCTTTGGAATTCGCTTCATACTTGAAAAGGAAATTTTGGCCAATCTAACGGTAGGATTTAAAAGATCATGGCCAAAAACTAATTTTCTTACGGTTCAAAGTTGTGGGATTATAATATCAATAAAAAAAATCAGAGACCAATCAGGCAATCTATTAAAATTCAAAGGATAATTAGAATTCAGAGGGTAATTCTGTGTTTTCCTTTACATAGAGGAAATGAGAGTGGTAGAGAAGTGATAACGTGGCATCTGAGTGTTATGATAAAAGTTTTCTCCATTTTATGATTTTTGTTTAGGGGGACAACGTATGAGGAAAAAAATAAGTATCATCAAATAGAAAGGAAAAAAAGTTAATAAAAAAATGAAATAAGCAATATTTCCGGAAATAACTTATTAAAAAATTATTAATCTTTTTTTAAGAGTTTAAAAATTCAAAATACATAGAGGAAAAATGGTATTGTAAAAATGGTGATACATGAAATTGAAAGTTTCGAAACGATACGAAAAATAGATGTTTTACCAAATCAAATTTGCTCTAAATATGTGTGAATCAATATTTTTTTCTTCTTTTGCTTAATTATTTGTTAAAGCAAATTTGATGTAAGGCGGGAGACAGGGGGTGGCATGTTTAAATTTTGTCTTTTGGAGCCAGAGGCAATGGCCACCCTACCCTAGCCCTTTGGCCCAATCAGTGTCTCTTCTATATATTCGAAAACCTAATTTTGATCATGAAGTTCAATACATGTAAAAAAAAAAAAAATGATTCCCAAAAAATAACTAAATGTAGACATATTGATACTATAGAATACAAATTTTGAAAAAAATATTTGAGTGGTAAAGAGTTTTTGTTTAAATATTTTTTTGAGATTTAATGTTTAAACTTTCATTAAGGCATATATTTTTGTAAGAGTAGTCCGGTAGGGTACTCATGAGTTACGCGGGCGAGATGGAGCATCGATTATACCATTTGTCTTCGGCTCAAGTCCTTTTAATATTAATGATCCAACATTATATTATTAATTTCTTTATAGTATTAAAAAGTTTTTTTATTAATATATTTGGAGTTCTTTGAAAAATATTGGATAGCACAAAATTATAGTTTTTGAAATATATAAATAAACATGTTATTTAAAAAAAAAAAAAAAATCTGGCCTGGCTGGGCTACCTAATTTTTTTTATTATATGGGTTCCAAAAATAAACCCAAAACCTTTTATGGGCAGAGCCGTCCTCTGAGCGTAGCCCATTGCGTGACTTTATATAAAATAAACCTTTTATCATCTAATCTTATTATTATTATTATTATTATTATTATTATTATTATTATTATTATTATTATTATTATTATTATTATTCAAAATATTTCATTATTTCAATAAAAAATCTAAAAGAATTCAAAATCTATTATTTAATAAAAATGCTCAACATTTTGACACGAATTCGTGTGTCTATAAATTTTTGGTAGAGTAATTTATTGTTTATGTTTTTTTTTAAAACATAATACATTTATTTAATTTGAGATTTTGAATTAACTAAAAATAATAAATAAAAGGCTGTTTATTTATTTAAGCAGAAAGATATTCAATTAACTAAAAATAATTTACATTTTATACAAGGACGCAGGAAAAATTTTTATTTTTTAAAGGAACAAAAATTTTCATTTTTTGACGGATTGACGACAGCTGTATTGAAACGGTCGGCTTGCAAGCTGAGGATTTGAATTAGGAGCACAACTGTCATAATCGTTGACCAGCTGGCAAAGGAACAGAGTGATCTTCGGCTACAAGGAATGGGGAAACGGACTTGGTTGGGCGTCCACTCATAAAATTCAAAACCCACTCGGTGCCAACTCATTCAAACACATGCCTTGCTCTCCCCTTCCGGAGGCTAGAGCCGTTAACTTTCTTTCCTTCATTTGTCAGACTCGAGAAGGGGAGAAGAGTAGTCTCTTCACTCTCTCATCAGAAACCATGGGATATCTTCTGCGCATTGAATCGGAGATGACGAAGCCGTCTAAGGAAGAGATCGAGAGAAAGAACAAGGAAGGAAGAAAACAGGTGTTCTCTGTCTCTTTCTCCCCTTCCCACTGGTAATTTTTTTGTCTTCGAAATCCGCTTCGGCTTAAAAATAAATGCCGGCGGCGAAGAAATTCGTTGCGTGATTTCTATCATTTGATTTCCAAATTTTATATTGATATTTTGATCTGATCTAGAAATTAGTGGTTGAAACGAATCTGATCTCGATTCCAGAATAACCTAATCAGATTTTGAAGTATCACTGTTAAATTTGAAAAAAGAATGTGTTTCGTCCGCGTATTGCTGTGAAGAGCCGTTTCTTGCTTTGCTTCGCTCTCCAAGGGCGAGAACAAGTCCTTCCATTCTCTCTCTAATCGGAAAATTTTTGATTGTTTGTAGTTTCAATCGAGGATGAAGCCGTCGATCCAAGAAAGAAAAGGAAGACAAGGTTCTCTCTCTCTTCCTTATTTTCTTTAGTCGAAATTTGCCTCAGCTTCATTCGTTCGTCATGGCGAAGGGATTTTGCTGTATAATCTTGTGAAGCTTTCTTAAATTTAATTCTGCTCTCATGAATCAGTCAAAATGATAAAAGTAGAAAGGATTTGCTACTTCCACAATGATTTCGATAATTTGAATTTCAAATTGTTATTTGAGTACAAGCTCAGTTGATTTAAATCTATAATCTAGAAATTGGCTTGAAAATCGTCAAATAAAACTGTTTGGAAACAAACCAGTATCATATCCAAGACCTGCGAGATCTCATATTAAAGAACTGGTTCTCTACTTTCCTTCCTATGTTTCTTCTTGATTTAGGATTTCAGATTTATCATAATCAATTTAGTATTTCAAAAAACTTTTGTTTGGGGCCAAATGAAAAGGGAGTTTGGTTTATTTGAAATGAACTCATTGCAATTGAAATTCTATGGTTGGAAAGAAACAGTAAATGTGGAATTCAATTGATAAGTCCAGCTTCTCTATGGCAGATTCTGGCAGCTCCTGACCACCACATGTGATTCTGGGTGTGCCTTTGAGCCTCTAGGTTTCTTTGGATGCACCATAAACCAACTCTTCTGGTTGGATTTCTCATTTCTGTACTTTCTTGGCTGACGGTTAAGAAGAAGACCTTGCTATGAAAGAGTAATATAAAATGTTGGAATGTAAATCCTCAGTATTGGGACGGGATTAGTGGCTAGCACCAAACTTAACATTTAGTGTCATTCTTAGGTTAAAGGTAGTAAGAATACAAAACAACTTATCTAATAATTATCAATATCGCCACTGGGGCAGAGTGTTGGCATGCCCCACACTGTCGGGCATGGACATGCCACTAACACGAGATGCGTTCCATTTGGTTTAAATAAAAGATAAATTAAAATTTATTATCTCGGATTTGGCCCCAGATGGGATGTTTTAGTGACTAAATTAGGATACAGTGACAAAGATACATAGTTAACAATATTGTCATTAGTATGTTATATTGGTTCAATACTCATGGGGCATTTAAACACCAGGACCAGAATACTTAGAATGCAAAGATAGACTGCTCTGCTTGTAGCTTTTGTTTATGCAATTGACAGGTGTCAGAGCTCTTCCTTCCTTTTTTCCCCCCTTACATTAATTGATTCTTCTTTGGTTTTAATTTGCTGGTTTTGCCCCCTATCTATGTAACTGGTCACGTGTATATGGGCTGTGCTCTTGTTAATGATATACAATACAGGTCTTTCAGTATGTAATTTACCTCTGTTGCTTGTATTATAACTCTTTACTTAAGATCTCGTTTGCTGCGGTTATTGTTGCACAAGGCTAGAGTAGTAAGGTGGCAGAAAATTCGGGATGCAATACCTTGGGTACTTGGTATGGACTATGCTGGAAGATCAACACAGTTTGTCTTTTTTCATTTTCATTCTGTACCCTTTAACTCTCTACTTTCATTGATTCTATTGTTATTATGCTGACAATCCTTGATATGATCATCTATAAAAATAGGTTTGTACATGCATTCAATGATGTTGCCTATTTATATAAAAATTTTGCAGTGTAGCAGATATCATCCAAAAGATGTTCATACATGGGTGAGATCATCTTGCCAGTTTATGTACATGCTACAATATAATTGATTCCTTTATAAACATATTTTTCCTAAAATAAAAAAATTTCTTGTGATGCTTTAGAAACCCCGTTCCTAGTCGACCAATCAACCAACCTATTGATTACTTTGTTTTCACCATAAATTGCATTTTCAGGGTCAAAAGGGTTGTGATCATGAGGAGCTGGTAATCATAGTTTATTTGGGTCAAGTGTAACCTTATCTAGCTATGTATCCACTAACATTCCACATGGAGCAATAATATTTCTGTCATTTTCTTAAAATATTCCACTTGATTTGCAGTTCAACTGACATCTTTCTTGTACAGGTCCACTTCTGTTGAAATCATTGCTAAGCACTGATCAGGATATTGGCATTTGGTAAGCTGCCTTTTGTATCCTCTATCTGTATTCATTTTTCATGTTTTGGTTGATCATGCTCCAAATTGTTGATATATATGTGGGATTTGGGAGAGAGATTATCCAAATCCACTAAAATTTGCCATAGCTGTGCTGCAAAGGAAGCAATTGTAAGCTATGCATCGATTTTTCAAGTATGAGGACTGGCTTATTATGAGAGGGACTTCCAAATTGTTTACTCCACGCTCATTTAGTCATCTTAAGTTGTTTTTTTTAGTGACAAACATTATTATCAGTGGTGGTTAATTTGTGGTGCTATGTAAAAGCATTATTTATCTTAATTCAAAACATTTGCACTTCCAAGTTTAATTTTTGTCAAGAGAATGTTGAATGATATCATGTTCATAATGATATTGAATTTGTTTTTTTTAAGTTAATTATTGAAAATTATGCCTATGCATTGATATGTGATTGGGATATTGCTTAACCTGAGAAGAGAAAACTCACAGCCATTTAGTAGCTGAGAAATTTGAGAAATAACGTACCCAGTGCCAAATCTCCCACATTATGGGCTCTGGGGAAGGGAATACCTAGGCAGCCTTCCTCTTACTTTTTTTTGCAAGGAGGCTGAGAAATTTGAGAACCTTGATGGAATTGATAAAGATGATTTTGTCTAAGGTACCTGAAGTAGTGGGATATGTTTCGCCTTGCAGTTTGGGGGGTCTTGTGTATGTTTCTTTCTTTCTCTTTTTTTTTTTGTGTGTCTGGTTTTACCTTCAGGATCTGGGAGATAATTTCAAACTGGAATGTGCAGTTGCAGGCCTTGTTATGTAAAGGATCTCTCTCTCTCTCTCTCTTTCTCACAGAATTAGCTTGGTATCCTCAGTCTGTAGTTTTCCTTAACTTCTCTAGTTTATGTCAATGAAAATAATGCCCTTGGGGCACCAATTTTTTCCATTCTTGCTTGTTCATTGTCAGTATTTGTTGCAATTGTTTAAACCAAGGGGAAGAATGAATGCTTCCTTAGATATCTATGCAACATATATTTTCTATTAATTCCCATTAAGCGTAAGGCATGAAGAGGAGATATCTCAATACAATCGGTAGGATCACTGCAAAGCTGTCTTTAGGAACTATTAAAATCCACACTAGCCATACAATTACTGTTATACCAAAACCTAAAAGTTGTTGACTGAAGCACCTATTCACTCCCTGTAAACATCAAAAGTATCCTTTGGCAGCGCTCCCTTTAAAGACTGAATTGAAACATATTTACAAGGTCTTCCTCTTTCTTTGTCAATTGTTATTTGTTTCTTTCATCTTAATTTTGTAACGGTACTGTTATGTCATCCTGGAATTACTGTTCCATCAAAACCTAAAAGTTGTTAACTGTAGCACCTATTCGCTCTCTCTAAACATCAAGAGTATCCTTTGACAGCACTCCCTTTAATGACTGAACAAAAACATATTCACCAGGTCTTCCTCTTTCTTTGTCAATTGTTGTTTGTTGCTTTCATGTTAAGTTTGTTATGGTACTGTCATATCATCCTAGATTCGTGCAGTACCAATCTAGTGATGACCTATTGAGGTACTAAAAATGATGAAATGTGCCCAGGCCATTGTTCAAGAAGCAGTGATGGCGTGGAGTCAGTGATAAAGCTCCAGTGGTGCATCTATTGCAGCAGCTTTGCAGAGGTGGCTTTTGATACAGTTACAACTGATGAAAGAAGGAGAGTTGGGATCATTTCAAAAACAGTTTGCTGCTGAATGGAAGAGGTAACATGATATATATCATCTTTTTCTTAACAAATGATTTCAATATCTCATGTTTAGTTAGATGGAACCAATGTCAGAGGACAGTTGCACGTGTAGGTCGATGACCATTTACTATTTCTATTCCATTTGGAAAATGGCATGATTTGTTACTTTGACATTATGTTCTGATTTTGACTTGATGTTAGATATCTTTCATAAGATCCTTCTATTGTGGTTTTCAAACAGCCAACAGTGCATGATCAGCAGAATATTTTTTCATGTCTTTTTAAGTTCCTTCCCAGTTATGCTGCTTTTGTCATATATATACACAGGATTTTCAAACTGCATGCTGATTTTAAACATAGATGAGAATATTGTGATTAGTTAGATGGAACCAATGTCAGAGGACAGTCGCACATGTGTAGGTTGATGACCATTTACTATTTCTACTCCACTTGGAAAATGGCATGATTTGTTACTTTGACATTATGTTCTGATTTTGACTTGATGTTAGATATCTTTCATAAGATCCTTCTATTGTGGTTCTCAAACAGCCAACGGTGCATGATCAGCAGAATATTTTTTCATGTCTTTTTAAGTTCCTTCCCAGCTATGCTGCTTTTGTGATATAAATACACAGGATTTTCAAACTGCATGCTGATTTTAAACATAGATGAGAATGTTGTGATTGGTGTATTATAAGGAAGGTTTCCATGAGGCACCTACATCTATGCATGGTACTTGGCACTGGATGATGCTAAAACTGAAAGAATTTAGTGCATACAATGATCACTGAGTCATGGTAGAACATGAGGAAAGATATTTATGCTGAAGCTAGCAGACCATATGCTGGGAAGAGGTTTCAAATGTCTCAATATCCTAATATACTTGACACTTCTTTTCCTGCTTCCAAACCTTGTCTCTTTTTGGGCTTGGCCAGATGATACAGAAGATTTTGAATGCTTTTTATCTATCCTCATTACTTGAAACTGTGATGACATAGTCTTTTTTTTTTGGGGGGGGGGATGATGTTGCAAATGGTGCTCGTTGGTGATGTACTGCTCAGAAAGGCATGTTTTCATTATATCATAGATCAGCTTTTTGAATTTCTAATTGGTACTCCGTGTCTGGGTAATTTATGCTCATAACAGTGTACAATGATATTGAGATTGCATCAAATGTTAGCTGGAAATATTTTATGCAAAAATTATGAGGGATCACATTGTTATTCATGTTGTTTTTATGGGGAATGGTAGCTTTAAATGTTGATTCTATGTTTAGCCCAAAAAAAAAAAAATCACCTTTACATGGTCCTGTTTGGTATGGGAGTTTTGAATCATGAGAAGTCATCTAGTTTTCTAATTAAGCAATTTGAGCTCCTGAACTGCATTTAGAATTTGAGCCCTGTGATGCCCTAGCAATTATCCATTTGGGGATGGTTTATAAGCATGTTGTGGCTCTGGTTAGCCAATCAGTTGATCCAGGAAATGCTCTCCAGATGGAAGTTTCACCGAATGTCCTTTTACACTTCCACATGAGCCCCTGGTAAATGGAATTTGGAGTTGGTATCATATTTCTAGTCAAAGAGATTAACCTGGAGACTGAAAATAATGACGACGATCTTATGTCTTTTCTTTGGGGGCACTCAATTGACATAAGCAGACTGGAATTACCTGTGGAAAAGGTCATACAAAAGCAGGTAAATTCAATAAAAGGTTGGGAGAAAGCTCAAATTTAACATTAGATGAGGGAAAATAACCAAGATGGTTTTATCATTGTAAGAACTTGAAGGAGAAAGGAGACATATCGGATGGATGAGTGGAAAACATATCCTAGCTTCAATGATAATAAGAATCGGCATGAACTTGAATAGATTCGTGTGGTTGGGACTGAGTTGAGTTGAGAATGTGCTGATAAGCTATTTAACAAATTGTCTGTTCATCTTGTACCATGATATATGTTCTGTCTCTGAGTTTCTTCTACACCATTTTTGTTGCTTCTCTTGGAAAAATTGTTGATAGAGAATCTTATCTCTACAAGTTTCTTTGCACCCTTTTCCTAAAACATGATTCATAATGCACATGATTGTAAGATGTCAAAGTCCTTAGAAATGTTGTTGACCCTCCTTGAATTTATGAATGGGATGTCCTGGAAGGTTTACATATGAGGCTGGCAGCCAGAACTTGGATCCCAGGCTAATGCCAAAGAGAGACCCGCTAAAATGGTTAAGGTATTGCTGTTAGTGGTGCAGATACTCTGGTGTCCCCCCCCCCCCCCCGGGGCTCTTGCTTGATGCCCAAAGTTTTTTCATTTGGCAGCTGCAAACCACCACCAAGGAGCCTGTGCACTGAACTTGGGTCAAAGCCAGTCATACCTAAGCCTAATGATCTCTTGCTATATGCATTCACATGAAGATGGACTCTCTGATCTCTGTTGGACACTGCAGGACATTTCTGTTGCACTTCAACATTTGATGAGTAAAAATAAAAATACCAAGCCATTTTAGGTATTTATGCAAGGACCGGCTGGGATAATAATGTTCAGGCTGTTTGTTGGGTTTGACACCTGGATTTAAGAAGAACATCTGAGGTTTAAACTATCCATTATGAAGCCTTAAAAAAACACATTAGGTAGGTTTTGCTACAATGACACAATATCCAGACATGGCCTTTGCATGATAAGGAAAATAATAAACACCAGCACGCTTGGGTGGGAACACAGAAAGAGAAAGAACCGGCCTAGTATGTTTTTACCCTAATGACATTCTTGTTTTGCAGGTGGCATGTTGGAATGATGCTGGTCCAATGGGATGGTCTGTTTTCTTGCTAATAAAAATGTTTCTGTTTATATCAAGCTTTAAGATACTCTCAATACTGAAGCCAATCTTCACAACACAGGCAATATTGGAGGAAAGTAAGAATCAGCACATTTTTTAAGCCAATCTTGCTAGGAAATAACTTTTTCAGATCATAGTGGATGGTTCAATCTTGAAAGTTTCACATCATAGACTTCCTGCCAATAAGAGGGATGAAGAAATTTCCTTGAACTGTTAAATTATAAGAAAACATCAAATCTGTGAGCTATTATACTTATTAATAACATTTGAAAATTAAGATATAAAATTGCATAAGAAAATCTGTAGGGTTAGCTCTGTTCCTCAAACCCACAAGAAGCCACCTCGTGCTAATGTGGTTCTTTTGTTGTTGGAAAATTCCTCCATTGCATAATGCTCTATGCCCCTAAAATTTTATAAATTTTCTTTATACCATATTAAAAGGTGGTTGAACTTTATTCTGACCTCTAAAGATTACTCTCTCATTTGCAAGATTGTTGGACAGTTATATTGTTATTTATGGTTCTCGTATGAACTAGTTTTTGCAGCACCAAAGAAAAATTTGTATTAAAAGAGAAGAGAAAATTATTTGCTGCAATGTCCAATTTCATCCAATATTTACTGATCTGATGTTTTATTTTCCAATTTGTGGCAGGGGTGCTGCATATCCAACTCCAGGACTGCAGGAGGAATACACTGGTACCTGTACAAAGAAAAAAAATAAAAGGTACAGACCGAAACTGAAAACTATTTCTTACAAAGCCTCTCTCTCTCTCTCTCTCTCTCTCTCTCTCTCTGCGTCTATACTGTTATAGAACTTGAGCACATCCGCAGGCATAAGGACACACTTAAAACAGAAAACTCTTTATATATATATATATATATATATATTACCCCATAATCACGGTTAAATTGGATTCAAGTCGATTTAAGAGATAAAATTCTCGCGACTTCTCTCCTATCTTTGTCCGAAAATCAGGGGGTAGGTGTGTCCCATCAATGGACTAATTAAATTAATAGCTCCATAAGGACATGTCAGCATCCCCATCCACGTCATCTCCAACATACCCTCCAACACCACCACCAACACAGTGATGTGGGGGTGGAGGTAATAACAACGCCTGTGCCATTTCCGTAAGAAATTTCGGCGTGACCGCTTCCTCATCCATATAAAACACACTTTCCGGCGATGCCGCCACATTTTCACTTTTCTGTGTCAAATCATCCCCCGAGACTCCCTCCGATTCTGCCGGTCGGAAAATCTCTGCCGCCGCTTCGGCGGCCTTCCGAATGTCCTTCGCATCCTTGGATGCCGGGACCGGCAACCTCCACGCCGAGTCCGCAAAATTGAGGCAGGCAGCACGGCCGCGGAGGGCGATGGCCGCCACATCATGGGCCCGGGCGGCCATCTCGACGGTTGGAAATGTACCCAGCCATATCCTCGTCTTCTTGTTCGGCTCCCGGACTTCGCACACCCACTTTCCGGAATTTCTCCGGCGGACACCTCGGTATACTGGGTGCCGAGTCTCCCGGAACTTTTTCCGGCCGGCTCGCTTCTTAGGATTCGTCGAAGCTAACAAATGGGTCTCGCTTGTTCCACTGTCGGATGCCGGCGACGATGCAAGCATGTCGGATGACCAGAAAACTGACCCACGAGGAAATGGGTCAGATAATTGAGTGAACACATCCATTTTTAATAAAGCAGTCGAAGTTTTAAGAACTATTGGAGTGCTATCAAAAGTTGTACCAAGTCCGTTGTTTGTTGGATACCTAAGATGCGAAAAGAGGTTGTATTATATATGTTCCCGAAGATAAGTGAAGGAAGCGCTTGATACGCGCATACGGAGTGGGGTTATAAGGAGACAGGCTGTATTCCCAAGGGATACAATTAACTTCCATCAGAATCTGACTGCTGAGCTGTCAATTCTTGAGCTCAAGTTGGGCGATGTAACTCTTTTTTAAAACGTGTGTCTTTGATGACGTGGATACTAGAATTTGGCCTTCGGTAGTGTTTGACCGGCTTAGTTTAATGAGTCTAATATTTTAGTGCATTGGATGAGTCCACTATGCAGTTGTCAGAAGAGTCAAGGTGAGTCGATATACTAGAATGAACTGGAAAGATTTTACAGCCCAGAAATTGTGTTTGAGAATGACAATTGGGCAGCGGACGGCCTCTAGTTTCCAGGCGTTTGGTTTTCGAAGAGTACTTGCTGCCCAACGAGGAGACGAAAGCTCCTCGAGTTTATATATTTCTTTCAAGTTATACACCGATTAAAATAAAATTTTGCGATTAATCCAGTGATGTGACGTGGTTTGTGTGTTGTTGATTGGTAACGGACAAAAAGTTTCTTGCTGTTTAATTTGTTAGCAAAGTATTTTCTCCGCTTTTAATAAATAATTACAAAAATTAAAATATACATAAAACATCCACGTGTTCAATACATAGAATTTTTCACATAAACAAACTTACTTTTTACAAGAAAACTTTTCTCATATATTTTTATATTTTTTATTGTAACAATTCATTAATAATAATAAATACTTTGTTTGTACAGAATTACTTATATAAATTCACATTAAGCGGATAAATTGGAATTATTTAACAAACGTGAAAAACATTATGCTGGTAAATTGTAATTTCCCTAGAGAATATAATTTTTGTATAAATTTTTTGTCAAAATTTGCATCTTGATTTAATTTGAGACTATTGCTTAGACTTAATTTGAAAATTTGCATGTTGACTGTTAAAATATAATGATCAGCTTGATTGCAGGTGCCGAGCAGTTAAGGTTTTTGAAATTTTTTTGTTTCTCCAAAATCATTATTTGTTATTGGATTATTTTACAATTTTTTTATTATTTAAAAAAGTTTCACAAAATATTATTTTTCTTGTTTTATACAGTTGTAGAAATAATGCGTAAATTATAACGCGCGCGCGCGCGTGTGGTGTGTGTGATATTTGGTCTTTAAATGAACAAATTACATGTTATCTAAGCCAAAAGTCAGTTTAGTCCTTAAATTTGGATTTGTAACTATTATGTCCTTAAACTGTGAAAATTGTCACAATCAAAGGAAAGTTTCTAATTAAAGTAAGGGTTTTGGAAAGAAAATGCTTATGTGGCTATTATTTGGTTGACTTGAAAAATATTATTCTTAAATAGATAATTTGAAGAGGATAAAAATACACTTACTTGAAAAATAAAAACTAAAAATACGGAAGCGTAGAAAATCATTTGCAGATATATAATACAAAATATTTAAATGAAAAGGTACATAGACTTTCTAGAGCCTAGCCTCCATCTTCTTCTTCGCCACCTTCACTCACTCCACACATTGGTTTCTCTACAGAGAGCAAATTGGAAGCCATTTCAGATGGTACAAACATTCTACGCATAAATTTTGTTAGGATTTTGGCCAAATCACTCCAATTGTGACAATTACTCACAATTCAGACTCGTCTACCTACAAGAAGGAGATACGAGGGAGAAGTGGGCTCGGAGGGAGGAATGAGAAAATTGGTAACGGTTCGAAAACTCGGTATAACAATCTATTATAAAGAGCGGTAAAAAGATATAGAGAGATAAAAATTAAATAGAGATAGAGAAAGACTAAAGAGAGATAGAGAGAGAAAGAGAGAATACAAGAGAGAGAAAGAGAGATTTCATTGTACATTATTTCATTTCATGCCATTACATGTATTAAATATTACTATTTATACTAATCTTACTAACTAATTCTACTAACCATTTAACCAATTCATCTAACTACTAACTAATATTTTTAACTATGATTAACTATTAATCAATCATAATTGTTATAATTATTTCCCTTTTAAGACATTCTTGTGCTCAAGAATAGAAAACAAAGAATTGAAATTTGAATCCATAAATCTTGAACCAAGATTTACATTTGTGTTAAAAGATAAGATGAATACGAACCATAGATGTAACTTGAATTAACCAAGAGAGTAGTAAGAGCAAAATAGAAATGAGAAAACTTGAGAAAGATCTTTGTTGAATTTCTTTTTGGTGAAGAATTTTGTTCGATGAACAATGAAAATTCAATCTTTGAACTCAAACCATCGACTTCTTTCTTGAACACTGGAAGTTCAATCTTTGAAGAATTTGACAAAAACCCACCATCAACAATTTCCTTATTGGACAATTGAAATTCTTCTACTCTTAACATTTCTTCATTAAGAGTAGATAAAATAAGAGATTTAGAAAGTGTTATAATACCTTGTTTTTCTATGAAATTTGGTATTATTTCTTCACCCATTTGATTTGTTTTGTTACTTTTCAATTCATTTTCATTTTCTTGCTCATTTTCCATCGTCAACCTTGCTTCAATAGGGGTGGATATGATAGAAAACTTATACATTTCTACATATTCTTCGGATTTGTCTTTAAACATAAACTTTATGATGACAATGAAGGCGTTATCCATTCTTGTCAAAGATTTTTCTATTTTTCGGTCTAATTCTTTCATTCTTCATTCCCATTGGAGACGATAATCTTTAGGGATGACAATGGATCGGTTATGGTTCGGGTCATACTAATACCATATTCGACCTTAAATTTTAACTACAATATGCATATCCGACTCTAATCTGATTCAGGTTAAAAAATTAAAAATCATATTCGACCCTATGGATTTTTCAAAAAACCCGATCTGACCCGATCTATTATGTATATTTAAAAAATTGATCCGATCTGATTATAAACCAACTTGTACCCGACCCATATCCGATCCATACCCGACTTAAACTGTAATCTAATACATTTTTTTTAATTTAATAATATTTTTCAAAAATAAAAATAAAATTTATAAATTGTAACAAACTCTAAAAATATTTTTATTTTATTTAATAATATTATATTAAAATAAAATTTTATTTTATTATAAATTATTATCGGATCAGATCGGATTATTTATAATATCAATCCGTAGTCGAATTGATCCGACTACTTTAATATTAAAACCCGACCCTAATCCGATCCTAACCTGATTTTTGAGGAAAAAAAACCGAACCATGGAATCGGATTTTTCGGATATCCATTGGATTGGATCGGATATTGTCATCCCTAATTTTCTTTGATCGTGGCTTTATACCCAATTTCTTATGTCATTTTCTCAAGATTTGTCGAAAAACATAGACTCTAATACCAATTGATAATAATCCACTATAAAGAGTGGTAAAAAGATATAGATAAAGATAAAAAATTGAAGAGAGAGAGAGAGAAAGGGGTTTAGAGAGAGAAAGACTAGAGTGACATAGAGAGAAAAAGAGAGAATACAAGAAAGAGAAATAGAGATTTCATCACATATTATTTCATTGTATGTCATTACATGTATTGGATATTACTATTTATACTAATTCTACCAACTAATTCTACTAACCATTTAATCAATTCACCTAACTATTAACTAATATTTCTAATTATGATTAACTATTAATCAATTATAGTTGTTACACACGATTTGGTTGAGTTTGGAGAGATCTTCCTTCACACCTACTTGGTAACACCCGACCCAAAGACTAATGATTTTTTTTATGAATAAAATTTTAACTTTTAAGCTTTGCAGCCCTCCAAAAAAAAGTTGTAACCCTTTCAAATGTCTAAAACAATAAAATTTTTGTATTTTTAAATTTTTAAAAATATTATATTTGATATTTGAGTTTTGTAAAGTCTGATTGGGATATCCTGAAATTTAAAATATATGTGTGTGATATATAATTTTAAAAAATATATTATTATTTTTTTATATCTCTAAAAATGATATTTCTATTCTCTATGCAACTAATAATAGCCATTAAACTTCTCTCCTTTTATCAATAATAATAATAATAATAGTTGTCAAGAGCAAGAGATGTCTCTTGAAAATCTAAATCAACACGCTTTTATATGGTTATTCGTGTTGACGTCGTGGGCAACTAATATTCTTATCAAAATATTTACATATTGTATATTATATTTTTACCATTTCTATATGTTCTTATCAAATTCTATACCTACTATATAATATTTAGTTGCATGATAACTTAATTAATATTTTTTCCATAATTTTATTATTATATTTTAAATATGATTAACATTCTGTCTATATAATATTAAACTATCAAAATTTTTTCAATGTAATTTAGATATGTTAAATATTTCACCAATTATATTAGGTAAATGTGATATTCTCTATTTTTGGTAAACCCAATAGTCAGAGAATATTGTCCATCATTAGAGTTTGAGTTTGAATAAAAGTATAATCTTAATTTAATAAAAATATAAAGTTTTTCTTTCACTCAAAATTTTCTCTAGAGGGTTTTGGGTTTTTTTTTTATTTTTTGTTTTTTTGTTCAGAAACTCGAAGAGACAGACAAAGAATTAGTTATGAGAGAAAAAACAATCAATTTCTTTTTTAAGAGACCGACGATTCAAATAATAACATAATTTCAAAAAATCGTGATTTTTATTCTACTCAACAGCAATATTCTCAAAAGCGTAAAGCACAATTTTTATAAATTATTCACTTTATTTAATATTTTTTATATTTTTAATTAGAATTATATGAATTTTTTAATATATTTTTATTTTTATTAATTATTGCTTTATGGCCCCCCCACAAGAAAATTTTTTTGGCTCCGCCCCTAGCTTGAGCCAAATCTTTTGATGTTAATATTTCATTTTCAATTGTTAACATTGAAGAAGAATTATGATCAGGGTAGTTGATGGTGGTGGTGGTGGCAGTGGTATTTTAATTGTTAATATTGAAGTGCTTGGAAAAGAGTGTATTTGCAATTTAGGGTTCCCAAATGATTCTCCACCTTTGAATCTCAAATTTATGGGGTATGATAGTAGATTTTTCCCCTTTTCAATCTGTGGATTCGATTTCTACGTCGTTTGTTTGTGTTAGATTAATGTAGCTACCCAAATGATTTAGTTCACCTATGGGAAAGCCATCAAACTATAAACCCTAGTTCCGGTTGTGTGTATATTATGTCTAGATTTCATGGCATTTAAATTATAAATTAGTTAGTAAAAGAAATATATTATTCAGACATTATTTCTGATTAATTTTCCATGCACCTGCATTTGGGATATTTGAGCTCGCATAGGTCTTCTTTAATGTACTTAAGAGAGGTGCATCATTTATACGCCATTACATAATTAATAAATTTATTGGTAAATATTTATGTTTATATTTTTATAATAATAATAAATATTAATTGCAACAGAGCGCACTGATGAGAGGTATGGACTCTTTTGGATTCACCAGTTAAAATATATTCTTGGACCAGTTTAACAAAAAATAAAAGTAATGTTATTTATATGAATTAATTTTTTTTACAAACCAATAAACCGTATAAAATTATTATTGTTATATCTTTACTCTATGAGAAAAACTCCAAAAAGAAATTTAAAAGCAGAAAATCTGAAAATTTTTATCCTCTAATTAGAGGTTTTTATGGAATATTGAGTTTGTGTAGTTTTACATTAGAAGTGGTTCAGATTATGGAATTAAAAATGGCGAGCAAATGAGTGGAGATCGGGATCGGGAACAAGTCTTGAGTAAAAACAAGACAAATGCGTAGCCAACCATTTAGATTTAGCTGGCAAACCGGTGTGTATGAACTGTTTTGGTTGTTCCCGGAAGCTACCTTAGGATGAATGAACCGGGCACAAAAGCCAAACAACACCTTTTCTTTTTGGCAGTGTGACATCATCGAGTCACCGTTTCTGTCAACTCCCAATACACGGGTTTTACAGTTATACCAAAAAGAGAAGACAGTTGTTTTGCCACGGAAACGCGTGGACCACGTGACCTATTAACTTCAGGAAGACTAATTCTGACATGACTGACAAAAACAAGTTTTTATTCATTTTCGTGAAGTATGTAATTTTCGAATTTGGATAAGAATAAGACTGACAGCATTTTTCTAGAATTAAAAAAAAAAAAGGAAGTCCTTGGGAAAGTGGGACCGTCCTCATCCATTGGCTGAGCCAAAGAAAACTGGTGTCTCTCTCTTATCTCTCTCGTGCACGCACATGAGAAATATCAAAAACCCGTGCCCGTAAGACCATTTCAACCTTTACCAGCTTATCAAATGCACAAGCGTAGTGGGTCATGAAAGTGGTGACCACCTGAAGTTGTCCTAGTGGTACATCATTTGACAAAAATTTCAAAATCGGTCCCTACTCTAGAAGCCCTACCTGGCCCCCACTCGAGAGCGAGAGAGAGAGAGAGAGAGAGCAAATTGCTGTGCGTCACATCGCTTCCAATATGGTTTTAGCTGTGTGCGAGAACAACGTTTTTGAGTGTTGAACTGGTCCGACTTATATAAACCATTTTGAGTTTGAGAAGGGATGTTCCTTTGTCCCACTTCTATATTTTATTTATAGCTACTATAAGAGAATTGAATACCTAGGAAATCTTTATTGTAATTTTTTCACTTGAATTTCGACTTTATAGATTTCAATTTTCTTGACTTGAACGGATACTTCGAATGATGAATTGAAACTTACAAAAGATCAATAAAGAATGCTCTAACAGGAAGGATTCCGATACTCAAGTCAGAATATACGGTTTTCAATAGGAATGAAACAAGCTAAGCAAAAGAGGGTTGAAAATGAGAGTTCTATGGTTTGTGCATCGAGTGCGTTGTTGCAAGAAAACGTACTTGGGCAATAACATGTCAGATGTCTTTATATGTCGATGTCTCATGAGTCGTGTGCACTGAGTATTGCAACCCTAGTTACCTCATGAGAATTCTCAAAAATTTCAAAATTCCATAGTTAAATATTCTCAAGAAATTTAGAATGTTTATCACTTATAAAATTTAACGAACCAAGAAAATTTTTTTCTTATTGATTAGCTTTCAAAGGTTTCATTCCTTATCAAGAAAGTATGCCCGAAATTGAATATTATCTCTGATCGATGAGTGTAAACGATCAGCTCTTTATCAAGGCTGCGGATCACCAACCGAAGAGGAAGTATCATGTTGAGCTTATCGAATACCTTTGAGGGCCACGGACCGATTAGGTCACTACTGATAAAGATTATCCAAAGTGTTGGGTCGTATCCATCCTCCGAAAAGATAAATTCCTACTCATTAACAAGTTTGGGTGTGAGATGTTTGTTGGATCATGGGCTTATAAAACTGGTTGTTATCATAACGGGTCTTTTGGTCATGTCCCATCAGTAACGTTTCTTCTGCGGTTTATGATAGTGTTTTGACTTTTGTAAAATTTTACACTTAATTGCACATACAAAAATGAAAAAAACCCAATGCTCAGCAAGATCTCCCTTTCATATCTTTTCAATTCTTTTTGCCTCAAAATTGAGCTTCCTTATCTTACTAGAAAAAGGTTTTCCCAAGAATATAATCTTTGCTATCAGAGTGAAATTTTGATTTTTATTTATTGATTTTGGACTTGTATAAGATAATCAAATTATTAATAGCTAGTAGATTAGAAAATTACTTCTTCAAGAGGTTATTTTTTCAGGGAAACTAACATATTCTTAAAAAAAATAAGAATCTAGTCCTAGAACGAGAGTCCCTTGAAAAGACCAAACAGGAAATAGTCATTGGGTCGTGAACCAGTCAGCATGCGAAGGTATAGGCTTGAGAGCCCAACCCAACGTAACTTGGACTCATTGGCGTGGGCTAATCTCTAAAAGGAATATGACATCCCTTTTTTTGGGCGGGGGGCAGAGAGACGAAGAAAGGAATTACATCATTTGTTTGGCTAATGCTATGCAGGAGGGAAAAACATGTGTTGGTATAGTGTTAGGAAAAAATGTAATATCATTATATATATATATATATATATATATATATATATATATATATATATATATATATATATATATATATATATATATTACTGCTGATCTTTTTTCTCTTTCCTTTTTTAATAAAAACACAGGCCATCTTAGGTATGAAAAGGAATCTTGAATAATTTTGCAAATGAAGAGGCATCTTAGTAAATATGAAATAGATAGTTTCTGAATCATTTGATTATTTAGTAAATATGAAATGATAATTAAAATAATGACTTCTTTAATATATCTATATATGCATATCTTTTTTTTTTTTTTTTTTCCTTTCTTCTTCTTTAATATTTTTATTTTTTGAGCAACACCACTTCCTAATCTAGGAAAGTAGGGGCAGAAAGAGCAAGTTCATGTTTCTCAAATTTTTCACATAATAAATAAGTCGGAAGGCTGAGTAACACGATCTTAATTCTACATTTTTAATGATGAGTTTCAACTTCAACTCTTTAATTTCTTTCTGAAATGAACTTTCGAACATAAGAGTCCAAAGACTTGAAAGGGTTTTACGTACTCCACATGCATTAAACTATTTAGAATCAATGTACAGTCGATTTAGTGGGTAACGGTTTCAATCTCTTAATCAAATCTCAAATTTAAAATTTAAAAATAGAAAAGAATAAGTTGGGAGAGATCCCTTCTAATTTGAACTCAACAACTCTTGAACAAGATTAGTAAGAATATAATTTCGGATACCGTTTGGTTATCAAATATATATATATATATATATTTAAAGGAGTTATAATCAAACATATGTTTCTAAAATATTAAATATCAAGTTAAAAGTAATTATATATAATGAGCAGGATAAAATGTGTACTTTATGAAAATTTAATTATAATATTCTTCTTATTTCATGGTTTAAAACGTTTCCACTACGGTGTGGCTCTGCTTATAATAGGGTATTTTATGAATTCTTTGGAAGATTTTAGAGTAGTATTATAAATAAAATTATACAATATGTGATATGAATGATGGGTGGGAAAAGAAAGTGGACGAGGAGCTTGTCCCAAGTGCAAGACTATGAGAGAACTTTGCGTTGCTCATCTGTTAGCATTTTTTTTTTTAATTATTATTTAATATTTGGAAAAAAAATTAACGTTGCTCAATCAGTTTCCGGTTAATAGTAACTGTAACTAGGAAACAAGAAAAAAGACAAAAAAAATTTTCACCCTCCTGGCTCCCGATTTTCACCCACCTGGCGCCATCACGTGAGCGTAGGTCCATTAGACAATTGATTTTCACTCTTTATGAGCTGCATCCATATTGAGGCACATATCTCCTAGAGGGGTGTTGAATGCTTATTCAACTTGGTTTTACCCTTTTTTCGTTTCTGTACTGTGTTCATACTTGTTAAAAAAAAAAAAATTATATAATATTTTTAAAAATTATGATATTTGTATAGAGCAGTAAAGAGTGTTAAGCAGACAAGATAATCCATCGACCATTTCTGGTGGCTAGCGAAGAGAGAAAAGAAAAAGGAATCTACAATCATTTGTTGTAATTTCAAATATTATTTTCATACTCTATAAAGAGTGACGACTGAGAAATTTTTTATATGGCCACTATGATGAGTCTCATTTAATTATACCTCTCCAGGCAGCAATTTAATCTCTCCTCGGGGAGAAGGAGGGGGGGGAGAGAGAGAGAGAGAGAGAGAGAGAGCAATGGTATTGGTTGCTCTGAAAGTGGTATGGTGCTTTCTTGATTTTATCAGACCCCACACTTTCTCAAGATCTTCCCAAAAAGAGGCAGTAGAAGATATGATTTGGCGATTAATTTTATTTTTCAGCCGCTTTTTGAACAGTCTTCCACAGGTGAGTTGAATCTTCTTCTTCACGGGCTAATGCCTTTCTCACATTTCATCCACAACTTGCTCGTAACTAATAAATTATTAAGCACATGTATTTCATAATATTCATTAAATAATCTGTTAATAAAACTATTCTTTAATGAAGTTGTTTATTTTTTTAGGGGCATAATAGCAAAATCACTTATTTACCATATTTATTACATAATCTATCTATTATCATGTATTTCGGAACAATAATTTTTTTAAATAATCATTTAAAATAAGTGAAAATATAAATATAAACTATTCGTAATGACATGAATGTGAAGAATTTAGTTGAACAGCTGAATTTAAATTCGAATGAGTTGATGTAGGAGAATCTAAAATAACTGAATTAATACATTATTATTATTATTATTATTATTATTATTATTATTATTATTATTATTATTAAAGTTTCTATGATAGTTTTTTCTCCTTTATCCGATATTGGTCTTAAACAGTGGACTCTAAAATTTAAAATTATGATTCAATTTGTTATTATTGTTGTTAGTCATTTAAAATTAGACATGGAGGAACTAATTATTTGTTCGCAACATGGTACAATAAAACTTTAATTTTTTAAAAAATTAAATTATTGAAGTACCTTTTTTTATACTGAGATTTGAATTTTGAATTTTCAATTTGAACGAGGAGATTGTGATCATTAAGTTGTCCCTTTATAGTGTATTTGACAACCTCATGAGAAATGCAGGTAAATGAAAGGAAGAGAAAAGATGGGAAAGGAAGGGAAATTGAGATAAAATTAAAAATCACGTTCAACAATAATAAATATGATGGAAAAAAGAGAGAAAAGAAAGTAAAACAAAAAATCACATTTGGTTTGATGAGAGAAAAGGAAGAAATATAATCAAAAAATGTATAATTTATCGTTTTATCTTTTCTGTTTTTTATTAAAGTTTTAAAAAATAGTATAAAAATAAATTTGGTATTTATAATTTTAAAAATGAATCTATTCCCTTCAAAACCTATTGATTTGATAAAATTAAAAAGTTAGGTTTAGAGAATTTCATTGAAACCCTTATTTTCCCTTCTTTCCAATTAATTGTTTTACTCAACGTGGATAGATTTTTTAAAAATCCTTCCTTTCTCTTTTTCTTTTTTTTTTTTAACCAAAATCCTCCCTCCAAACAATTGTTAAGGACATTACTGAAGTACTGACGATGGGATATATATAAATTTGTTGTCCAAGTAAGGTACGTAGTTTTTTTTCCACATTGTTGAACTTTTTCTGATTGTCCAATGCCATGGACCAGTTCTTTTTGTTTCTTTATACAACAAAATCTGCAGCCATGATCCTCTTTTGGAATAGTTACAGAATCATTTCCCTCTGTTTTGAAGATAATGATGATGTTTTTCCTGAATGTCCGATGCCCTGGACCGGTTCTTTTTGTTTATACAACAAAATCTTCGGCCATGATCCTCTTTTGGAATGAATGCAGAAACATTTCCTTTTTATTGAAGAAAATGATGGTGTCGTGGGCTGTCTCTATCTACTCTTTGTTTATGTTTTCTGTGCAGCAAGCAATTTGAATCATATAAGATTGTTGACCTTTGCTCTTTCTCTAGTTTAATATTGGACCAATTTTAGAACTTATAATTATATCACATAAATGGTCTCTCTACATCAAGATAAGATATTTTCGATCGATCGAAGCATTTCTCTGTTTCATTCTTTGTCTCTACTCAAAAAATAAATGCGTTTTTATGCTGTCATTAACAGAATCATCACGTGCTAAGTCCAATGATTCCTGGAAATAGATAGTTTTTTTGTGCTTTTAGTTCACGCTGTTTACTGTATATTACGTTTTGGTTTAGAACTTTGCCATGAGTGGACCAGTTTCGTGTCCTTTCGTGGAGACTTTCTCCTCTTTAATAAGGGTTTTTGGCGCAGGTTTGGTTTGGGGTGGTCAAAGGCTAGATTGGTCCAGTGGTCCTAAGAACCAATCCTCGTAGATATTGTTGATTTAGGCACTTCTGATCCACTAGGACTATGTAAAAGGATTGGTCGAATTGTCCCAAGTCGCCCAGTGTGGTTCCCCTATTAAAGCTAAAGCCAAGTTGGGCAACAATAACCCACCATACCCACCACGCAAATTCTTGATTTTTTTTTTTATTATTATTTATAAATTTGCCAAAAAAGGGGTTACGTTGGTTAAACTAATTCCCCTCCTACTCCTATCACCTCTTGCCTTGCCCTACACTTTACGACATCTTTTGGATTCGAAGTACTTAACCACACAATAACTATTTGCTTTTTGACTAATCAGAAGGACAATAAGTAAGCGCACCCAATCAAAGCCATACTCAGATATGAAGGACAAGATATCATCTCCAATAAATTACATACGTGACATACATAATTACAACACCCTCTTACCAGCAACCAACATATAATTAGATATAATATATATATAAACACGTAGTGCCAAAATGGGAAACCATTAAAGAAGGGTAAAAGGAGAGTAGAAAAATGAAGGGCCCAGGAAAATTAAATTACTCCTGATGGATATTGATGAAAGGATCAGATATCAACTTTAATGGTATCATTATTTTATGCTTGTTTGTCTCCTTGTCCATCCAAATGAATGGTGAAGAAAGAGAATAGCCCCCACAAAAACCCTTCTTTTTTTCTTTTATTCTCCGTTCATTCATTCAAGTGTAGCTCCATAAGCTTTGTCCATCAGAATTCTCCGGAGAGTCATCTGATGGCGGTGATTTAATCCGCGGTGGACTGACCAGCATTCCCTCCGCCATATCCACCAACAAATTTGGCATATCGAACAGTGTCTCTTCATCTATGAACTCTTCCTTTTGGTCTCTCACTTCCAATGTTAATGGACTAATCATTGTATCCTCTTCTTCTCTAATTGGCTCTATGTCCGGTTTTGCTGGCGATTCAGCATCCGGTGGCCTGTCAGTTCCCTGGCTTTCGCTCCTGGGCTGGTGGGCAGCAGCTGCGCTGGCCGCTGCAGCCCGTATGTCAGCAGAGGATAGCGTCGCAGGTACAGAATAAGATGTAACTGAATTCGGGAAGTTTAATGTAGCTTCTGATCCTTTGAGGGCGATCGAGGCCACATCATAGGCTGCCGCAGCCATTTCGGGGGTCGGGTATGTGCCCAGCCATATTCGTGTAGTCTTTCGGGGCTCGCGGATTTCTGACACCCATTTTCCACTCCGACATCGAATTCCTCGATATGTAGGATGGCGTCCCGAGGTTGGGCTACTAGATGACGTGGCAGAGGAGGAAGGCGCAGTCACGGTGGCAGGAGATTTATGAGATGGGTCATCATAGAGTTGGAGAGGGTCAAGTGTGGGGAGTTGTAATGGCTTATTTGGACGATGATCAGCAGAATGGGAATGGGAAAGGAAGTTAGTTGGAGGGTCAGCCATGCAAAAGTGTGATACGGTTGTAATGAGGAATCGATTGTGATCGAGTGTTCAATGTTGTTGACATGGTAGAGATTAGCATGAGAAAGAGGGAGGAGGGAGAGAGAGATTGACTTGTGTGTTGTGTGTGAGTGAGTAATATATATAGTTGTGTAGTAATGAAGGTTGAGATTGTGTGCGTGCGTGTTAAAAGGGATGAGGAGCCAGAAAGGCAAAAGCGAAGAGAAGCGTGGCGTGATCGCGGACTCGGTCGTGGTTGGCACAGCTTTTGTGTTTTTTGATCGTGGGATTTTGTCAAAAGGCTAGAGAGAGAAGAGAAAGAGATGTGACCGTGAGGACGCTGTGGGCACACGTATTGAGACGCAGCTAGTAATTAGCTGGTGCCTACTGGGCTGGCGAGTTATTAGATTTTGATTTCCATTTTGCATATTAGGCAATTGCGACGCAAACGCCTTCCCCGCCCCCAGATTCTAGTTCTGGTCACAAACACATGGCCTTTTGCGAGAGTATCGAAAAACTAAAAAACAATACAAATATAAAGTAAATACAAGTATCCTCATTAGTCATTGTCAACGGGAAAGGCGAGAGTCCGGGAGATTCAAGTACCAACAGCTCATACAACTGCAATTTGCAATTGAGGATATACAATTTTAAAAGATCTCGCCAAGTAGTTGGTAGTTTTGGTCTCAAAAAAGATAAATTTTTGAACTTTTCTCGTTATAAATTTAATTTCATTTGTTGTTTGGTTATATATTCTTAAACATTCTTGCAAATTTTAATTATTTACTTGGAATTGAGTAGTTATGACTTTTTATTCAATTTAAATACTTTACGATGTGAAAAAAATATTTTATGAAGTCTTTAAAAGGATACTTTAGTGATTAAAAGTTCTTGTTCTAATGTTTATCTAGAGATCTCGTGTTCGAATTTTTATAAGTATATATAATTTTATAATTATCATGCATTTATATAATAAAAAATTATATATATTCTATGAAGTAAGTTTCTTCTCTTTTTCCTTTTCTCTATCAAAAACGAAAAATTTTAAATACTATATATTTGTAAGGTGGGGGGGGGGGGAAGCTATATGTATTAGGAGTTTAATATATAAAATGTACATGGAACATGGCTCATGTTGGCATATATACAAGGCCTATCATATAGGGATATTAAGAGACTCTAATTTCTAGGATAGGGTAATTATATTGGTGTCCTTCCTCTGGTCTACCCTTTTAATTCCCCTTCCCCCCCGCCCCCAAAAAAAAAAAGATTTCTTTAGTCGCCGGAAATTTTGCTGTTAGATGATCTAATGCATAATACCAGTTCACTTCCCCAGTGATCCTAATATGAACCTGTTCACTTCCTCCCCCTCAAAACCCCCAAACAATGCATAATACCAGTTCAAAAACCATTCCAAGAGTGGATTTGTGGGTGATATATTAACATGTTAATGTTCCGTGAGATTCAACAATGGAAGGCTTCCTCACATGCTGTTGGAGAAACTTTCCTTGCTAGACACTTTGGTAAGAGGAGAGAATTTTTGGAAGACATGTTATAAAAGAATATGTTTCTCACAAACCCTGCAAGAAGCATGATTTTCTACTATTGAGATCATGAATTAGAAGACATTCGAAATTATGTTCGTTTTGTTAATGGGTATAGTTTAATTCAAGAAAATATGGTGGTTATAATGACTTATGGAATTAAATACAAAATAGGAACATGCTTGGTGCCTAGAAGTATCTTTCATATATCAAGCCTTCAAGAAAAAAATATTTTGTAGCCACCATTTTCTTTTTAGGAAAATCACAAAATACAACACATTTTTTTTTTCTCTTATAGAAAACAAGGAAAAAAAAACTATTAAAAAAAAATCAACCCCAAGGATAGGTCCGGCTCAGGTTATTAGGGCACTTATTTTGACAAGAGGAATATATATTTATTTATTTTCTTTCTGAAATATTGACTCAACTTTATGTTTCTAAGGGCTAATAACTCTCAAGTAATAAAATAATATATAATGAAAACCTTTATTTTTGAACATCCTTTATGTTATTCACATGTTTACCGTGACCTCGGAAGGAATATGTACCACGAAATTGCAATTTCCCCGACCTTAATCCTATTTTAATTATTAGAAACTATATGTTTGGCAAAGCAATCAGCAAATCATTTGCGATTTGTTTGGGGGTACACTCACCGAAAGAAGCCCTAAAATCCATCTTTAGAAAATCAATAAGTCGGATAATCTTCCATTCAATTTCAATTAGGAAAAAAAAGAAAAGAAAACCAACATCTTGGACTGTAATCCAATGAGGGATTACCCTAGAATAACTTGAACCAAGTCTAGGAACCGTATAGGGTCTAGGGGGGACTAGGGACAAATCTGGAGCTGATGTTCAAGGCTAGACTTTGGAGCTTCATCATCTCACCAGTCAAGAGATTCTCATTTTTTTTTCTTTTCTTTTTTGGGTTAGTGGCCCCCTACCACATTCCAAACTCTAAACAATATCTTTGAATTCATCGTCTCAGAAACGTCCCCCTAAAGTATAGCCAACAAATAAACTAATTGAAAAAATGATTATATCAATAATACAAAAATAAAGGGTGCTCTTTTGGGTGGGGTATTTTGGGCCATAGAAAAATGAAGCATCAATCTATGAATCTGTTAAATGGCTTCACCTATAAGTAAAGATGATGGGGAGCATCCCAAAATTAGAAGTGTCCTAACTCCTGATGCTCAGATCTGAGATACAAAGTTGGGACATTTTCTTGTTTTTAATCCATTCATTTTTAGGTACTACTACATCATCGGTGTTTGAAGTGATACTCTAACAAATTCATTTCGAACGTATTTTATTTTTAAGTTTCGAATCCGAGACTTGATTAAAAGATCTAACATCTCATCCTACTAGATCTCGACTGTTCCTTATTATTTAATCCATGCTTAAAATGGCAGATGGAGGTTGTGCCATGTGCACGATTTATGAACCATATGGTCCTTAGAAATGGACCATTCAAAGACGGACTATTGTCCTTTCAAAAGTTATACAAACTTTAAAGATCTCGAGTTTAATAACACAAATGTCTTCAAATCAACTGAACTTTTGGTAGGCAATGACGTTCCCATTCTGTGCCTTCCATTTTTGTTCTCTCATTTAATATCATACATTGGGGTATCCTGTATTTTCTGCATTAAAATGTGTTACAAGATGGGGCCTTTCTGTTGTTTTGAAGTTGTGTGCCGGCCCACTTGCTTCAAAAGCTTTCAATGCCATTACACTCCCAGCTCCCCCCCCCCCCAACTTGTTCACCTTTTCCTGTACACACAGTTTTAAACATCTGTAAATGTTCAGTGAAATTTAAGCAATAAGAGACAACCCGAAGCTTCTGCTGTGCTTTTACCCAAGGAAACAAACATGTTTTTATTCTGACAAGTTTTACCGCGAGGAGTTATGGGAGTATTTCCACGACCAGTAAAGTGATATTGAAAATTTTTGTATAATTAAAAATTAATCAAGTTTTGGTCATACTTGACATAGCTCCACATTAGTCTATCAAAGGAGCCCTGAAAGTCAGACGTCCAAATCTATTCACGTATCAATTATGCAATTTTTTTTTTTTAAATTGCATATGAAAATTTTAATAATTTTGAGTTAAAAAAAATTATCCTCGTACTTTACAAAAACCAATTAAATAACAATTTATAATGCTCAATCTCACATCGACTAAAAGAGATTAAATATAAGAAATTTCTATCTTATTGACTAAAATTTAAGATAGGAATCAAGTTCTCTTCTAATATATAAATTGTACATATACCGTGTCTATTCCGAAAAATAATCTTTTTTTTTTATGTCCTGAATTTGGTTCACTGCTGAGTATCCGAAATTTTATCCTGACTAATCTCTTCTGAATTGCTGTCGGGTCCGCTATAAAGAAGAAGCTCTCTCAACATGACTTTTTCGTTCTCAAAGAGGTTCGAGCGCTTGGTTAAGGGATCACAACATCATTCTCATTGTGCCAATGATTAGAAAAGAAAGTTGTGCCAAGAAAGTTGTGCCAATGATTAGAAAATTGAAAGTTGTGACCACACCTTCAAACATGAAAAACAATCTATTCTGTTTCTATTTGTGCACAATTAATAAGGTTCTCGGTTTTCTATTTTGTGGTTTGTTTATAAAATTACTATTAATGCCCAATGATGGAAAACACAGTAGTTACATGAATTTTCATTCTGAGCCTGCCTTGGCATCATTGCCATTGTCTGCGTATCATCATCATTTTCTTCTTCTTCTTCTTTTTCTTGTCTGGAAAACACCTTATAAAATTAAGACTAAAATTTGCACAATTTTGAGTGACTGTGGTCCCTGACTCACTCTCCAGTCAAGTTCGGGTCGGGCTGACACTGTAATATCTGAACTTTGGATCGAATGGGAAGCCAAAACTATCTCAGTTATCATCGCCGGTCCGGCTTGGGCCATTGCTCAGGTCCCCTACTACAAATGTAAGTGTGGGCTGGGCCGGTGCTTGTAGCCTAGCCCATCTAATAAATTTTGATATTATTAAAATTTAAATTAAAAAAAAAAAATCTGGAAACTGGCACTTCAGCCGTAAGCTCTCTCTCTCTCTCTCTCTCTCTCTCTCTCTCCCCCTCACAATTGTATCCGTTAACATTAGCCTCTTATCCAAAATTTCAAAAACTACAGCACATCGATTTGATGCTCATCCATGGGAACCCTAAAATCAAGTCTTTCTCTCTTTACCAGAAACCCTAATTTCTGTTCCCTCTCCTTCACACCAAACCCTATCAGAAAACCCCCAAAAATATCTAGGGTTTCACTAAACACTCCTCCCCCAAGCTTCGACTTTAGATCAGAAATTCTTGAAGAATCTCAAGCCGCAATTGCTAGGACTCATTCGGAATTGCTCGATTTGGCAGAGAATGGTAGCTTGGTTCTGATAGAGAAGAAGAGGTTCGGGCCTGTGCCGGATTGGAGGAAGGAATTTGTGGAGCCAGAGGCGATTTGGTTGATTGGGACGACCCACATATCTAAGGATTCAGCTTTGGATGTCCAACGGGTTATCAATGCAGTGAAGCCTGATAATGTTGTGGTTGAACTATGTAGAAGCAGGCAAGTGGGCATTTATTTATTTATTTATTTTCATTTAGCCCCTGGAATTAATTTCTGCCCGTTATTTGTTTGACAATTTAACCTCTTCTTTTAAAATATAAAATTGAATGGGTTTTTGTTTTATGGAAAAAATTATTGGTAGCTGTAGTATGTGTTGAAGTAGATGCTACGTGGTTGGGTTGGGATAGAATAAGGTTATGTAATTTTCGCATAAGAGGTTACGTGGATAAGAAATATTTTGTGCTTACTTGAGACCTGTGGTGGGTTTTGTTTGTGGTGGAAAAATTGGTTTTAGAAGAAATTATTTGGACGTAAAGATAGTGAACCATGCGAAAAGTTGTATTTTGCAAATAATGCAATTCATTGGTATGTGGCTTCCGTGTTTAAGATGCTTCAAAGTTTTGTTGTTTGTTGTTGACACCAAGATTTGAACCTTGACATAAGGCTGTTACTTCCATTGACTTACCATCAAAAAGATACTTCAAAGTATACTACAGGGTTCCCATGAAGATGCCAAGTAGTGGGTATTTTTTCAGTGGCCAAAGCAAGTGAAATTTTATCAAACCCCTTCAGACAAAAATAGAATTCCTCCGACTTTTGTAGCTCCCATGGCATGCTTTGCTTGGGGAGCAACTGTAACAGATGAAGCATCTTGTCTGCATCCCAAGTAGTTCATAAATTCAATCTTATTCATGTAATCTCTGTTCTGTTCTACAGTTTGAAATAGTCTGGTATGGTTTGCTTATATGCCTAATAACAAGAAACATTGTCAATGCATCAAAGGATTGCATTATCCAATACTTGGTACATATTCTATTACATCTAGTTGCATATGTACAAATAGTGTGAATCACTACAAGGGATCTTTGCAAAATCACTAGCAATCACCTTCCAAGTCTATGAATTAACATAAATTAGCATTGTGTAAAATATACAGTCTCATAGAAGTTCATTGATATTTTCTTTGTATAAAATCTGATGGGGATTGGTATTGCTTCTGGTTCTCTATAATTCGTAAAAAGTGGCCCTCACAGATCTCCCACGGTCTGGTTCGGTAGGGGGATGAAGAAATTAGGAATAAGAGGATGGGGAGGGTGGTGTTGGTTATGAAGACTGATCAATAAGCTTGTAGGTAGAAATAATGGAATTTGAGTTGAGTAATAACTAGAGCTAGATAGAAGTAAATAGATGAGATTTTGTTGTGGTGTCATAAACAAAGAGTCAATCTCTCAGCATACCGCACTCATTCTTCCTTAAATTAAATATTTTCTGGCTCATATGATGGATTGTTAGACTATTTGAGAGCATTCACCAGTCTTTGACATGGTTAGATTTTTCATGTTGGACTTGTTACGCATGGGCAAGCTTGTGATAAAATTGGAATAACTATATCAAACATGATGCTTTTGATATGTTTTAAATAATTGATAAGCATTATCCTTTTATAACTAAATGCATGATTTTTTGAATGGATGTAAGGGCTAGATTTGCTAAATCAATCTTCATAAGCTGCTTGATGCTACTTCATGTCACTTCTCTTCTTAAATCTTCAATCTGTGGCTGAAATTTAATTGCAGCAGAGTTCATTTTCAGAGCTGGGATCATGTATTCTTCCGATGATAATGAGTTAAAACAGCAGATGAGATCAAGTATGTTCTCTTTGAGTGGAACTGGGTTTTTTGGTGCTGTTGGTCGTAGCATAAATTTGGGTATGTACTAAGTGAGCTATTCTGTACTTCTCTGTTTTTTTTTTGGGGGGGGGGGTGGTCAAAGCTATTTTGTGACTTGAGTATATACGAACAGCTCTTACTTGTCATGGTAATGTAGAATAACATATACATGAGGCCTAATCCAGGTGAAGGCGTAACTTGAGTAGAAAAGGGGAGAGAATTGTAGCCTTTTATATGTAATAATGTTGTGTGACATCTGTACTTCAGAAGTCCTAAAGTGACATTCCTGCTTTTCTTTCGTTTTATAGGGGGTCAAATGGCTCTAGCACTACGTTTGTTATTGGCAGCTTTCTCTTCAAAAATCTCCTCAGATGTCAACCGACCTTTTGGGGATGAGGTAGTTTACTTCAAAACAGAATATCATAAGATAAATATGTGATAGAAAAAATTGGATTTATTGTCATGAACCATGAAGCTAAAAATTCGCTTTTATTGTTATAATATAATTCTTCAGTTCCGGGCTGCCAGAAAAGTTGCTGAAGCCATTGGTGCTCAGATTGTCTTGGGGGATAGGCCAATTGAGATTACTGTATGTACTCTATTCCTCATGCAATACATGTAGAAGGACAGGTGACTAGGCTTTGAACATACAAAATACAGTATCTCTTAGTCATTGTGGTTAACTATTTTGCAGATTTTAGAGAAGTCTTAGAGCATCATTCTGCAATATGGATGCTGAATTTTCCTTTTTTTTTTTTTTTTTGGTTGCAATGTATCAAATAAACAAAAGGATAGTTTAATAATAAAAGACCCCAAAAAAGATAACCTCATAATGCTGCAAGACCTGACTCTTACAGCTCGAGAGAGCATGGAATTCTCTGGATTGGAAGGAGAAGCTTAGCTTTTTGGGTTCAGTTGTCCATGGAATAGCATCATCAAACAACACACAAAAGACTGGTCTGCAGGTCGGTTTCATATTGATGCTTAATCTTGTTTGTTCCTTGCCAATCTCAATGCTAAGCACCTGTTGTGATGAGAGATGTTGGAGTTCTGTGCAGTGTGTGCGTCTGAGACACACACACACACACACAAAGAAACAGAGAAAGGAAGCAAATATGTCTTTTGTGAAGGTCATTGAAATGCTACTTATTACCATTTCTAATTTTACAGCCATTGGAGTTGTCCTTGCTGATTGCAAAGAAAGTTTTCAGGATTGTCATATTGACTGCAGCATTTATTGAGAATACTTCCTAGTTCAAAATCTTAAAGTAGAAACTTCAACGTGTTTCACCCAATACTGTTGATATGGATAAAATCGAGATCAGCTAAAATTCTTTTTAGGAGGTCAATCCATGAAGTTGAATTCTTAACATCTATTTCAATCATTTTCCTTTTATCTTATAGGATTCAGATAGAAGTGATTCCACCTTTCAGCTTTACAAGCAGCTAAGTCTTTCATATCCATCTCTCTTACAACCTCTCATATATGAGCGTGACACGGTAACTCCCTTCTCCCACTAGTAGTGCCCATCATTGATTTAATCTTTTTGGTTTGACCTTCTTTCCATTTTCTGATCTGCTTCAAGCACTCAATCTGGATCTTCACCCATAAAAGGATATGGTTTTCACACTAGTAGTATGTGTCTGTGGGTGTACTGCATCCTGAACTGCAATATGCACAAGGCCCCGATGTTACTAATTTAGCATCTTGTTACTAGTTTGTTCATCATTGCTTTGGACTTGTAATTCTAAAATGATTTGCTATTGATCTCAGTATCTGGCATGGTCTCTGAAGCGAAGCAAAGCTGTCAATAATGGTAAGAGAGTGGTGGGAGTCATTGGCAAGGGTCACATGAACGGGGTCATTTATGCACTTGTATCAGATCAGGGGGACCTGCGATTTCGGGACCTTGTTGGGAAGAGGCAATCAAATGGTGGCCCTAATGATTTGGTCAATAACTATCTCAAGAACTTGGTTAGAGACACCATAATTGGGATTGTTTTGTGGCAATTATTTGAACTGATAAAGACCTGATACTACATCAACTTGCTTTCTTTTTAATGATTTTGGGAAAGAATGCAGAATCAGGTAGGATGGTCTGTGAAGGAGCCCTTTAAAAAGGTAAAATTGGCCCAATTATATTTCATTCTTATGGCCTGTAAATGAGTTTTCAAGAAAAAATTTGATGCTGCTGGGATTTCTTGAAATTATAAATAGAAAATGGCTGATTAAGTTCCCTGCCCTGCTAATCTAATCAACTGTAAATTTATTTCATTTCGATCTCTTTTTCCTGTAAAAATGACCAAATACCAAGCAGCCAATGATCTAGCAATTTGACCACCTACCCTGGCCTAAACAAGTATGGTCAGGCAAGGTAGCATGTTGGGGGTGTGATATTTAGTGCTCAATCAAATAACTTGAAATGCTTACTTATATTAAGATTTACGAATTTATTCTTCCTTTTTTTCCGTACCAAGAAAAATACATGAACCTTGTTGCTTGCCCATATTTGAGTAGGCCGAAGGGGGTTTTATGAGCCAAGACAACTTTTGATTTGTCTTTGGATCTATCAATACATTAAAATTTTAAATTAGCTCATCGATTTGTGGGATTTTTTACTATTGTCATAAATATTAATATTTATTTATTTGTAAATATTGTATTATAATTCAATTGGTCACCATTTTTTTATAAGATGAGATGTAAAATAATCATTAATCATTGAATTACAATCCAATAATTATGTCCTATAAATATCACCATCATATTCATGGAATGGCAGATTATACCGTCGAAGTTCATTCTCCAATTCGAAGTTTATTTTTCATGTGTCATAATTTTAATATCCATGTTGCTGTAAAATTTTAAATTATGGATTATGTATGACATGAATGTCTCCAAACATGTGTAATAGAACCTTAAATGGATCCGTCAAGTCTAGGCTTAAGGATCTCATACTTTGGAATAGAGTATGTTTAATTATTTTTAGCATTTTGAAAAATATTATTGCTTAAATTCTTATTTTATTATTCTCTCAGAATAATTTTTAGTAATACTTTAATTGCTAAATAGATTATATAATTTGAATTAAATAGTCAAAATGTCTATATAACATTTCATATATATATATATATTTATAAAATTAAAATTAAATTAAAAATTCATATTATGAATTATAAATTGATTAAAATATGTTTATATATACTATTATATAAATATTTAATATATTTAATTTAAAAATAATTTGATTCTTGTAATATTTTATTAATTTTCAAAAACGCGATTTTAAAAATACTTGAATTTATGGAACTTATGTGTAATTTAAAAGTATACTCTTGACATTGAGCAATGGCACGAGTTAAACCACGTTAGTGCATTTCCTTTGAAAGTAGTAGGGAAGTGTTTGCGCATGACAGTATCTATCATGTCCCTTGAGATCATCATTATCACAAAAGTAGGCTACATGATCACAGGTGTCGGTCATACCGTTGTATCTCTCTATAAGAGGCAAAAGTATATATCATGGCATCGGTTCTAAAGAGATTTTTGAGTCAAAAAGTGACATACCAGAAGAATAAAGAGGAGTTTCTTCCCTTCTTGTACCTACTCATTTAAGATCATCAACTACGAGTTGTTCAGCCTGTCTCCTTAGATCGTCGATTCATGCCGGGAAGTTATTGATGGCTCATAACTTAGATGAAGCGTTAGTCATTGGAGTCGTGCATATCCCGACCCCCTTGTGAAAGATTGTCCTTTTGATTTGAAGGCGCGACTGAGTTCTTCTATCTGTTTTCTCATATCATATATTTTGGATTCTAATCTTTTCAACTAAGAGAAAGTGGACATTAGTGCAGGGGGCGCGATTGGATGTTCTTAAGGCGCAGGTTGTGGAACCTACTCTGATCGAGATGATTGAGGACAAATATTAGGGTTATTGGTAGGGTGAATAGGGACTGTTGGCAAGGCGTCATCGGTCCAGGTGGCCATATGTCCATCTACAACAGATACAACTTTAGATGCGGTTCAGGTTCTCCTCTTTAGAGGTATGATTGTTTGGTGATCTGAAAAGTTTGAAGAAATTGCTCTAGTCTGTTCCCACAAATGACGTCAATCTGTTTGATGTAGATTTTAGCTCCATAGATACTGACTTCTTTTAACTCGAACAGTTGCCGCCAGGAATGATTTGAAATCTGCAAAAGACTATAGGAAAATGCTCTGATAGAGGAAACTCCAATACTCAAGTCAGAAATAGCAGTTTTTTTGATAGGAATGAACAAAATAAGAGTTAGAAGCGAGAAAACTGGTCTCCCTATTACTTGTGTGCCAAGTGTAGAGGTCTCCGAGAGCGTACTTAGATTTCGGTGTGCCAAAGGCTTTTATACGGAGCACCACAAGAGTCGTGTGTTCTCTGGGTATTGCAACTCTAGTTTTTTTATCTGGAAATTCGAAAATTTCGAAATTTCATAGACAAATATTTTGGGAAATTCGTGATTTTTATCACTTAGAAAGTTCAATGATACGAGGAGATCTGTTTCCTTATCATTAGATTCTGAAAGTTTTCTTTTTAATATAGGAGATACGTTTTGTGTCGAAATAAAAAACAAAAGACCGATATGAGATTTAGTCAAATATCATCTTTAGCTAATACGATCGGTTTTTTAGAGAGTGTTTGCTCATTAGCCAAGGAGGAAGGGACATTGGTTCAGGTTTGCCAAACGTTTCTATGGATAAGTTGAATTACCCTTGTTGGGAGTTAACCGAGTGTTCGGTTAGGATAATACCGATGACATTCTCTTAATATATCGAGTCATGTCCACCCTTTGAGAAATTTGATTCCAGTTTATCGATACGTTTAAGTATATCTGTCTTTTTGAATCATGAGTTTTATAAAATTGAACACTTTTCGTATTGAAATTTCTGAATGGCCCCCATCATATTTGTATTTGGATTTATCAATACATTAAAATTTTAAATTTGCTCAACGATGTGTGGGATGTTTTACTATTGTCATAAATATTAATATTTATTAATTTGTAAATATTGTATTATAATTCAGTTGATCACTACTTTTTATAAGATGAGATGTAAAATAATCATTAATCATTGAATTACGATCCAATAATTATATCCTATAAACATCACTGTCATATTCATGGAATGACAGATTATACCATCGAATTCGAAATTTATTTTTCATGTGTCATAATTTTAATATCCATGTTGCCCCTAAAATTTTAAATTATGGATTATGTATGACATGAATGTCTCCAAACATGTGTAATAGAACCTTAAATGGGTTCGTCAAGTCTAGGCTTGAGGATCTCATACTTTGGAATAGGGTATGTTTAATTGTTTTTACATTTTGAAAAATATTATTGCTTAAATTCTTATTTTGTTTTTCTCTTAAAATAATTTTTAGTAATGCTTTAATTGCTAAATATATTTTATAATTTTGAATTAAATAGACAAAATGTCAATATAACACTTCATATATATATATATATATATATTTATTTTTATAAAATTTAAATTAAATTAAAAATTCATGTTATGAATTATAAATTGATTAAAATATGTTAATATATACTATTATATAAATAATTAATATATTTAATTTAAAAATAATATGATTCATGTAATATTTTTTAATTTTCAAAAACCCGACCCACCATTTTGCACGGTTTTGAAAATACTTGAATTTATGGGACTTATGTGTAATTTAAAAGTATACTCTTATCCTCTAACAGTTTGTCTAGACAGAAAGATTTATAGAGAAAGAAAAATATTATAGAAAAAAATTATGATTTTTTTTTATTTGAGAGTTTAAATATGACAGAAAATAAGAGATTTAGATAAATTTGAAATCTCTCTGAATTTAAAATTTTATCTCTTCTAAAAATAGAAAGAAATAAAAAAAATATATAAAAATTAAAACATTTTTATATTTCAAAAATATTATTTAAAAATTGAAAACAAAATTTTTTTACTTCCAATAATTTTTTTTTTTTTTTTTACTTTTTTATAAAACTTCATAATAAAATAAAAAAAAATTATAATTTTTTCATCCCTCCTTTTCCTTTTTAGCTTTTTCTTTTTCTCTTCTCTCCAAAACTCCCAAACACACCTTAAAGCCTAAAGGCCAGAACCGACTATACATATCCTCAAACATATCCTCAAGATATTCTATTTTTTCGCCGTTTCGAGATCTTTTCTCTCCCTCTAACTCCTCCCCTCCTCTCTCTCACTCATCTGAAAAATTAGGGTTTGTGGGGGTTCCGAAAGGTAAGTCGCCGGCTTATTCTCTTCTTTCTCTTTCTTTTGATCTTTCCTCACATGCAAAGCAATGATATGATGGTTTCTTATTCGATTTAGATCTTACTGTTTTTTCTCCTTCTGGATCTGTTCTTGGATTATGTTCTGTTGTATATTCTTTCTCTCTATATTTATGTCCGTGGCTGTGATCGATCTCTCTTTCCGTTGAACTGTTAAATTTGTATCGTGTGAATCGTGATTTGGTTTGATCATGGTGAAAATTGAGTGAAATACGGAAACTGTATTGTTTATGTTTTCGTTTTCATTAGGATTTGGGTGTAGTGGTATGAATTGCCCGGTGTTTTTTTGTTTGAATGGAATCTCCTTTCTTTTTTAATGACCCTTGTGTGTTACTTGGAGGGGTTTGTGTAATGACTGTCTAATTTGGACTAGGATGCCTTGGAATTTGGGGAACTAGAATTCTATTAATTGGTTTTCGTTTCCAAGTCATTGTGTCCCTTTTGATGTTTTGGTTCATAAATAGCCACCCCACCTGATTTTATTTCTGTTGACATTGAATAATTTGATTGTTGATGGTTTTCAATGAGTTATGATGCGGCATTATAATTGAGTTTAATATTTAAAATAGAATGGAAAAAGAAATTGTGCGCTGAGTTATGATGCGGTAAGATAATTGAGTTCTAACAATTAAAATAAAATAGGAAAAGGAATTTGTCAGCTGTCTCTGAAATAACTTAGGTTTCTGTCCAATCTAAGCTGCTAATTGTGTTCCTTATGTTCTCAGGAGTCCAAAATGAGGTTTAATTGACAGTGGGTCTTGAATTGATTTGGGAAATTGGGTATTTGGATGTATATTTGTTAGTTGAATGCGTAGTTCTGAGTAGTTTTGAGAATCTTCTTTCATTTCTATTGTTTGCGATCCAAGTCGACCATCAACTTCTTTTTTTTTAGCTCCCTGGTCTAGAAATGGGGGATTTTGGATGGGGTTTAAATTCCATTTTGTTTTCCCGTGGATTCCATGTCCAGTAATAGGTTTTGCATCCAGCACATTTACCTATGATTACAAAGAAGATAAAAGGCCTTACTAACTTGCCTTCTTTGGCATAATGATATTAAAATTCTCAGGAAACTATATATTTATCTGAAGGTGCAATGTTTGGTTCTACTCCTGAGGTTTATTACTTCTGTTTCATTGTAAAGCTCAAAATATCTGATGCATATACAAGTTGTTGCAGCATTACAAACAATTATTTGTTCTTGAAGTTGGCTGAATGTTGCTTTCTGCAATTTGTATTCTCTCAGATGTTTGTCTCAAGTATTTGACATCGATGTCATTTTCTAAATGCTCCATAATATTGGTTGGCCTTTGCTAGCAGGATTCAATGTATTTTAAGCTCTGATTTGAAGTGTTTGTGTTTGTGGGTTTTTTTTTTTTTTTTTTGGGCAAATTACTGAATGTGAGGATAAGCTTTGAAACTTGGAACTATCTCAGTTGTCTGGTCATCTACATTAGTATTTTTGCTGATAGATAGAGATTTTATGTTAAAAAATTAGTTGGGATTTTTCTAAGACAACCTCTAGACTTTATTTATTTAGTTGTTTATTTATTTATTTTTTAAAGACATTGACCTCGTATAGTTTTAATGCCACCTCAAATTTTTATGGAAAAAATTGTTTATGACATAGATCATGTTTAACCTTAAAATCATTGCTGAAACAATATGTAAATTCATCATTTTTTGAAGCTTCACTCAAAAAATGTTGCCATGGGTCAGGCATGCCAAGCAGCTGGCTTAAAATTAGTTATGACAATTAAAAATTTCCTAAATATATATATATAGGTGTTTTATAACTTAAATCTTTCCCATATAGCAATGGAATCATTACTTTTTCCTATTAATATGTTCATGTCGCAGTTGTCTTGACACTTGGAACCTACAAAGTACTCTTACATACAAGATTATCCAACGCTGATGCCTACTTAGTCCAGCTTTATTTTCTGCATCTCTTCTCAGTTGTAACTTAGCTTGACTTCTCTTCTTATGGAAGATTAGCTTCTTGTCCTATCGGGTTATAATGTTAAAAATAATTGATTCAGGGAAAATGAGGCCGATCTTCTGTGGGAACTTTGACTATGAGACTCGACAGTCTGATCTGGAGAGACTGTTTAGAAGATATGGAAGGGTTGATAGAGTGGATATGAAGTCAGGTAAGTACCCTTTGTTGATTGCAATACAATTTGGTTTAGTGGTTGATTACTCCATTTACTTGCTTTTTATTGGCTTGATTTAGTTTTATTAGCAGCTAGAGTAAGCGTTATAAAACTTTTGTTCAAGGTTCATTCTCAGCATCATGAACTACTATTATGTGCCTGATATGAACCCTAGTATAGGATCTAGTAAATGGAACTCTACAGGAATTCCTTTCTTCCTTGCTAGAGTTTTCCCTCTCGTAGAACCTATTTTTAATAGCTGGAAACTTGTTCCCTAACAAGCTTCTCTCACTACACTTCTTTTATGAAAAATTAGGTTTACCTCTTTATTAATGATACCCCCTTTAAATAGGGAAAACTAGAGGTTACAAATAGAAGTGTTACCAAAAATAAATCCCAATGAAAATTACTATTTTAAAAGATCTTCAAAGAATAAAGTAACTGCTAAAAAGATTGCTATAAGTTAAAATAAGAAAGTTACTATTTTTTTCTAGAATCTTTCATTCTTCTTAATTTCTAAATATTTTTCTAAAGTATTTGTTTCCAATAAATGCATCATGCATATCATTACTCCCCTCCTGGACAAAAAGCTTGTCCTCAAGCTTGATCTCGCGGTAGTTCCTCTCAAAGACTTCAAGAACTCCCAATAAGCCTCCTACCTTATCCTTTTCTTTGGACTTACAAGAATTTCGCTCTTCTATAAATTTAGCATCATTAGGACATGCTTCCATAACAAGATACAGTACTTGTAGACAGGCAGTCACTTGCACGGCTAGATCATCAACTAGTTCCTTGAAGATATCTCCACAAGCGACAAAGTCTGTCTCATAGTTTACCTCTATTAAGATACCAATTTTGCTGTCATGAATGTATGAACCAATGTTTCCTTCAACGGCTGCCTTGCTGTCATGAATGGAAAGCTGAAGATCCTGCCCAAACTTATTATATTCATAGCTATTGAAGTCAAGGCACTTTCTAGGGATGGCAGTCCTTCCTTCGAGCAAACTAATCCTTTCCTCCCCTTGGTTTTGCAAGGGACCAAGGGTGTGGCTGCTGTTCCTAACCTCTTCGACCTTGTTGTGCCCTTGCTGAAACCTTTCTATCAGCAAGATCAATGCTGTCTGCTGTTGTTGCAACAACATCTTGTTGGACTGCCAGAGTTCTTCCATCCTAGCTAGTGTCTGCTCCATTAGTTGCTGCATTCGCTGCTCCCTTCGTTGCTCAAATTCCCTCATGAATCTCTCCATCTGGCTAAACCATTCTGCAGAGTTTTCCACGACGGTTGGCTCTGATACCAAATTGATATGAACCCTAGTACAGGATCTAGTCAATGGAAACTCTGCAAGAATTCCTCTCTTCCTTGCTAGAGTTTTCCCTTAGAACCTACTTTTAATGGCTGGAAACTTATTAAAACAAGCTTCTCACTACACTTTTTTTATGAGAAATTAGGTTTACCTCTTTATTATTGATACCCCCTTTAAATAGGGAAAACTAGAGGTTACAAATAGAAGTGTTATTAAAAATAAATCCCAATGAAAACTACTATTTTAAAAGATCTTCCAAGAATAAAGTAACTACTAAAAAGGTTGCTATAAGTTAAAATAAGAAAGTTAATTTTTTTTTCTAGAATCTTTCCTTATTAATTTCTAAATATTTTTCTAAAGTACTCGTTTCCAATAAATGCATCATGCATATCAGTGCCTTTTCCATGTCATGTTGTGTGCTTCTGTTTTCCTTCTTGGGTGAAATTTGTGGTCCAACTGTACTTTCATCTTTCCCAAAACTATCCAAATGGAGAAATGTCAGTAAGTTGTTGGGCCTTGACTTAGGCATCTGCAGACAGCATAAAATGCAGCACGCTAGGTTGCTAGCTTCTGCAGCATTCGAGAGCTGATGGTGGTCCCTACCCTAGTAATGATGTCAAAGGACGTGTTGATTTTGTTGATTTATGAGGGAGAACAGTGCTAACTAAAGGAATTATTTGTTTTTGATTCATTTGATGCATGTTTGTAATATGCACATCGAGTTTTTCCCCCTTAAATGTTTGTGTGAGCGCTTGTGATAAATAAAGACAATACAATTTCTTAAAGATGCAATTTATCTGCAGTTTTCTGCAGTATAACTGTTGTGGTAATAAAATGAAAAGAGAAAGTAAAGTGACTTCCCCCACATGAGATTGGGTTTTGCAGCAGTTAGGCCGCTGAGATGTGTGCTATTCCTTCCCCTGAAATTGCAGCATCTTGACTCATTCCATTGCAGTATCACTGGCAAGATCATCCAGGCAACATGACTCCATGCTGCAGAAATCTGTCATTGTTGAGTTATAGTGGGGGTTCATTTCTTTTAAGAAGAAAACAGAAAATATGTTTTTTTTTGAAGTCTAAACCCCCATACTCAACGGTTTCTTTGGCGCAGGATTGTGTTGGCATAACAATACTCTTCCTGGCTGATGGATGGCATCCATGCATTCTCTTACATGCCTGTGACGTGCTTCCTCTTCTTGTTTTCAAGAAGAGCCATTCTGTTCCGCCATGGCACCTCCACCCCACATATTCCTGACATACATTGCCATTCATTCCTCATGATTTTTGCCCAGCCTTCCATTTCGGACATGTTTCAAGGTAGAAACCATGCCAACCTCGCTGCCAAGGCATCAGAATAGATGGAGGAACTTCCTTTCCATTGACCTACCATGAGACATCCACTTTTGGATTGTTGTTCCTTGCCATCACTTAGTCCGTCACACAAGGTCTGTTGATTTTATTGGTCACTTGGAAGATTTCTGGAAGGTTGCTAACTAATTTATCTCTATGGTGGATTTTTGTATCTATGGTATATGATGTAAAGACACAATCATGAGTATTGAAGAGTCCTTTCTGAGGAATTTCAGGCCTAAATTTTGACATTATCAATGGCTGACGTGATTCTGTTTAATTAATGTGCTTCTTTTCCTTTTGTTTCATGGCACCATAGGTTTTGCATTTATCTATATGGACAGTGATAGAGATGCTGATGATGCCATTCGAGCTCTTGATCGGACTGATTTTGGCAGAAGTAAGCGGCGATTACGTGTTGAATGGACAAAGGTAATATGTTGTAAGCGTTTTTCATGGTGTAGCTTCCCTCTTTGTTGATTTTGAAACCTTTGATGCAGCAGGATCGTGGAACAAGGATGCCTGGAGGTTCAAGAGGGTCTGCAGTTAATTCAAGACCGTCAAAGACCTTGTTTGTGATCAATTTTGACCCATATAATACTAGAGCACGCGACCTGGAAAGGCACTTTGAGCCATATGGGAAAATAGTGAATGTCAGGATCAGAAGAAATTTTGCATTTATCCAGTTTGAATCACAAGAAGATGCCACAAAGGCATTGAGTGCTGCAAATACCAGGTAGGGCCTTTTTGGGGGAAAAAAATTATATTTGTATGTACAGAGCCTGCAAATTTGTAAGCTTCTTTTCACAATTATGATGTCTCTTCTCCTTCAAATGTGTAATTTGTTTATGGTAAATTATTGCTTTACTCAGCTTTACCATCTTATAGAACTTAATATCTTTACAGCCTTTTTGGTATGAAGGGTGCCTGTGTTGTGATATTTGCAACTATCTAATAATGGTATTGTTGTTCCTGTCTGATTCATCCAGTAAGTTGATGGATCGAGTTATCTCAGTGGAATATGCTATTCGAGACGACGATGATGGGAACAGATACAGCCGTGACAGAAGCCGTGATAGATCGCCTGAGAGGACAGCCCATGACAGAGGGCGATCACTGAGCCCTTATAGAAGGGAGAGGGGTAGCCCAGATTATGGCCGTGGACCCAGTCCAAATAATTATGGGAGGGAGAGGGGTAGCCCTGATTATGGTCGTGGCCCAAGTCCTGGCCCAAGGCGGAGGCAGAGAACCAGCCCTGATTATGGCCGGGGGTATAGCCGAAGTCCTCGTCGAGGTGAAAGGGCTAGTGATGATTATGGTCGTGGCCCTACCCTAAGTCCTCATCATCGAGAAAGGATTGATGATGATTATGGTCATGGCCCCAGCCATAGTTCTCATCGAAGGGAGAAGGCCGGTGCTGATTATGGTCATGGTCAAAGTCAAATTTCCCCTCAAAAGGAGAATGGGGGCTATGGTGACAGCCCTAGTCCCAGTTCTCAACGACGACGAGGGAGGGCTATCGATGAGTATGAACGTGGTTCTGCCCGTAGTCCTGTCAGGGAGAATAGTGTTCCTCCCTATGATCATCGTAACAGTCGAAGCACCTCTCCAGGAAAAAGGATCGGGCATGACCGCGTTCCTAGTCCTAGAAGAGAGAAAGATCCTGATGATTATGGCAGGGAATTGAGCATGAGCCCTTCTGGAAAAGAAAGCGCTGGTAATGGCTATGATCGTGAATCCAGTCCTTTCGAAAGAGAGAGAATAAACCTTGACCAAGAAAATGGTGCCAGCCCAAATTCCAAACATGAGCCGAGGGACAGCTCCAATTCAGGTGGTGATGATAGTCCCATGCATGAAGGATATGGCAGGTATGTTTTACTAATAACATGGGTGCTTTATTTATCTATATGTTCTTTTTTACCTTTTTTCTTGCTGTTTTTCATTTGATGAAGTTTTCTTAAATCTGTTCTTATTGTGCAGGCCTTGATCCTCAGCCTGTTGAAAATTCTGCTGATGAAATGGTTGGAGCAGCGCAATTTGCTTGCGTCTCTTTATGGTATTTGGGTAGGAATTGAGGCAAGACATTTGCTGAAGAAAGAACTAGTTCTTCTAGGAGGTTAGATCTTTGATGTTAACCCTCATTTAAAGGATTATGAATTTTTTTTTTTTTTTTGGGTTACTGCAAAGTTGGTGGATGTTTTCATTTAATTTTTGAACAGTAAATCCTGAAACTTGGAACTTGTAATTGACTTCCGTCTGCCCCTGTTACAATCTCTTTGTGATTCACTTCGACTTTGATAACTGGTTACTAAAGCCATAACATCAGAGATGACACTAGAAGTGCATGATGGGTAATATAATAGGGGTCTAAAGTGTTGAAAACGGATGCTTGATCCTGATGGACTGTCCGGCTCCGGGACTTTATGTTTGACGGTCTAACAAGTATACCGCAGGTTTGCTCCTATAGCCATATTTTTCCGGGTTTCAAACTGCCATGGTAGTTTGTCTTATGCCATATGTCAGCACAGGGAAAGGTTCAGAGCATTTTGGATTGCAAAACATAAGGCAGCCTAAATCCAATGCTTGAAATTTGGTTACATCTGCGGTTCAGTTTTCATTTATTTATTTATTTATTTTGAAAATTTTCCATCTTCACCCTTCTTGTTCATTGTTCCAAAACTAATTTTAGCCTTACTCAAATTTCATCTTCCAACCCAGTTGGTGGCAAAGCCAAGTTTGGGGCTTTATTTTGCGTTAACGCATTTGTTAATTACGAATACGTCTAATTGGATGTTCTTTCAAATCAAATCTGGCTCCGAATTTATTAAAAAAACTATAGGATTTACGAAAACGAAATTGCTCAGAGATCTTATGTTGAGGATGGAGTCGAACAAGGGTCAAGCGTAGCAAATGCCCAAATGTTCATGGTCGTAGCACTTAGTGATGGTCTTCTAATCTCCAACATCAAATGGGTTTTTTCAGATGTCAAATCCCAACAAAAATACTGAACTTTCCATTGTTTTGACGTATACCCTGTTTCTTATACTTGAATAAAGGTTTTGAAATCTCCCTTCACTCTCTCTTTTTTTTTTTTGGGCCCCCGGGGGGGGGGGTTGTGGAGGGTTCCATCCCATTCACGTCCGTCACTTCTCAACCATTTGCTTTAATGTCAAAACGGTTTCCATCCACACCATCCCGAATGCCACCTGATATCTCATGCACAAAACTCTTTTTACTTAGATTACACCTCGACCATTATCCAAAACTTGACTTCTTCCATTAATGAAGTAGACCCTTTGGGGATATTAAAATTATTTTCGATGAAAAGAGAATGTTATTTAATGTTCATGATCTAAAGAAAATGCTTTATAATTCAGGACGTAAAATTTTTATCAGAACAAATTTGCCTCTAGACTTCCCTCTATATAAAAAATGGGGGGATATTACAATTTCAGGCAAAGGAAGAGGGAGAAAGGGAGACCAGCGGAGGCGGAGGAGGAGAAAGGAGAGATAAGAGGGTAAATTTTTTATCAAGTGCATCAATGTCTTTTCACCAAAAATACTGACTTTAAATATTAATATTTAATCCTAATCTTGAAGTTTAAATACCATTTTTTTTCAGCATTTTTTTTTTAAAAATTCGGCCTAAGGTATTGTAGTAGCTTGCTATAAAGAATTTTTATAGCAAAAAAAAAAAAAAAAATTCTGAAGATAAATTTGAATTAAATTAATTACACAAACAAATTAGAACTTATATGGTTGATTTTAATTATTTAGATTACGAAGTTTAAAATTAAATGAACTAAATTGTATATAATAATTTATATTAACAAAATTTTTAAATTTTTAAATTTAAATATTTTAAATTAATCACAAAATAACTTTCAAATTAAAAAATATATATTTTTAAGCTATACCATAGTTCATCATCACTTAATATTCAATTCATTCGATATGCCGTGAGATTAGTCAGATTGTGTTCCAATTTTTTGAGGTAGTGTTGTCAACCAGGCACGTGAGCTGCGCGTGATGAATGCAAGCAGTAATACTCCGTCCCTTGCAAAGGGGTGCCAGCTGCGGTGGCAGTTTGGTGGTACAAGAGTACACTGCCCCTCAATTACCTTCCAATCGAAGCCGTCACTTGCGACGGAGACGGTGAATGAAACTGTCCCCACTTTCTCTCACCAACCTAATCTCCGTACGATCATCAGTTTGAAGGGCCCCACTTGTACACGTGTTCAAATCTTCTCTTCCCGTCACTAAGGGCCAGCACGATGCGTGGCCTCATTACTTGTGCCTCGAGTCCATGACGTCATCCGTGGACACGATTCGGTAAACCGTTGTCACCACAAGGATTGCACGTGACCATCACACACCCTAAACACACAAAAGAAAAGAAATGTATCTATCCAATAAATAAATAAAGAAATAAAATTATTGAATCAATTATATTGTTTAAGAAATTTTATTTAACATGATTTTTATCGCTTTTAAAAAATCTTTAGAAAACAACGTCCCCAATGAAAAAAAAATGTACAAGTGACTAAAATCTTACTGATGTTCTGTTTAAATTATAATTATAATCAAGGATAAAAAATTTAAAATATACATATATTTTTATCAAAATTTTAAAAATTATAATTTAAAATATTATTTGTTAGATTAAAGATTTTAAATTCTCACCTAAAATTACAACGAAAATAACTTTTGTGGTTCCGACTACCATTTGCTCTTTGGACAGGACGCCCCCACCAAGAATGTAAGGAACCGTAAAGCTTTGCATAGCTCTACTGCTAAAATTTTTATTTATTGGATTCAAATTTAGAATCTAAATAATATAAAATATGTATTATATTCACCTAGATAACATTTTAATTATGATAATAAAATTTAGTGTTTGTTTGAAAGGATTTTTTTTTTTAATTTATCTTCTCTTTATAAAGAGAAACTCTACTAAATAAATTTTTTTTTCTTTTTTTTAATGAAAAAAATAGAAAGAATAGTTTTAAAAGAGAAACTTTTGAAAGAAGCTTTTTCTTCTCCTCTTTTTTTTTTTTTTTTTTTTTTTTAGATACTTTAGCTTTTTCTGAAATTATATTATTTTATTCCATTTATATTTTTATTTGAATGATATGAAATTTTAAATATGTCCATATTATTAATGTGTTTATAAATGCTATGACTTGAGTGAATTTAAATATATTTTTTTTATAAATTCCAACTACGTTCATATATTTCAAATATATTCATAAATTTTTTTATTCTATTTATATAATTCGGGTATGCATAAATATATTATTTATGTTATTTTTGATTTTCTTAATTTTTTATATTTATAAATGTTTGATTTTAATAGTTTAGAAAAACAATTAATTTATTTTTATTTTTATTTTTATTTTTAGAATTTATACCTTTTATTTTTAAAATTTAGATATATGAATTTTGATGGGAAAAAATTATATTTTATATATATACTCTTGATGATATTTTTATTAAAAATAGAGTTTATAAAAAATATTTTATCAACTAGTTTATTTATAAAAAGAAGAAAATACGGATAAAAAAATTCTATCAAACATACTCTTAATAATTCTAATAATATTAACTTTTATCAAATTATTTAGTAAACAAACATATTATCTAATGATATACTTAGTGTTGAAGTCGATTTTAGTCCCCACAGATACGTGCTCTTCCAACTCGAATGGGGAATCTGTGTTGAGAGTGTTTGTCAATTCATTTCGGATGAGAAACCTACAAAAAAGCCCTATCGGGGCTGACTCGGCGGGAGGATTCCAATACTCAAGTCAGTAAGAGTGATAAAATAAAAACTGATAGTAACCGGAGATATGGTCCTAGTGGTCTCTATGCATATATATTGTGGATGTCGAAACCCCCATGCATGTGCGTAGCATTCATGAGTATTGTATGGTGAATGTTATGCATGAGTATATATTGTATATTGCATATGTAATGTCATGTGATGTAATCTGGGTGATATATATCATACTTCCGATCGTGTATAGAATCGAGTATAAAATCGTACATCTGATCGTATAAAGTTGGCTATAGAGCTATACTTTAAATCCCTCATGTGTCAAAACTGAGTCTCTTCTGAGAGTTGTCTATGCTTTGAATTTATAGCTTTCAAAGGGGTGTAGAAAATTCTAGTTTATTTTTTGTCTGAGATCTTCCGAAATGGTAGGTGTTTGTGGTCAAAGATTTTTTTTTTAAAAAAATTAGACATCCTTGAGACTAAGAAAACTTTAGGATTTTAGAAAAATTTCATTCCTTCTCGAGAGTCCTAGAGAATTAAAATCTCACAGAAATATGAAAAGTTTTCAGTGTCATGAAAATTTCCTTCCATGAATGACTTTAGAAACCTATTAAGTATGGTATTATCATTTACCCCACGAGATCGACAAATCGAGTGATTGAGAGATCGACAGATCGACAAGTCAAGTGATCGGGAGGTCAGGCAATTGGAAGGTTGAGAGATCGACAGGTTAAGCGACCGAGAGACCTAAGAGAGAGCGTTCTGAGAGAGTTCGGTCGAAAAAGTTCAAACGATTAGGAGTGGGCTGTGTCTGCCCATCAAAGAGATATACTCGGCACGTTATGTTTGAAAGAGTGTTCGTTCGATAGAAACCAGTCGATAGGATGAGCTGTATCTACCCCTTTAGGATATACATCCCTTATTGACGTCATGTTTCCATTCATTCGAGAGAGTTTAATCGATAGAATGGACTGTGTTTACCTGTTTAGGAGATACCCAGAGATTAATAAATTGGTAGGTGGGGAGATCAGGTGATAAGGAAATCAAAAGACCGATGGTTGGGAGATCAGGAGTTTGGGTGACCATGAGATTGAGTGATCAGGGGGTCACTAATAGGTCGGATGACCGGGAGTTTAGGTGACGAGGGTTCAAGTGATCGGGAGGTCAAGAGAGTGACAGGTCGAGGTATTTGAGAGACCAAGAGTGTGACCGAAAGTGTCGAGTGCTTATGTTATGAAAAGCAGTGGTAGAAGTTTTAAAACTAACTTTGAGTCATAGCTTTTGGTGAGTGTGAGATACTAGAGACTAGTGCAAGAGAGAACGGGGCTAGACTTTGCATTTGTGAGCATTGGGTTGTTGTCGAAGGTATTGTAGCCAAGAGAATATTAGGCATCAGAGTCGAGGGAATATACTAGAGCAATGTTCCAACTGATATGATGTAATGTCGAAAGAGAGTGAGCTGAATCTCGTCTGGTGCAGTTGAAGCCATTTTAAATAGACAACCAAGAGAAAGAGAGTTGAATACCATCCAATGGTTGAAGCCCATATGTAAATAGAAAATCAAGAAATGGAGTTAGATCCCATCTGAGTGTTAAGACCTCATGTAATATAAAAGATAAAAAAAGAGAGTTGAATCCCATCCGGGGCATTGGAGCCTATAGAAAACCGAGAGAAAATGAATGTGGAACCCACGTAAAGCATACAAACAAAAGTCATATGTATTTGGCTAGGAGTTATATCCGAGAGATTTCAAACGAGAGAATAGGTTGTGTTTACCCATTCCGGAAGATAAATCCTTAATGATAAACTCTATTCGGGAGGATTCATTCATTCGAGAGACTAGACGATATTTGGCATTTTGGGAAGATATATCTCTAACGATAGACTTCATTCGGGAGGATTCGTTCGTTCGATAGACTGAATGATATTTGCTCATTTGGGGAGACAAATCCTTTGCGGTAGACCTCATTCGGGAAGACTGGATAATACTTGTCCGTTCAGGGAAATAAGTCCCTAACGATAAGCTCCATTCAGGAACACTAGGCGATACTTGCCCGTTCGAGGTCATAAATCTCTAACAATAGGCTTCGTTCAAGAGGGCTGGGCGATACTTGTCTGTTTGGGAAGATAAGCCCCTAACAATAGACTCTGTTTGGAAGGATTGGATGATAGTTGCTTGTTTGGGGAGATAAACCCAAACAGTAGGCTCTGTTGGGGAGAATTGATCGATACTTGTCAATTCGAGAAGATAAGTCATTAACGATAGGTTCCGTTCGGGAGGATTGGGCAATACTTTCCCATTTGGGGAGATAAATTTCTAACAATAGACTCCATTCAAGAGAATTCATTTGTTTGAGAGAATAACATGAGACAGATGGTTGACAGATTATCCACACGAGGTTGAGAGAATAAGAGCGAGGGAATTACTCAATGAGGGGTACCCCTGACTATGTCGTCACCAGCCGAAAGTTGCTTTCGATTATCGCATGGTTAATTGAACTCAGGCTGTTAGTGTCGAGTGGGACATGAGGTTAGACATTCCTCCCATACTTTGATGACATGGTGTTAGGAGAAAGGAAGTGAAACAATGTGTGAAATTTCTACGACTGGTCATGCAGTCGTTTCTAAGGATGGCGCCAATTTGTTGGAGTCGATTTTGGCCTCCACAGATGCATGTTCTTCCAACTCGAACGAGAAGTCTCTGTCGAGAGTGTTCGTCGATTCTTTTCGGATGAAAAACCTGTAAAAAACCTCACCGGGGTTGGTTTGGCGAGGGTATTCTGACACTCAAGTCAGTAAGAGTGATAAAATATAAATTGATAGTAGTCGTAGATATGACACTTGTGGCCTCTATGCATGTTGTGTATTGTATGAGTGGATGTTGAAATCCTCGTGCGTATGTGTAGCATGCATAAGCATTGTACGGTGAGTGTTATGCATGAGTATATATCGTATATTGTATATGTAATGTCATATGATGTAGTCTGTGTGATGTATGTTATACCTCCGATCATATATAGAATTAAGTATGAAATCATATCTCTGATCGTAGAGAGTTAGTTATGGAGTTGTACCTTAAATCGTATAGAATTGATTATTGAGGTGTATCTCTGACTGTATAGAGTTGGGCATGAAGCCCTACTTTCATCGATTTATATAATTAACTCTCTCTCACGTGTCAAAACTAATTCCTATCTGGGAGTTATCTATTCTTTGCATTTATAGTCATCTAAGGGGTGTAAAAAATTTTAATTTTTTTTTAACTAAGATCTTTTGAAATGACAGGTATTTGTAATCAAAGATTTCTATAAAATTTAGATATTTTTGAAACTAAGGAAATTTTAACACTTTACAAAGACTTCTTTTTTTTTTTTTTAAGAGAGTTCAAAAAAATTAAAACTCTATAAAAATATGAAAAATTTTCGGTATCATGAAAATTTCTTTCCATGATTTTAGAAACTGGTATCATCGGCTAGAATCAAATAGACTTTTGTTGATTTTTATCCAAAACATTTCAGGCGCGTGGGAGTGACGGGTTTATTTCATTGTCGCTTCTATCGAGTCCTTCACAAAGGACCAAAGCGAAAGTGGGTTTTGTGGAGAGAGAGACAGAGACAACAAATTGGAATAAGGTCAAAGAATGGCAGTAGTGATGATGACAATTCTCTCGGGCAAAAAGCGCTCAAACTGGAGCATAGAAGAGGACAAACTCGGAGAATTAGATGCATTCTTAACTATAATTGATAATGTGTGCTTAGTTTAACACACAGCTTTGATTGGATTATGTTCATTTTCACAAAAAGACTGAGACTTTGAGAGCACATCTTGATATCATCCATGCGGTGACAATCTTGATTACGAGGAGATTAATCATCTTTGTTTCCGAGATTACGCATATAAAAACTTGGATTAGCCTATGACTCGTCATCAAGCTTATCCTATGATTAGTATCTAATCTTAAATTTATAGGGCATTCCACGCACAAGGGGACGAATAAGGGGCTCAGCAACACCAGCGGTTTAAACGATACTTAACTTGGTATTTAGTGCTAAAAGGGTATAATCTATGAATTTTTTGGGTGCTAATTAAGAGACAGCTAAAATTAGAAACAGTTATATTGGCATTGTTTGTGAAGTCTTAGAGCAAGATTTATATTACATCATAAGGAGAATATTGTGACATGAGATAACTAAGTCACTTGTGTGTTGGTATCGATCAATGGAATTTAGCATCTGGGTTTTTTTCTTTTGGTCTTTTCCTTTTTGTTTTATGCTTTAAATGCAAGCATTTGTGTTGTCTTATCATTACTTTGACATATTTCAGTAATGTTTCCAGCCTTACTCATACATGAAGCCAAAAAAAAAGAGGAAAAAAGTAAGAGAAACTACTAAGAATTAGAATTTAGAATTTAGAAGAGAGAAAACTTTGTACCTGGGAGTGAACTATTAAACTGTTATATAGGGCATGCAGGAATCTTTAAGTTCATGTCATACATTTGAGTCTAGATGATAGGGGAGGCACTCGCGGTAATTTTGAAGATAGGCATTGTCAAATTGTTGTGATTATGATAACTAGTAGAACTAATGGCATTTGATTGTTTTAATTACATTGCATGGATTGGGCGCTTCTAGATAGTCCACTCCATCAGTATCATGTAGAAGATGCCAACATAGTGTTCTATTTTTTTTTTCCTTGACTTGGCAATGAAAGGACCACAGAAAATGACCAGCGTAGCTATTTCTTCTGGCCGTAAGAGTTTGGGAAACGAAAATCTAATTATTCTATAGAAATCAAAGCAATAAGAACACTTTTCTTCTTGGTCTATTTATGGATTGGTTTCGAGGAGGAGTCTTTTCCAATGTGTTTCTTTCCAAGTTTTGAAGTGTTTTGACTGTTGACTCCTTGGTGGGTTTCCATATTCTTTTCTAACAGAAGTTGAGGACCGTTGTGTTATATGAACACAAAAGATGCTATTCCCTTGTTGTTTTCTCTCATCAAAGGTTGTTAGGACAAAAAATCTCTGGCTAAAGTATCTTTCTTGTGCAAGAATAGTACCTCATAAGTGGGGCTCCATGCATGCAAGGGAAGAAAACAAAATTTTGGAGAAGTTTTCTACATATTCTCTAGAGTCAAAAAGGACTTTATTTCGTGGGCACTCGTGCAATTTAAGGCAGGAGGCTTCTTGACAGAGGAAGACCAACCCACTCATTGGTGTATTAGCTTTTCAAAGCCCTCCACTTGGCATGGCATAGATGATAGTGAGGACCTTATGGTGTGAACTGATAATAGAAACTTTCGGCTCATATTCTTTCTATAAAAGCCGACTTATACTTTCCGTATTAAGAATGCAGCCAACTCCTCCCTCTTTGGGGATTGGTCGAATGAAGCACAAAACCAAAAAGTAGGGCCTCAAAAAATTCTTTAAAAGCAAAATTTTATGATGTAATCGGGTGATAGAAATATACACATTATATTATCAAACTAAATAGAAAAATAATATATTGCTCAAAAATACTATTCTCAGTTTTGATCGTATGAATGATAAACTAATAAAAATCTTAATGCTATTTAGAGTCACTTTTACCATGACAAAAATCACACACCTAAACTAGTTTTTTTTTTCCTCATAAGAACTCTTCTTTTTATTCATTAAGACACATATTTCTCTTATATAATCACTAAATAAATTATAATCATTAAAATTTAAACCCACTCTATTCAAATAATAGTAGACAATTGTTATGCATATTTCAGATTTGATAAAAGTCGTGTTGACAGAATGGTAAATGGAAATAAAGAATTCGATAGATTTCTCTTATATGATCATTAAATAAAATATAATCATTAAAATTCAAACCCTTCCTATTTAGATATTTTAGTGAAAAAAATGATAAATGGAAATAAAGAATTCAACAAATTCTAAACCATGGATTGGACAGGAGGCTTTGAAACCAACCATGGAGAATGTTCCATTCCCTTCACGATTAGATTGAGGAAGTTGTGGCTAGAAATTCAATTGACATACCCATGGTTCTGGCTCCAATTATCTTGCACCAATGGAATTCAACAAATAGCCAAAGAACACACATTGAATATTTCACAAAATGTGCCGATTTAAATAATAGTGATTTTGTGTGCGAAGATTTATCTTTCACTAATTGTAGTGTCAAATTAATCTCTTCCACAGAAATTTCAGCCATCCCGCCGGTCATTAGGACAACAAACAATCCAGCTAATTTATTTTTGGACGGTTCACAAGAATGATTATTTGTTTTAATTAATCTTTAGTGATGCGATCACAGGCCGTCCCCCACCCCCACCCATATACTTTCCATTTTTTTTCTATGATTGTATCTAAAATCATATTTCGATAAATTTGATTTGAATGTTTATGAGGGTTTTATTTAGTAGGTGGTTCTCTCAATGTAGTCTTTTTTTTTTCAAATTTCAAATTCAAGACTTATTAAATAATTTAACACCACATCTCACTGACGTAACCGCTCGTTGGTTATATACCTCCCATTGATCAAAGATAATATAGATTGGGCTGTGTTACCCTTTTTTTATTATGGATTATGTGCAAATGGTTTCTTAATTTTGTTTCCGTAGTCCCTTTTCTAATTGTGAAATACTATTTATTAAAAATTTGCTCCCACTTGATGCAAAACTATGTTAGATAGCTTACAATCGGCCAAATTTATAAATTTTTATTTTTTCTGTTAGAGATTTTATAAACAACACATGTAATTGCAAACCGAAATTTTGGCCATATTTGCAATAAATAATATTTAGTATGTTAAATTTTTTCCAAGGCTTGAAGTTAGAAAATTTTCAAAATACTCAAGTGGTACAGTTAATCGACATTTTTACCTTTCCCCTGATATCCATACCAATAAAATTGATATCTATTGAATCATAATTCAATAATTATCATTCTTTAATTAAGTGATAAAAGGATATAGTATTGAGTAGCCGGTGGATGGTAAACCAATGATCCACCATAACTAACATACCAATGGGAATATAGAAAAAACCAAGGAGTTTAACTCAAAATTTATGAAAGAGAAGGTTGAACACTAGTGCCATCCAAGCCTTACCATTGCTATTTGGATCCCTGGATTAGATTCCAAATTAACTACTGTCTTTCGGTTGCTGGATCAAGGAGATGTGTACATGTTTTTTTTTTTTGAACGTCATTATCCATTAATCACGTTATTTCAACTAAATTCGATTCAAGTCAGATTAGACGTTTAAGAATTAAAACTCTTTCAATATTTATTTTTGTTATATACAAGATTCAAATTCGACTAGGCGCCGGTGAACATATATATATATATATATATATATATATATATATTACCATTACTGAAATACATTAATGTTTTTTGACTTATGACTTCCTCTTTATTATAATTAGCAACTCTTGTTCTCGTCAATCTGTGCTAAACTCATCCGGGGTGTTGGGGGGGGGGGGGAAGGTGGTTATGATTTTGTAAAGAAAACTCACATAAAGGAAGATCTTAGTTCAACATTGAATGGTGTAAATATTCTCTTCCTGCCCCATCTTCTCTCCGTAGCTGGCCGGTCATAAAGTACACTCATGTGAATCCAAAGTAAATAGAGAATAAAAATGGTTGGAAAACTAGAAGTTCATTTAAAAAAGGAAAGAGGAGAAAAGGAAAACCTAATCACTAGTGAGAAAAGAACGGAGGAGGAGCCGACCCAATGAAAACCATTTTCTATTAATCAGAAAATTTTTGGTAACTATTTTTGAGTGTATGTAAAATTAATTTTTTTTAAATACATCATAAATATGAAAATAAAAATGAAATTTAGATTAAGAACAAAGATTTAGTTCATTCGGTGCACGCACACAGAATAAATTTAACTTGGATTATTTGATAAAAAAACATTGTATTTTCTCTTAAAATCATTAATTATCTTGATGGTTTTGAAGATCAAATCAACTTATTACCTATGTATGTGCCCATAGTGTCTCCACCAAGAAACCCTTTAAAAACCCTTCTGCCCCCACTTACAAAACCCCCCAAGATCTCTCTCTCTCTCTCAACCCTTCTGCGCCCACTTAAAAAAACCCCCAAAATCTCTCTCTCTCTCTCTCTCTCTCTCTCTCCATATTGTTAAAACACCACAGACGATGTGTCACCAAGCATCCTCTCCTCAACCCTGCAAATGCAACTCAATTAGCATCCCCCGTTTCTCAGACCATCCCGACATGCTCACATCTTTGATCCCCAAAAGCCCAACAAAATCTCTCCCCCAGTACCAACAAAACCAAAAGAACTCGGACCAAAATGAACCGCACACAACAACCCATTTCACTTTACTCCTCAAAGAATCCAAATCAATATCCTCAATAGCTCTTCCCATGATATTCACCGGTCTTCTTCTCTACTGTCGTTCCATGATCTCCATGCTCTTCCTCGGACACCTCGGCGACCTCGCCTTGGCCGGCGGCTCTCTCGCCCTCGGCTTCGCCAACATTACCGGCTACTCCATCCTCTCCGGCCTCGCCATCGGTATGGAACCCATTTGCGGCCAAGCTTTTGGGGCCAAAAAACTCTCTCTCCTCGGAATCTGTCTCCAAAAGACTGTCCTCTTACTCACACTAACATCTCTCCCAATAGCCTTAATCTGGCTCAATATGAAGCGTATTCTAATTCTCTGTGGTCAAGACGAGGATATCGCCACACAAGCGCAGTCTTATTTAATTTTTTCTCTTCCTGATTTGCTTGCACAGTCTCTTCTCCACCCACTGAGAATTTATTTGAGATCTCAGTCAATTACTCTGCCTCTATCTTTTTGCGCCACTTTTTCTATTCTTCTTCATACACCCACTAATTATTTTCTTGTAATATGGCTCAATCTTGGAATCAGAGGTGTCGCACTTAGTGGGGTTTTCACCAATTTCATTCTTGTTGGTTCATTGATTTTATACATACTCTGTTCCGGAGTTTACCAAGAAACTTGGGATGGAATTTCCATGGAGTGTGTCCGAGGTTGGAAATCGCTCCTCAATTTGGCTATTCCTAGCTGCACTTCTGTCTGCCTCGAATGGTGGTGGTACGAGATCATGATTCTGCTCTGCGGATTGTTAATAAATCCGAAAGCAACGGTTGCTTCAATGGGGATATTGATTCAGACGACATCACTCATCTACATATTCCCATCGTCCTTGAGCTTCAGCGTCTCTACAAGGGTAGGGAACGAGCTGGGCGCAAACAATCCTAAGAAGGCGAAAATTGCAGCAATAGTTGGACTCTGTTTCAGCTTCATTCTTGGGTTTACAGCTCTGTTTTTCGCGGTAACGGTAAGAAACATTTGGGCGACAATGTTTACAAAAGACATCGAAATCATAAAATTGACGTCGTTGGTTTTACCGATATTGGGATTATGCGAATTGGGTAATTGTCCTCAGACGACAATGTGTGGTGTCTTAAGAGGAACCGCGAGGCCGAAAATCGGAGCAAATATTAACCTAGGATGTTTTTATTTGATAGGAATGCCTGTGGCAGTTGCATTAGGATTTTTTCTTGATTTTGACTTTGAAGGTCTTTGGTTAGGATTATTGGCTGCCCAAGCTTCGTGTCTGGTGACTATGTTGATCGTTCTGGCTAGGACTGATTGGGTTTATGAAGCTGAGAGGGCCAAGCAACTTACTGGAGCTGGTGTTGAAGATGATGATATTGATGTTGTTGAGGAAGAGAAGCAGCCATTGAAAGCTGAACTTAAGGAGAATTTTTTAATCCCTGTTTAAATTCTTTTCCTTAAAAAAAAAAATATCATTTTTTCTTAATTTTTGGGAGAATATATAAATTTAATTCTTGAGGAGGGGGGGAATTTGTGGGACACACAGTGAAATTCAATTTTTGGTTCTATAAATGTGTCGAATGTCAGTGGACGTGATCACAGGTTACCCAGATAAGAGTGTGGCTCCCATGTTAGTACTTTGGTCCTTCCTAGTCCCTACCTTTTCTCCTCTATTCTGTTTTTCTTTTTGTTTTTTTGCTAGGTTTTTCCCTCCCTTCTTTTTTTTGTAATTTCATGAAATTTTGTAAATATCTATTATTGAAATAGATGATTTCAATTTTGTCTATTTATTTCAGGGTTTTTCAATTGCACTTAGGTTTGGTGGTTTGTTGGCATTGATCACTTACAAAAGCACATAAATTTTTAAGGGATTTTTCCACCATTCTGGTGGGCGATTATACTTGCACCCACGGATTGGTAATTGTTGGCTAGAGCAGGATTTAAGCACATCAACTGGATACTACAGTTTTTCTTTTCTTTTTTTTTTTTTTAATGAAACCCATTTATATTTCAACCAAGCTCTTCTAGTCACAAATTTGAACCAAATCTTATTGTAATTACAACGACTAAGAATAGACCAATGAAGGAATGAAAAACAATTCATGTCCAAAAGAGGAAATCCATGATCCCACGATGAATAATGAGAGAGAGAGCAATTGAGTCTCTTTTCAACTGACGGTGACAGTGATGAATCCACAATTCCGATCGAAAAACCCACCGCCAAGGTTTCCGAAGCCTAGATCTAACACAGATTTGAACAATTGGGAAAGAGAGGAGTTGGCGGTCGAAACAAAACCAGATTTTCCATTACTGTCGTCTTAAATTCTCAATAATTCCGTCTTCTTAATTTTGTAACTTTAGAGATTTTTGTCAAATTCAATGTACTCCGATAAGCATTGTCCAACAATTCTCTAGAATAATATACATTTACAGCCACCAAGAGTGTACTAAGATCCGACACCGAAAATGGTCCATCATTTGTATCGATTGAATCCCATTGCATCTGTGCTAAGTTTTCTCCTAATATACTACCTCAAAAATAACACTAATCTATATTTGGAGACAACTTAGTATTATAAATATTTAAAAAATCTCAAATCCCATTTATATTACGCCATGTGTAGACTATCCAGTGTGCAAGTAGTTAGTCACAAGATATTATTCTAAAATGTTAAAATTTTAGATTTGATACACGCCTCTAATATTCTAGGTTGGAAACCAAAGGAATGATGATCTTCTTGTTCATTGGTTGGTCTACTAATGAACAAAAGTAGAAAAGGAAGTTTTATCCCAAAATTTTGTTTGTCATTCTGGGTAAATTTTTAATATTTTCTAGTATTATAGGTACTTTAAAAATCTCAAATCCAATGTACCATTTATATTACATCATATGTAGACTATCCCATATACATGTAGTAAGTCACAAGATATTATTTTAAAATTTTAAAATTTTAGATTTGATTCACTTCTCTAGTATTCTTGATTGGAAACAAAAAGAACCATGATCTTCATATCCATCGGTTGGTCTACTAATGAACAAAAATAGAAAAGGAAGTTTTATCCCAAAATTTTGTTAGTCATTTTGGTTAAATTTTTAATAATCTCTAATATTATATTCATTTTGGATTACTTTTCAAAATACTTATAATATTATATTTGCAGAAAACTTAGTATTATAAGTAGTTTAAAAATCTCAAATCCAATTCATCATACTCAAACTCATTTATATTGCGTCATATATAGACTATCCTATGTACGTGTGGTTGGTCACAAGATATTATTTTAAAATGTTAAATTTTAGATTTGATGATTCGTGATTTCTTATCAATTAGTTGGTCTACTAATGAACAAAAATAGAAAAGGAAGTTTTATCCCCAAATTTTGTTAGTCATTTTGGGTAAATTTTTAAAATTCTCTAATATTATACTCATTTTGGGTAAATTTTTAAAGTATTTATAAATACTACATTAGGAGAAAACTTAGTATTATAAGTACTTTAAAAATCTCAAATCAAATTCATCAAATTCAAGCCCGTTTATATTGCGTCATATGTAGACTATAGATATTATTTTAAAATGTTAAAATTTTAGATTTGATTCATGCCTCAATATTCTCAGTTGAAAACTAAAAGAACCATGATCTTCTTATCCAGTGGTTGATCTACAGTGAACAAAAATAGAAATAGAAGTTTCTTGTTATTGGACTTTATTTTTTTATTATTATTTTTCATAATTACGCAGTAGATTAGTTTTTTTTTCTACAAATAAATTAACTTTGACTTTTTTTTATATAATTTACTACATCTTTTGGTATTATACATGGAATTTCATTTTTGATTTTTTTTTTAATTCAACGCTAAAAATTCTGACTTTCTTAAATGTTATAGACCCCAATGCTATTACACGTAAGAAGAATAATTAATCTTTTTTTGGTCTGCGAAGGGCACTTTATCTACATTAATAATCTATAAACTCTCAACTTATAGTAATCTGAATACATTTATATGGAAGTCCACGATTACTTTGTCTACTCGACAGCTAGATCCTAGTTCTGGGATGTCAAAATTAATACTCATTTTGGGATAAAGCTTCGACGACCAAAGGATTTTACACTTTGATTTGTGGGAATTGACTTCTTGATCACATGTTTCGATCCAATTGAGACAATAATGGCGTGGTCCATGCCTTTAAATCCCCCGATTAACGGATTAAGTCACAATTTGATACATTGATTTGATCAAGAACTTTTTTCAAAAAGTAAATAAATAAAAAAATACATAAGGGAAATGAAAATATTGACAAAAATGGGAAAGGTTTGGTCCAAGTAAGCTGCATGTAAATGTGATGAACACAATCGAACCTGTAATCCACTCTCCTAAAGTGCCCACGATTTCATAAATTATGACCGAAACTATTATTACTCTGGTTTTTACCCAACAATTTTTCATAATTAGAAATTCTACAAGTTGTTCATTCATTACCTGTAATATAAATCGACTAGTCGTAGACATGATTAAAACACAAGGGCGTGAGTCGTGACCATATTGCAAAACTCATGCAGTCCCATTTTTGTGAATGGACCGACCTAATTATATAATACCTTATTCTCATACCATGTCACATAAATTTTGGAAAAAAAAAATTAAATTGACTTTTCAAAATATCATTGCTCAATGTAAGCCGTCGATCTATTTTGCTTAATATTTGAATTTTGGATTTTAATTCATATAAAACAATTTAAGGAGTTTGCACGTGGCCAAATTATAATTAATAAATTGGAGAACATATTTAGGGAATAAAAGTTCTATCATGCCGCTTAGAGTCACAACACAACCGAATTTGATTAAATATGTGATCTCATATTATAGAAAATTAAGGTCAAAGTATACTTAGAAAATTAATACAGCTGTGTGGGGAAAATATTGTTCAGATTTATTTATTAAAAAATTATAATGTATAATTTTGTGATTTTTGGGTGTAGTCATATACCGTACAAGGTGGCTCATACCTTGCACCGGGGAATAATGACCCCTCTTCACAGACATACAAGTTCCTTACTATTGTTATTATTATTGATCTTTTTATTCTTTTATGCCATTGTAAGGACCTAAATTTAAAATATATATATTGTAAACAAAAATAAAACAAGTTAGCAAGAAAAACAATATTTTCTAATTTATAACATGACATTGAATGAAATTAAGAGAAACGTTTTGGAGGGAGAAGCATCATCATAATTTATTTGCATAGCAAATACACAAAATAAATAAATAAAGGCATATCATATCATAATTTGGTTAGTGCAAAAGTGCAAGTGGAATGGTCAAGCTTCACATCTTGCACGAACCATTGTCCAACACATTTTGTCAATGAAACAATGGATCCAGGCTCGTGAACGAACTTGATTGACAAGCACTTTTGGCTCTCTCTCTCTCTCTCTCTCTCTCTGGGGTCAATCTTAAATTTTATGGATGATGTGCTTTTGCACCTTCTTCCGCAACAGAATTAAGAAGAATATCCTTGGATTTTGGATTCACAGACAAAAAATTTTATTTGGTATCTTTTGGGAGGATATTATGTCCCCAGAATCTTCCATTAATTTATCCTTCATATATCCAAGATTCATCCCCCAAGGGTCAAAGATTTAGGGGGGAGAGGGAATTTTTTGGAGTTTGTTCAAATCAGCATGGATGGATGCTAAATCCGGAAGGAATAAACCAACAGAAATAAATAAAAAGGAACAAATTAGACTTTGTTCTGCACTAAAAAAAAAAAGAATGAATAAATAAGATTTTTGTTATTTGGATGGAAATCCAAATATCATTATCTCTAGTTGGCAAATAGGAAAATAACTCTAGTAAAATTTTCAAATATCAATTTCTTGATTTTTTTTTTCCAAATTTTAGTTTATTTTATTAAGTATACAAATTCGTAATTATTTTAAAAATTAAAAAAAGAAAAAGAAAAAGATGATGAATTATGACCTGGTCAATGGAACTCTGAAAAGGGTGATAAAACAAAGTTGAGCAGGGTCAGTCCAATTCACTTGCTTGTCATTTTGTTAGTGGCAGAGGGAGTGGAATTAGGCTGGAAATCACACGGTAACAGTACAGTACTGTCAAATGTGGGCATGGCGACTACTGAGCTGGTGGGGCTTTGTATTGTATAGTAAGCAGCCAGCCCTGCAGTTTTGGGCGGCATCAAGTGACTGTGTTCACACAATTGCTTGCCACCATTCTAGGCCAGCACAATATTTGGAATTTTTCTTTCCTTGTTCTTTCAATGCTAATTTTTATATGCTTTTTGAGTTTTTGTTTATCGTAATTTTAAATATTTATGCAATTTACTAATAAAGAATAGAGAAAAAAATCATAAGAAAATGAGAATGTCGTTTTCTTTCTTTCTTTTCTTTCTCACTGATGCTTGGTTTGGAGTCTAAGAGAAAAAAGAAAAGAAAATAATAAAATAATAAAATTTTCTTTATATTTTGTTAGAGAGTTTTATGAAATATATGAAGTTTATTCGAAATTAAATATTTATCTATAATCTTTTTAAGAATAAAATCAATATATTAAAAAGTTATAGTCAGTGAATTTTTCTTTTCTCTCATTTTCTTCCTAATTTCAGGAAGAAAATTATTAATGTTTTTAAAGATAAAAGATCATTTCATATTTTTTTTCTCTATATAAAACTCTCAAACAAAAGAAATACAACCATTTTTTTTCCTAATCTCTTCTCTTCTTCCTGAATGCGTCTATCCAAAAGCATAGTAAATGTTCCAAAACTTGCCTTCGCTTCCAAACATTAGAAAAAGTGTATCATTTTCCCCCTTAAAAAAAGACCGGAAGAAGAAGAGAAATCAAAATGGGAAGTGGTAGGTTGACCCTAGAATCAAGGGTATTAGCAGGCCTTAGATGTACTCGGATAGGGAAAAAAGATAATTTTTTTTAAATAAATTACTAATATATGATAATTATATTAATTCTAACTAAATTTGTATCAAGATAAATTAGACTATTAAAAATAAAATTCTCCCGACACATATTTTGTCATACATAAAACTCAAATTTAAAATTTTACTTAAAAACATCAACGTCGGATTATTGACAACAATGAAAAGTAACAATAATGCTCTCTTGAGAACCCTTCTAATGTTGAAAACACCCAAACAAGCAAAAGTAGCCTTTTCGTTTTTGCCTTTTCTAAATTTCAGGCAAACTCAAATTAGGTGACCATCAATTTTGTTCTAATTTAAATTGCCTACTTTATTATGTCGAGGTTGAGTGAGGATATTTAACTCAACAAATTTTATAATTAACTTATTTAAAAGTTGATATAACAGGATTTTATTAATTTTCAAAAAACCAAAAAAAAATTATTATCATTAATCATACATACATAATACTTCTACCAAGGGCCAAGGGGCATTTACACTTTTTTTAAATAATTTAAAATTTTTAATTTTAATTATTGTTTATTCGTAAAAAGTTATAGTTGACGTCCGCTTCCTTTTACCTTTGGTCTGTCCCCACTAAAAGAAAAAAGAAAAAAAAAATTACCCTCTTAAAATTAAAAATTTCAATTTTCCGGCTTTGCACACTTAGGGCATATTTGGGGGGCCAAATAGAAATGAAATGGTTTGGCGTATTTAAACAGGAAATAGGACTAGAGGTTTGGTAATGAATTCTTTATTTGCAAAACACCATAGGATTCGCCAAATGACAAGCATTCCTCACCTTGATCTTCAAACATATTCTTATATTTTCTGTAGTGTTGACTTTGGAGAGTTCCCACTGCATCAAACTGCTCAACTCCCATCAAAGTCAATTATCCCCTAATTAATTAAAATTATTTTTGTCCAATCAGGTTTCTGTTGTTTGTGCAGAATCGCGGGAGCCCTAATTATATTATCCTAATTCAATTTAAATGATGTTCCTAGCTAGGTTTATCTACATATAAAATTATGAAATGATTATTGTATGTTAATTACGATTCCGATCCGTCTCATCTAGGTCACCATTTTTTTTTTCTTATCCCAAAATGAGTGTAATTAGTTTATTTAGTTACTACAATATGTATCAACAGAAAGTCGGCATAAATGGCATAAATTGGGTAAAGATACTAAGTCCCGGAATAGAAAAAATCATATTGAAAGAGTTCCTCCTAAATTGAATTCGATTGTACTTAGATCGAATTAATCAGAATACAACTCTAGATATAAAAAATATATATATTACTGCAATATGTTACTAAAAGCTAGACTGAACAACTTGCTAACACGTATTTGGAAAAAAAATTAGAATAAATAAAAGCAAAATAATTAACATTTTTAATTAATATGTGTTTTTATTTAATTTTATAATTTCATCAATTCCATATTTTTATTTAATTAGGGTGGGACACACAAGGGGCCTCCATATGGCATTGTTCATTGTACGTACATTGACTCTTTTATATAATTTGTTGGTTAGTGTTTCCATTGTTTAAGAAGAATTAATATTAAATTTAAATCAAATCATATGAAAGAGATCGAACCAACGAATTATGTACATAGTACAAATATAACAGTGTCTACAATTATTTCGATTATATTTCTATTTGGTTGAAATATGGAATTGATAGGGATAAACTAAAAAAACAAGATGATGATGATGCGGCGAAGCTTGAGAATGAATATTACAAGTCAAGAAATGGATCCTTATGATACTCGAGGAGAGCTTTAGGCCATATAGAATGTGATTCTTGCCCCCAGCCCTTGAGAGATGCAAAGAATCAAAGTTTGAAAGGACACCCAAAAAGAGACATATCGTCATTGTTTGAGGAAAAATTTACGAATGTTTAGGAAATTCCCTGGAAGTTTCCAAATGATGATTCCCCCAAGAGACAGGTATTATCTTTGCATAAACTTCCGTGATTAAGATATTTTTGTTCTCGCCAATAATGCGGCAAAGGCAAAGGCAGGCCACATTTTGTTTTTTTTTTTTAATTTTCATTCTTTTTCTCGAGAAAATAAGATCTCCTTTTTGGTGAATATATATATATATATATTTATATTATCATAAATCTCAGGAAAAAACATATCCATTAATTAAATCTACATCCAGTTTTTGTTTTGGTAAGTATTGTATACGAGACTTTCTCCCTTTGGGAACCAAATCAATCATAACACGCCCGACCCACCTTTGAGATAATCCCTCCAAAAAACTTTCAAACTCAAATGCCTGTTAAGAAAAATTAGTAGAGAAATTCAATCATTCAAACACAAGTATGCTAAACATAATGAACACTTCCTAGTACTATGATTCCACTTTGGGCAACTCCTTTCTCATAATAGGAGCCGCATTCTTCCCATTTTGGTAGCGACGATGACCACAACCTTATTAACACACTCAATGACTTAAGGGGCATTTTTCACCCAGGCCTAATTAAATATAAGATTATATGAAATTTTAACCGATATAATATTCTACTCTCCAATAAGCATTACACATGTTTTTGCCACGCTTTTATAATCTTCTAGAGGGAGAGAATGAATTCTTCATATGGTTGTCACAAATTTGAATAATGCAAAAAGGGTTTTAGAAAAATTTATAGTCGACCTTGACATGATTTTATGCAAAGAAACCCACTCTAACCATTAGGATTAAAAAAAATGCTATATTACTAAGATCTCCTACCTTCTAAATATATAAGTTGGATGTAGGTTAGAGTAGCTACTAATTCCTCGTAAAGCCATTTCATGTGTCTAAACAAAGGATTATACTAAGTATTATTGTTTTGAAACATGGCACTCAAGTTGCACCAAAAATCACAAACATGTTCATGCACTCCATTAAAATAATTAAACTCAACCAAATGCGGCGACCCTTGAAATATTGAATTATTGCTTGAAAACGACGGCCACCGTCTCAAAATACATAAATTGTTATGTTACATATGTTTGTGTACTATATGATTGAGGTAAGTATTGCGTTTATGTAAGCGATTACGTCAATGATCACAAGTGTTGGGGTCATCTTTCTAAACATATTTTCTTCCTATCATCGTTGTTAACGTATTTCCATACATTTAGTAAAAATCAAGGTTACGCATTTCATTTCATTTTTAACTCTCTCTCTCTGTCTCTCTCTCTCTAAATACATATTTTTACAGACACAGGCGTATAATTGTAATTGTTAAGAACCAAAGTGGCTTCTTGAGAAGTGGACTGGGTTTTATGTCATAATTTAAGAATGTTTGGGAGATAGAGGAGACCATATGTGTTGCTATGCGGCTTCCCAAAAACGTCAGAATGCATTTGTATGGTTAAAGTATCTATTTTTATGACCGACAATATGAGGAGAACCAAACAAAAACAAAAAGAATAGAAGCAAAAACGTTGTGCACAAACATTGTTTATAACGAGTCCAAATAAATGAAAGTATTTTACTAATTAAAAAAAAAATAGCAGTTCAAATAATAGTAAAAAAAAATCATCGAATCAATCATAAAAACTGACAAATAAATAATATTTATATCTAATAAGATAATTATATATTTTTTAAGTTTGGTACGACCAAAGATAATGACATCGAGAAACCTTAAGCACTAATCCATTAATAGGTTATTCTTCATCTTAGGATTGGGTCATATATTTTTTGGAAATGGAAGGATTTTTCTTGAGTTTCATGTTTCTTTTTAAGTATATTTAGGTTTATTGTTTAGAATCTTTCTTTTATTTTATTCGGATGTATGGGACACTTGACAATTTCATACTTTTTTAACTGCTTTAGATGATACTGAGATTTTTTATTATTTTAAAAAAGTAATACGAAGCGTATTTGAGTTTGAATGGACTATCGAAAAATCATTACTATTGTGATAATAATTGGAAACTGTGGGAACCAACGCTTAGGTGTTATCTAACATGCAACCCTTCTTTTCTCCAGGGAGGGCCATAAGAAACAGTGTCCTTTTTGGTACGAAACAGTGTCCTTGGAGGCTTTCATTTGGAAAATAGATTGAGCCAAAGTTGTTATCGCACGGATTTTTTGCAATGAAAATGAAGTCTCCATTAGGGACCATAGCCATCATCCCCTTCATCTTTTGGGAGTTTGAAAGGGTTCTTTTCTTGATCTGATCTTTAGCCAAAAAGGGGCTAGTAAAAGTTATGGTAAAGTCAAAGGTTGTCACATGTTACAGTCTAAAAGTGGCCGCGCAATGATCAAGAATCTGTTCTCTCAGAGATGAGACATTTTTGTTTCCGTAAATCTTGTCCAACCTCAAATCATACAAAATTTTATTCACGTTGGTTTGATGCTGATGGTTCAGAATTTTGTATCCTTTTGTTTTGGGGTTTTTATCTTGTTTCTTTAATCAGAGATATAACGTTAAAATTGTACCTTCATACAACTTTTGTAATGTGAGATATCATATACTGGGGGAAGTATTATGGTCCTAATTTATAATAATAGTATTGAATTACATTATTATATAGTCTTATAAATTAGTTTTGTAGTGTGAAAGAATTATTAAATATGTCCCCATTGAATAATTTGTTGTAGAATGTATACAAATAAATTATTATTTTTATTGTTTGATTCAACCAATTTTAGATAAAATAGAAGTATTGGGTCATTACATCTGAGGATGAGAGAGAGAGAGAGAGAGAGAGAGAGGGTGCCCGTTGAGGAGACAGGATAGAGAAGGGGAAGAGAAGAAAGCAGCACGCTCGGGGGACGAACCTTAGATAAAAATCCAAAACAAGAAACAGTGATGCCTTTAGAATTTAATTTGTTGGGTCAAACTTGTGTATGTCTAATGTATCCATGCAGCCGACTTAAAAATGAAACCTTTTGATTGTAATGAGCAATTTCGTGTCAAGATGGACCTCTTTGAGTTCATGAAAAGACAACTTAGAGGTAGATAACCATCAGTGACCATCTACAACTATTATATATATGTAATTGTTTAATGTGTATATATGTATATATTTTATTGTTTAATTATATATAGAGAGGTAGATATATGTTAACAATTATATATATATATATATATATATATATATATTGTTTAATGTACGCATGCATTCCATGTCAATTTTTCTCACATATATCTAGTCCATGCAGCAGTGCGAATCATGCGCTCTAGCCTACTCACAAGAATGTTTCAATTTTTTCCCCAGCAAGCAATTTTGCAATTGTATACAGTTCCCCTTTTTTTTGGGGGGGGGGGTGAGGTGGGGGTTTCGAAGTGTCTAGGCTTTATTAGAGCTTTTTAGATATGATCAGTGTGTTCAAATTTTTGGACTCCCCAATGGCGTGATTTCTCAACAATACCTCATTGGCAATGTCACTCAGTCAATGAATCTACACCATCCACCCACCATTAATTAGAGCTAAGCATTCTATTACCTAGTGCGGAATACACACACACACCTTCTCTTTTTGAACTCTTTTTATGTTTCCTTTGAATGTCTGCAAGTTTTACTTTTATTAGGAGGAAGAGAGTAATAATATATATATATATCCACGCCACCGTATTATTCTTTCAATCTTCCACTCATTGTTAATTTACTTAATTGCATTAGTCATAGTGATAGCTAGGACAAGCAAACTTGCCTAAAGCTTCGGCTATTGCGGCGTCATATGCTACCCATGAGTTGTTTTTGTCTCTGTTCACGCATTATGTTAGATTGTATAAACCATGGGCTCCTAGGGGGTTCCAAAAGAGATTAAACTACCCAGAATTTTTGGTTGGTGTAGCTCTAGTGTTTGCCGATTGGGTATTCCTATGACCTCAAAGTTGCTAGCCCAGATGTTTGCAAGATTAAGAAATAAATCATACTTTTCAATTACCTTTACTACCTATTAGTTTTTGTTCTTTTAAGTAATCTTACGCTTGTATATATGATTTTAAAATCCCCCACCCCCTTAAATAGATATTCCTTCTTAATATAGAATAAGAGCAAAAGGTCCAATACCTCGGTACTAGAAAAATGAAAGCAATATTTAATTCTTGAAAGGTAAAAGTATTTATTTTAAATAGAATTAAAATATAGTGTCGACAATACTTTAAATTTAAATGGGTTTTCTTCTCCCAAAAAAATATTAGATAGAGTGACTGAATTTCCGGTTGTAAGATCGTTAAGTAATATTTATCATTTTGATCCAACGATTACCGGTCACCATAAATATTAATATCCATAAAAATCATAGAATATCCGAACTTATAAATTGATAATGTTGGTGATGGTGCAGTCCCCTTCTTTCCCTACAGAAACATGATGTATCCATCCCAGGCAGCCCCATTATTTAGTATAGTAGGATAGCTTGTGGACCCAAAAATCGGATGGTACCCAATAAAATTGGCAATGGGAATAATATGCAGATGATTTGTCTGCTGTGTTTGAACCACTAAAAAAAGGTCACCTCCCTTTTCTTCAAAGCCCATATATCTGAATCATTGAAGTGGGTTAAAAAGACAAGCACAACACAAGCTGCATATTTGCATCATGGAATACGTAATGAATAATTGTAGAGAGAAGAAAGAGAGACGGGTCATTGTCGACCAAGGAAGGTTAGGGCACTGAGCATAAGAAGATAAGGCAGAATAGAATATCGGACTCAATTTACTTGCGGGGATAATGGCAGCAACATTGCCAGTCGCACCCTCTCTTGGAGACATGACGGCGTACGTAACTTCGTTAGTAATCAATCTGATTTTGTATTAGCTTTATATAACTAATAAATATGATTAGATTAATCTAGTGATAAAAATAAGATTAATTACGAGTTGTCACAATGCTCCATGAGATCCATTTGCTGTAAAAAGAATAACTCTAATTGCAGAGAAAAATTGGGGTCAAAGTCAATCTTCTCTTCGTTGCAGAAAGAACCGTGAGAACCAAAAGTATGGTCCAGAAGATTTGGGATCAAATTAAGGATCAAAAACACTCTTTATATAAATATATATATATTTATATTTTTACAAATTATCAATATCTAAAATTACGTTAAATTTAAATAAATCTAAAAGTAAAATTTTTATAATATTTATTTTTATTATACATAATATTTAAATTAAAAATTTTATTTCAAAATACAGATATTTAATCAGGGAAGGGAAGCAACTTGTGTTGCACTTATCCGTAATATATTGTAATCGCCAACCATCCAGAGCTATAGGAATTAGAAAAAGGGTGTGTGTCATGTCAAGTAATACTGACAAAATACGTGTCAATGATTTCTTATGTTGGGCGTGCAAGCTCACATCACCCCCTTGGTTTGAATTGTTGCATGAACGATGGAATGGATGAAGGATAGAAGTCCTAAAGTTGAAAAGTGTAATTGCATTTGATTTATCTCTTTAGTCCTTTTGATATTTGTATTGTACCATCCACCACCACCATATATTCTTGGAAAATCTTGGTTTCTTCTCTTCATGCGCCGAAAGTCTCTGTCCTTTTCAGTTTGTGTATTTCATTTCTTTTTTCCTTCTATCGAAAGTAATGTGTGGTGGGATGATCATCGTTGCTTATCCCTTTAAATATTACCGTTTTATCGATTATAAAATATTTTATTTAAATTGTTACAATTAGATATTTGGATAAATCCATCAACTATCAAAGGGCCCAGATGACCTATGCTATTGCCATGGAGCATGATCCTGACCTGACCCTATTTCTGAGGTTCTGAACTCTATACTGCTGACTGCAGTGGCACTTTTCATGTCACTTCTTACTCAGAGCCCTTCCACTTTCGCATACCCCCCCGGGGGGGGGGACCGATCATGTTCAATTTAGGGAAAATAGTAAAAGATTATAATCCTTAACGTTTCTAAATTTCAAATTAAAAATTTAATTAAGAAATCAAATCCATAAGACTAATTGGGATTTCGCATATTTTTCATTTAGTCTATACAAATGTCCTCGTGTAAATGGGCTACACGATCCAACATTATCCTATATTGGGCTTTGACTCTTAAAGTAAATCCATTAAACCCTAATTTTATACATTGAATGGAAAGTCAAATCTTTGACCAGCCTTTTTTGCAAAAATATTTCGGTCCAAAAAATGATGAGATAGATTCATTCGGCTAGTTCCCATGAGTTGAATCGAGTTATATGGCTAATAAGCTTCGGTCAAACCCGATGATTCGATCTATATTTCATGATAAAGTGGTACAGTTTGAATTGAATTGTTTGGATCCTGTGGAGTTCAGAGGGTTGATGAAGAATTTCCAATCAAAAGAGTGAATAAAAAGATCAAAAGAGGAAATGGCGAGATGCTACGAATTATGCTCTAGCTGAGCTGCATCTGATAAGAAATACAAAGCCCATCTCTTCTAATCATGAGATGATTTGTTGGATTTGAGCCCAAATCACACTTCAGATGAATTATGAAAGGAATTGGGCCCATAACTGGAAGTGTTTCCCACAAAGCCCATCTCTTTTGATCAAGACATGATTAGTGTGAATGAGCCCAAATCACACTTCAGATGAATTGTGCAAAGAGTTGGGCCCATAAGTGGAAGTTTTTCCAACAGAGCCCATCTCTTCTAATCAAAATTGAGAAGAAATAAATGACTAGTAGGAGTGAGCCCAAATCAATCAAATGTGAATTTTTCATTTGAAAGCCTAATTTCGTACCCTCAAAAGCAATAATGGACGCAAGATTCACCTCTGCTTCAATCTGATCAACATCACATCACCCTCTCGAGGACCGTAAGAACTTCCAGACTTTTATGATAAAGTTTTTAATCAATTGTTAATAAACCTATTTTCAAAAAATAGCTTTTCATGTAAAGTCTCAAGTCCCTATTAGGGGCTACCTAATGCAACTGGGCACTAATGGTCCAACTTGTCACAATTTCCTTTAAATATGTCACTGCCAAAAGTTACCTATTTCTCACATTTATTAAGCATAGAAAGAAAATGTAAACAATAATAATTCAATCAAAATCATTAAGAAAAATTCATTTCCAGTGGCAAAGTTATATCCTCAAATCATAAGATCCCAAATTCCCAATAGGGTGAAGAAACCAATATTCCACATCCCAATCGATGAAGATAATATTAACCAACCGACGCCTCGGAATATCCTTTTCCAGCTATGGCCGCAATGTAAGAAGAAGGCTTTAATTGGAAAAGAAAAATGATCCACCACCCAAATTTTTTTTTAAAAAAAAAAATCTTCCTTTTCTATTTCTGTTTTATTTTAACTTAATATCCACCAAAAAAGGGGCATGAAAACCCAAAGGGCACCTCCTCCACCAGATTCAGCTGAACAAGGCTATACTTTTTTCTTGTAAATTAATGTTTATTGCCACATTTGAATTATTAAATAAATAAATTGAAAAGCAGCTACGGGTGTGGTGGATCTGACACCATGATAATAAGAATATTACCAGTACCCATGATGAGAGAAATGTGTAGGTCTGTCTTAAGACGATGTGTCCGATAAGTTTTGTACACCCAAAAGCATAAGCATGGCCACGAAAGTTTAACGAGTTAATTGTCTAATATTTAAATTTTACTTTATTTTTATAAATTAGTCTCTATAGTTATAAATATTACCTTGTGATCCTTAAACTTTTAAAATTGTAACGTATTAGTCATTCCGTCACTAACGATGACAGAGTAGTCATTAATTACTGATGTGATAGTTTACGTATCATACGAATGCTGATGTGTAGTTGTCATGTCAGTACCTAAATGCACATCTTAATAACGTAATAATCTACATGACAATAACATATCAATATTCGTACGATACGTAAACTGTCATGTCAACAGTTAACAGCTATTCTATTATCATAAGTGACGAAAGAACTAACACATTATAATTTTTAAAGTTTGAGAACCACAAGGTAGCATTCCTTATTATAAAGACTAATTTATGAAAATGAGATAAAGTTTATGGACTAAACATGTAATTAATTCAAAGTTTAAATTGTTGGGTGTTTATGTTTAGGGCCATTTTAAATAAGAGCAACGATAGGCACCAGAATATATGCTCTTTTCTGTTTATTGTCGGAAAGTTTCACTCAAATTACATTCAAATATGGGCTTTCAAAAAAAAAAATGTATGAAAATCAATTATAAATAGAACTAATTCGAAAGTTTTGAATTGATATACATGTAAAAAAAAAAAATTAATTTTGCCTAAATAATAGACAACATTTCTTATAAAAGAAAGTTACTTTCTAATGAAGCCCCTAGAAGTAAAGATGACTGAAGAAATATCTGCGCATGCTATGTCGATTAGTATTAGCCTATGTTCTGCGTTGTCAAGGTTAGGTAAGTTTTGCCCATTTAAGATGCTAAGTCATCACAAAAATTTGTTTCTCTCTCTCTCTCTCCCTCTCTCCCTCCTCTGACGGGTGTGTTCGAGTCGACTCAGTCCTGGATATTTCTTTCTCAAACTCGAACTCAGATGTTTTTAACCCGACTGAGTCAAATTCGGTATTGAACTCGATGAATAATAAATAATAAGACTTAAACTCAACTCGAAAATTCAATTATTATATAATATATTAATATATTTTATTTTTTATATTATAATCATATATAGATATATATAATATATATTAATATATGTTATCGAATTATTTGATAAATTTTTGAATTTAAAATTCTCGAATTTGAATCGATTATATAATAAATTCGATTCGAATTTAAATTAAATTTAATTAAAATCAAGTCAAGTCGATTCATTCATTCATTGATCTTTAAAAAAAAAAAAGAAAAGATTTCATGAAACGTGTTCCTTTTGAGTCTGCGTTCCAATGGCTATATTTTAATGGGAAAAAAGGAGGCAGCGGCTAAGGGTAAGGGGTAGGGGAGGGTATTGTGACCTCATTAGTATGTTGAGAAAGATTAGTTTAACGTATGATTCCGTGCATTATATGGGGCAATTATTAGCTTTCTTTGTCTTCAGAGTGTCATCACATCATTTGTTCTGCATTATGTACTCCTTTTTTCTTAAAAAGAACTTTCTTTCCCATCATTTCCATCTCATTATTGAAATTTTCGTTCTCTCCTTTCCTCTTCCTTCCTTTCCTAGGTCTTGTGACCTTATCTTAGCCTTATTCGGCCGACACCTCCTAAATAAACAGATGGTGAAAAATTTTTTCAGTGCCCCATAAGTTTGACTGGTTCATAGGTTTCTATAATAGTAAAAATCAAAATCCCTTTAATACAATAAATAAAAATCAGATATTAAGTCCTATAGAAAAGGTACCTATCCCTACGTTCAAAGTAAGAGATCATTTAAACCACGAGAAGAGAAGGATCAACTTGATGCCATTGCCAATGTGAAGCACATTGGATCGATGCTTGTTATATATTACTCCAGCTACCTACAAAAAGGTAAATACAGGGAATGGTTCATAATTAAAATAATAATAATAAATAACGAATAAAATAAAAATCAGGAGGACATAGAGTTTGTCTTTGGAATGATCAAATTAGTTTAATAGTGATGTTTCTAGGATGTTTTGTCCACAAGAAGTTTGCCTAGCTGGATAGGGTGGCTTTTGACTGAACTATCATTTCCATCGCCACAAATTGCCCACCTTGTATTCAACTCAATGCACATTTTTTCTCCTTAAGTCATACATCATCTTAGCTGTTCTCTCTCTCTCATGACACACAGAAAACAAACGCATTTCCTATTATTGTTGACAAACCATGTCCTTCAAATCAAGTCTGTGGGTCTTATTTTAAAAATCTCACCTGAACTACAATTGACAATAATTTCCACTTTTAGGAAAAATTGACGATAAATTAGCAGATATTTATGACCAATAGAGATTAGATAAATTATTAATGTTTTCTATAACATGGTTGTCGACCGGCCAATACAGTTGAATGCAATTTTTCATTATACTCATATCACCTAATTTGAAAAAGGAGGCAACCAACATTAGACATAAATTAAGTTCCAATGAAATGGCTAAACTAGTCCTACTTCAGTTATGATAATTAAACTATGTCTCTCTATCATTAGATTTACGGGTGGGTTTGGTTCGATACATTGAATTTCTCAAAGATCCCAATACACTTAAGGCACCTCTTTTTTAACAGTTTTGAGTCCCCACAGCAAGCAAGGTATAAAAATTAATTATATTCTCATCAGCCACCATTGTTCTAGAAGCACAGGAAAAAAAAAAAGGATTTGACCAAAACTTTAATATAATTTTGTGTTGCAAGATATGTACAATGTAAACACTGATGATGAATAATGACTATTGAAATCGAAGGGACATACAACTGGCAAAATGAATTGAAAAATATAACAAAAGACCAAAATAAGGAAGTTGAAAATTATACATATGATGATTTTCTATCACAATTAAACACCCCCCCCCCGCCCAATTATTTTCTGGTGGACAGAAATTTTTGATATGGGGGAGGGGGGGAATGGTTTCCTAAATAAAATCTAGGTACAGCAAAGAATGAGTAGCAACAGATAACAAAGCCCCAAAGTAAATTACAAACATTTTAGGACAGAAAAAAGAAAAAAGACACACATCTCCCCACATTCAACACACAAAAAGAAGCACATCTCTTGGTGGATTTCTTTCTTTTTATTGTGGAAGGACTTACTCGAAAAGCTCCCAATTTAGCTTATTGGAATGAGGTGAAGAAGAAGAATGAATTGTGCCAAAAGGAGTAGTTGTTGTGGTTGAGGATGTGGAAGGTGGTGGTGTAGAATCAAATGTCTCCCATTTTGTTGTGACAACAACAGACCCAGATGATGTTGTTGAATGCTTTGGTTGTAGTGTCGGCAGTTGATGAAACGGCGTCGTTCTATGATACCCATTTCCATTTGATGAAATCTTCTGTTGATTTTGATGATAGCCATTGCTTGTGGTTGTGGTAGGAATTGAATTTTTTATCTTTAGAACATCTAGTGTTTCAACATATTTTTGCACTCTCCTCACCTTCATAAAACAACAGAAAAAAAAGAAGGAAAATAATTCAGAATCAGAGAGATACTGAAATCCAAAAATGGTAATTCGATGACGATTGAATTGACTCTGTCACCAAAACCAAAACTAAAACTTTTTCTTTGGTACCTGCATTTTTCTTTGAAGTTTGACATCTCCATCGGCCATGATTCCATCCAGTTTGATCAACTGATTCATCAATAGCTCAATCAAATTCAAAACTTCCTTCTCTGCTACTTTCCCACCTTTGGTAATTACCGTTTCTAGTGCAGCCACCTATTAGTCAAATCCAAATCCAAGGCAAAATTTAAATACCCATTTCATAAATTGATCCGAAAATCAAAATACAAAATGATTTTTTACCTGTCCGGCGAGTCTATCAACTTCCAAACTGATTTCAGAAATTGATTTGGATGCCTTTTCCATCTTGGCAGTTTTACGCATTTCTAAGTACCTTTTTTCTTGACTAATTGGATCTTCGACTAGGACTAATTTAGACTTGTCTTTCACTCCTGTGGTGTCTAGATAAGCTTTTGAGTCTCTCTCTTTGTCTTTGAAGAACAATTTCTGATCTTGATGGTGAAGACCAGTAGGTCCTGTTAACACCTTCTTCAATTCCCCTGACGAATTCCCAAATGAAGAAATTAAACACCAATTCATTAAACTAATTAAATCCCATTTCAATTCTCATCAAAGAACAAATCCCTTTTCAAATTTTTGTCATATTAAACTCAATCAGACATGAAATCGGGGAAATTTTGGGAATGACCTCAGATTGAACATAGACCATTTCAAATTCCATCAAACAAAACATAATGAAGCGTAAGAATTAGTCAAAATGTTTGGAAAATTTTACCAAATGTGGCTTGAGAGCTAATGTTGATTTCGTGGTAAATCGAACCATATTTGACTCTAACTCTGATTGCAGGAACAGGAACAGAACTTCGCTCGGAATCTGTTCTCTTCTGAACAAGCATTCCTCCTGGTCTCAGCTCCCACTCATTTCCCGCGGATTCGCCGCCATTGGCGGCGCCGGCGGGCGAGCCGCCGTTCATGGAGGGCGTTCTGGTCTTTCTCATCATCTTTCTCTTTTCTTCTGGTGAGTTAAGTCTCGACTTTGGAAAAAAAATTGGAAAGGTTTTGGTTTAAGTCAGATCTCAGAAGAGAGAAGACTTTGAGCGTGAATGACCTCAAATGGAATCGAAGATAACCATTTGAGATTAGACCCAGTTGGTGAAACCATCACACGGGTCCAAACACTTCAAGACCGCGTGTCTCTCTCTTTAGAGAGAGAGAGAGAGAGAGAGAGAGAATACTGACTTTCTACTTTATCAATGGCGTCCACAGAAAGAAAAAATCGAAGAAATTATCTTCCTCAACAAGTAAAACCACCACCCTCGCAAGAAAAATAATTTATAGGACCCCAGCAAAAAAAATAAAACCCCAGATCTCTTGAAAACTCAAATGTGCACAAAAATACAACCTTGAAATCCTCTACAAAATAAATAAGCAAACAGATATGTTTTCAAACGATTTTTCCGATGGGAAAATGAAAGAGAGGTCAATAACCCAGAGAATATAGAGCAATCTTTCTGAGGAAACAGAGAGGAAGAGAAAAGGGAAGACAGAGGAGAGAGAAAAAGAAAGAGAAATGAAAAAGGAAATGTGGAGAACCAATGAATGAATGGACAGCGAATAGCTGTGGCCTTTCAGAAACAAAACTTATATATTTATACAATGAATTAGGGATAATATTTCAAAACCAACAAAAAATGTTTTCTGATTTTTCTTTTTTCATTTTTATATTTATTTTTATTTTTTCAAATCGTTTTCGGAAAACAACACAGAGTTAATTTTTTTTTTTTTTAATTAGTAGAGTTAAGCCGTCAAGTCCTCTGTTATCAATTAAAAAAGGAAGAGCAAGATGATGTTCCGGTACATGCGGGTCCAGTATTGAGAAACACGACCTCGGTTTGTGGGGATTGACTTCCATAGGAAATGAGGGGTATTTTGGTCATTCTACTGCTGACTCAATCATTGTGTTTGGATAGTCATGCAAGATTGATTAGATGGTGTTAAAATGTAATTAACTTGTGCACGTGGCCGTGTATGATGGCGTTTAGGTTAGGTAATTAAAGTTTGCTATTGCCGGGAAAAATACCCAAGCCGGTGACGGTTCATTTGTCGGCCACCACCTGCCGCGCTTTCCCTCGTCCTTAGCTTTAGCTATGTTTTTCCTCTTTGCTCTTTTTTTTGGCCTTTTCCTATATTTTGTCTTTAAATTTCTCTACCGGATAATGTTGTGTCAAAAAGCGAATGCCAAAAATAATATAACATAAATAGGAATAAAGGGAAAGTAGATAGAAAAAGTTGACCATAAAATTTATGTACATATATATAATTTTAAAAATTATAATTTAAAATATTGCTAACTTTTTAAAAATTACAACCCTTATCACTCAACAATTATAATCCCATATATACACATATTATACTCAATATTACATTTTCTTAATTAAGATCGAGTTTAAATTTTTTGAATAAAAAAATAAATATTAAAATAGCCAATTCTAAATTAGATCTCATAATTGCTACGAATTACAATTTTAATTTTAGTTTATATTTTCATTTAAAAACAATTTAAAATACAACACAAAACGCTTACTAAAATCAAGTCTATTAGTTCACTTATAACATTTATGTACTAAAGTATAGAAAATTTAATATAAAAATATTTGTTAAATTAATTTTATTATTTTATAAGTAAGTTTTGAAAATCATCATAACTAATTTTAATTTTAAACAACCTTCCCTGCAAAATCTTTATTTGTGAAACTAGCCCTTAAATATTGCGTAATTTTCACATACTCTTAAAAATAAATAAATAAGAAATTGGAAGTGTACATTTTACTATTTAGAATATTTGCCAAGGAAAAAAAAGGCGAATTGGCTCCATATGAAGTTAATATATTGATATTGGCGTAGCATGCTGCATGACTAGTGATAAAAAGAAAAAAAATTGGTAGCTCAAATAATGTGGCAAAAGTTGTGCCACAAAGATTTAAAAAACAAAAAGTAATCCCTCGTATCTTAAGTCCCACATCTTGTCCACTTGAAATTTCAATGAAATTGTAAGGATTCAAACTATACATTTTATAACAAGAAGAGATCATAATTAAAAGAATAACAATCCTTGTTTGTAATAATCTAATTAATATTTTTATTTAAAATTTATGTCTCATGGTATATTGTTTTGAAAATTCTGTAATTTTATAGGTAAATAATTGATTTAGTAAAATGAGATATTACATCTTTTAATTAAGTTTTGAATTTAAAATTTTAAATGAAAAAATTATATTGAGAGAGCTGTTCTCTGAATAAGATTTATATAGATATTTAAATTGTATTAATAAAGATATGATTATAAATGAAAAAAGAAAAGGAATACGAGGACTTCCAATGATATTTATTAATAATTCACTCATTTCATAGGTGGCAGAATTTTAGAATATTTGTTGTCGGTTTGGATGGTTATTAATAATTTTTCTCTTTATTGGTTTTCACTTTCATGTTTCTAGTTGATCTTTCGCTTTTAATTCCAACCCATTACGTCTCAACCCGCACAAGGCACGAACCTATCTTTGCGTGCAAGCGTGTGTTCTTTCTGCACCGCACGTGTTCACTCTCCTGCTCTTAGGACTTGTCAAACCTATATGAATGGCAATTCTGTAATTATTTGTTCTATAAAAGGCTTAAATTGGATTTCTAACTTGGGGCTTTTACCCCTGTTTGGTTTGTGGTAACTTTTATGAGAGGGTCTTTTTGGGGTTTGTGTCACTGCACAAACTGCCGCCAATTGGAGGACATATCTGTCATTCTGAAATATGTGTTTTGGGTCCCAAGTAATGGAGAAAAAAGACAGCACTACGTAAAATAAATTCTAGCAGTGAGTTCAAATCATGTGTGTGAGCCTGCATGAGAGTGACCAATGAGATGTGGCGCTTCTTTATTGGTTTATATACAGTCGAGCGAAGAGGAGGATATCGAGTCCGTGCCTCGTCAAAGTCAAGTATATCGAAAAATCGTTTGGGTTACCTTTCTGCATTTGACACGTGGAACTCATCCGCACCGTTAATTCCACTTTGCTGGATCCCGTTACTTGTTTTCCACTACTATATTTTGTGTTAATTTGAAAAAATACCACCAACCAAGTAAACAATTTCTATTCTCTTGTTTTTTTTTTTTTTTAACTTTTATGAGAAAATAAAATACCCAGAATAATGAGTAAAGCCCACGTCCAAATAGTGCAACGCAACACTTTTAATACTCATAATTCTCTCTTTCAATCTAATAATTTCTTATTCAAATTTTGATACAATTAAAAAAATTAAAAATTTACAATATATATATTACCTTAATGGAAGAAGTATAATTTTATGTCCTACATATAATTTTATAATTAAAAAAATTATAAACAATAACTTCACTCTTATCTTACCGTTGTATTTGAATCCACCATAAACCATCATACAATACAATTGATTCATGCACATTCAAAACAAGTTCCTTTAGGAAATTAGTTCAATATTATTCTTAGAACTCAAATTTGAAATTATTTAACCATTTATGTTTATTAGAGGGTCAAAAACTTGAGGGATGTGTGCTAAGATGGATGAAGAAAGAGAACTAATTTAAACAAAAAAAAAAATGGAGGGAATCAAGGAGGGGAAGGAAAGAGAAGATTCAATCTGTGCCCCTTATTGGTAAATTCAAGAAAAAGAAGTGGACAGAGAGACAAAGTGCGAAGGAAAGAGAAAAGTCATTTTCCCCTATTCTGTAAGGAAAGACAATCTCAATATGATATGTCGCGATATTCTTATCACGCCAGATCTTAAAATAGCGCATAATAAATATTTTTTTTAAGAGAAAATTTATTTGGGATGGGAAATCTCAACTCATTTTGTATTATTTTCTTTTATTTATAATTATTTTTAATTAAATTATTTTTTACAGAAATTATGTAAATAAGAATTGAATCTTTTATACTAAAAATGGAGAATTTTGTATTAGTAAAAATATATTAATAAAGATTAAAACTTTAATAAGAACTAATTCTAACAAAGTTTATATTAAAAAAATTATTTAATCTTGATTAAACATAATGTCCACTTTTTAAAAGCTGTTGGCTCATTAATTTGTGATGCAAACAATTTCCTTTCTTTCCTCAATCTCTCGTTTTCTTTCCCTCTCTCTCTCTCTCTCTCTCTCTCTCTCTCTACGATGTGCGACCTAAAAATGGAATCCACCGACACTCCAAAAACAACCCCCCCCAAAAAAACAAAAAAAAATGAAAATAGTGAAGACGTGGCAAAAAGTGAGCGGTCAACAAGGTGATCGCACGTGGTAAGGAGGGAGACTGGAAATAGTATGCATGCGTCGTCGGATTGAGACTGTGCAACCTACTCGTGAATTACAAGCAAGCAATGTCCTGAGATTGGTTTGCATGAAAACAAGTTTGTGTTGTGGCCATAAATTTATTTTTTTAATAATTATTATAAAGTTGATTAGTCAAATTTAATCTTGAAATTATTATTATTATGATTGGTTAGTTCTAACAAATTTTGATTTGGAACATACTACCCACTACCTTTTTTTGTATTATTTAGCAATTAAACCAATATTTTATGGGTGCAACTTGTGTTGGAAGTTTCCTGTAATTTGGAAACCGGAAAAAGCAATTGTTAATTAGAAGAGTGGGTTTCATAAAAGAGCATTTTGTTAGTAACATGTGACCAAGACAAATGCTTCAAAGAATGGAAGAAAAAAAATAAATCATACCTGCACAAAGTGCTCCATATTTAGTATGGGTTAGGGGAGGATGGACGCATATATGTGTAGTTTTTTTCTTACATTTTGTAAAAAAAACTGTTTTTATATATCGAACCCATGAATTCGATGTTATCAAAGGAACAACTCTATCGCTGCATCAAGATTCGTCATCTAATTGCTTCAAAGAATGAAATTTTTGAAAATACATAGCACCAGTAATTTGGAGAGGATTATCTTTGAAACTGAGTTTGAGTGATGCTTAATGCATAGCTCTCACAATCAAGTATCATAACACAAATATCTAAACTTCAGTTGTTCGAGTCGAATTTTCATCTAAATAAATAATCAGTCGAATGCCCACTTGCCTTTCCCAGCTATTTTATGATTTAGCTAAACTTGCTTCAAATTACATTGTTTAATTCACGACAAGAGACGCTTCTACTGTCTGAAGAGAATGTCCTCTGTGTTCTCGTGGGATGATTGAATTCGGATCCAAGGGTTGGTTGGTCGACTCTTCACGCTTCAGCCGCCCCAACAAGGCTACTTTGTCTTTGTACCTTTTTTTTTTGGGAGCTCAGGATCCTAATTTTAAAGCTCATGAAATATTTTACTCGACCGGGCAGGGCACAACATAACATCATATAGAAAGGCTTATATATATTTTATATCATGCCAAGCCAAAAGTTTATCTAAATTCAACCAAACCTACCTGATGCTCAAATTCAAATCTACTCAATTGCAATTCAGTGGTAAGGTGACTGAAGTTTTGAACATATGCAATTCAAAAAAATATAAAAAGAAAAGAGAGAGAGAGAGAGAGAGCAAGTGGAAACAAACATTCCAAATTCAAATGTTCGAATCAAACTAATTTCAGTAGCCATGGAGAGTATATTTATCATTTAACATCTTAGATGCCAAGTGTTATCTTTTAAAATTTATTTTAGAAACCATTTTCTCTCTTTATTTTTTTTCACGAAAAATTTTTAATAAGGAGCCAAATCATGAGTGACGTATTTTTTTTTCCCCCAAATAATTTGCGCAGAATAGATTTTGGGTCTAAGTAGATCAAGCCATCATTTAAGGCCAACCTTGAACTGGAATTTGCCCGCTGGTCCATGGCCTAAAAGAATTAGATTGTTAACTTGAATGTCCTTATGGTTTAGGTCCCCTTTTGTTAAGGGTTCAATATGGTTCTGGTTTGGGATGTAAAAGATTAAATTTCAAAATGATTCTTTTTTAAAATCAATTTTAAGAAAGTGTCTTGAAACTAGCCCTTTTATTGGCTAATTTTGTGGGCATTTCCATAATTTCTAGAACTATGCTTCAATTTTTTGTCTCTCTTGAAATTTTTAGAAGTTGGAACTCTAAAAAAATTGACTTGAGTTATAATTCATTGATCAGAGTTAGATTCTATGGGTTTTACCCTTGTTGGACCTTACAAATTAGGAAAACTTCGCCGAACAACATTAATTTTCCATTATTTGAGAGTGTAAGATGTCACTGAGAAGATGCAACAAGGACATGAAGTCGTGTCCACCAAAAATAAAAAAGAGATGCAGTCGTATGTTATTCCTTTTGTTTGATCCAAGCAAAATCACAAAATTCATGGAACATTTGGTAGAAATACTAAGCCATGTCTGCTCCATCAAATGCCACATGACATGTTCTTGTTTTCTCGTGATTAAGTACAATTGTACCAATGTTGGCACAAGAGGTTAATTGGTGGGTTGGGCTTTCTCTGTCTGGTGGAAAATTACGAAAACACTCGTCTGTTCTTGTTTTCTCGTGATTAAGTGCAATTGTACCAATGTTGGCACAAGAAGTTAATAGGGGGTTGGGCTTTCTCTGTCTGGTGGAAGGCACTCGTCCTTGGCTTGGAGGGGGGGATCCCCACCTAAGAGCAACATTTTGTTTTGTTAAGCGTGTTAGCAAGACTTGGTAGGAGTAGGACAACTTCAGAATCTCTTTCATTGACTAGGAGATTTGTGAAGTTCTGAGCCCCACTTAAAGAGAAATGCCCAAGCAAGCAAATCAATCACCACGGGTTTTCTTTTCTACTATGGATCTCTCCCTCTCTCCCTCTCTCTCTCTCGAAAAATATACATATATACGTATACGTGTGTGTGTGTGTTTTTTCCTTAATAAGTGAGGCATGAAATTTCTTGTATTTTCCATAATCATAGGTATCTTAGCACTATATGCGACGAGATGAAAAATAGTTGTAAGGCACTCCAATGACACAAGGGATCTCTATTCACATTTTCACTAGGAATTAATCGTGGCATTTGCCTTGGTAACGGTAAGTGACAAACTTTCCATATATGATTCCCTTAACGATCAAAAGATAATAAATTTATATAAGAGAAAAATAATTATATTTTAAATTAGATATTTTACTTAAGTATGGGATGGTATATTTGATGGCTCCTACCGCATTTAAACTAATAAAAGAAAACATTTATTACTTTTGAGAAACTGTTGAAGACTGGATATAGATTTTAATGGGTATTGAGATGAATTTAAATCTATGAACCAAATCAAATCTTTTGGAGTCCATTAGTCTTGAATTTCTCCTTTCTAGTGAAATGCTTGGTGTGTTTATATTAGTTTCTATAATTAGCCAAGCTCAAGCCGTTTTTTGAAATAGGGTTCGTGTTTACATTCAAATCGAATTAACCAAATTATAATTCTGAATATTATTGGTAGAAACCAAAAAAATTAGCCAAGTTAAACATAACTTGACCATTCAATATGAACCTACGAGGCCCACCAGCACGCCCAATGCTCAAGGGACATTTTGGCCGGTATCCTAGATCTTAGGGGGAATAACAACAACCAAGTTTAATAGGTTTGGGGTCCTCAACCTCTCTTATCATCGACCTTTTACATCAGAAAGATGATACTTTTTTATCAAATGAAAATGCTGAGAATATGGGTGGTCCATAACCTTGACCCAATCTCATCCCAGCTCAAGAAACAAGAGATAGATGATGAGGTTCACTCCCCTCCTCGCCATTCAAAATTCTTGCTAATTTGTAATGTGAAAATAAATAAAATAGCTTGAGTTGAAGGGGGGGCTTGTGTACTTGCTTTGGTTAGTCCCTAGGGATGAGAGTGGATGGGATTAAATTCTGTCAAATATAGAAGATGTGCCTCCGAGTGAAACAGTCAATTTAATCTCATCCAGCTTTGATCAAATATAGACTTACTTTTTTTTTATATAACTGTTGTCGTCGAGGTTCTAAATATCATTCTGTATGAAACGATTGAACCAATTAAATTAAGGATCGAAAAAGTTAGTTTTTTTTTTTTTTTTTTTTTGGTAATCAACGAAAAAAATTATATCGACCAGTAAAAATCGAAGATTATATTAAATTGAATCAAGCTGTTTGACTATTTTTTATTTAACTTAATTTTAAGATTTAATTTTTATCAAAATTTAAATTTTAAGAATATTTTTCTTAATTAATTTACTCTTATCTATACATGTCTTTATTTCCCTCAATCAATTAGCGGTTATCCATCACATCTTCCTTAAATAATGATATCTTGCCTCATTCTTGCTTCTCCCCTACTTTCATCCCTTTTTTTTTTTTTTTACCCTATTCTTTACTAGTAATAATTGAAGTTATATTAATAAAAAAATATTATATTTTTATATTTGAACTATTAAATAATTATTTATTACTCTTTATATTAATATAATTATATCAATCAATTAAATTCTTCAAATTAATTAAATATATATCACTCAAATTTCTATTTCAATTTAGTACGATATTCGAAACGTAGGTTATCGTAGTAAAAGAAGCAAGAGTAGAGAGAGAACAAGCAAGAGAGAACATTTTCAACACATAAAAGTGTCGCTTCGTGTGACAGGTTCCATGGTGATGGAGGTGGATTTTGCTTTGCAAATAACTGCTCCAATGATCCAAGTGAAAAAATGATGCCTAGGAGTCTTCCAGGCCTTTGTGAATGATGGAATTTGTAAATATCGCCACAGAATCTCTAGAGAAGGAGAGTCCGATACTCAAGTTAGATAGAGCGGTTGTAAAAAATGAGAAACAAACTGAGAAGAGCCGTCGAATAACCCTATGTTGTCTCTGTAGAGTTAATAAACATATCTAGCTCGTTGTCTGTGTTGAACATATATAACATGTATGAATGGCAAGTTTCGTATACCTTCAGGGGTGTTGAAGGCTTAGTTTCCTTATAGAGAGATTACCGAAAATTCTCTAAGGTTATAAGAATTGTAGTAAAAAATCTCTAAGAGATTCAGAATCTTGTCGTTTAAGAAAAGTTTGAGTAGTAACGAGAATTTCTTATTTTATCGGGAGTGACTATCGAGATCTATTTTCTCATTGAAAAAAACTTCCCCAAGATCAGGGGAAGTTCATATCCAATTAAAGAATATTTAAATTTGTTAGAGATTTTCTTCCTTATTGAATGATCTCAAATTGAACTTATCACATGAGGGAATTATTTCTGTATTAATGAAACATATCTATTGAGGAGTGAGATAATCAAGAGGTGCGGGCACCAAGTTAAGAATGACCGAGAAATCAATGAGTAGTTAGCTTGACCGAGTCAGTCAAAAGGCATAAACTAGAGCGCCTAATCGATAGAGCACTCGACTGATAAAGGGCTCGACCGAGAGACTAAGAGTTTGTTCAAGGCTCAGGTAGTTCCAGTCTCATGGTAATGGACTATTTTATCATGTTGGTTTTGTGAATTTATAAATCTCTCTCTCCTTTTTGCTTAGATTTAGTCCTTTCATAACTCTTTCATAGATGGTATACCGTGATTTATCCAAAAAAAAAAAAAAAGACTTACTCGTTTCTCCAGTGGTGTTTGCAAGCACTTTTTAACATTTAAAAGACATTGCGAAAAAAGAAATGCTTACACTTTCTGAAATAATGTGTACAAAAATTTTTAATTTATCTCAATTTAATTTAATTTATCACTATTTAATTTTATTCTACAATGAGAGACTTTTTAATAAAAAATATAAGATTTTACAAATGAAAAAAAATCAAATTTTAATAAAAATAATATTATTGTTTAATTAATAAATTTTATTTAAAATTTCTAATTAAACCTAAAATTAGCTTTTGCCAATGGCACAGTTTGTGAGAGTGCACAATCGTGCCGAGGGAACAATTTAACGGTAACAATCATTCTCTTTTAATCTAATAATTTTAAATTTAAATTACGAATTAATAAAAAATAAATATATAAATATATACACGTAGTTTTATATGAGACAACTGCAGCTGCAGCCTGCATCATTCCCAACCAACTGCAACTTGGGCCGACTATTAAACCATTCATTTGTATTTTATTGTGTCCGGTTAGTATTATTAAAATCTATCTAATAAAAAATAAATTACAATAAAAATGAGAATGTCAAAAGAGTAAATTTACAAGAAAAATATGGAGTAAAGAAGTTATTGAATGATAAAAAATATTGAAGGTTTGTTAAGATATTTATATCTCTATCTTACCCCTTATTTTTTTTTCCAGAAAAATTTCAATATTTAAAAGTGTTATAGAAAAACAAAATGAACAATATAAATACCCATCTTCTTCTTTTGTAGTTGTGGGTATATCAATTTGGACCCTATTTACCATCCGACGTGAACGTAAACAGGAGAAATCCTTAAAACTCTCTCACTTTCTCTCTCTCAATGCCTTCTTTCTTGAATTCCAGTCTAGTAAATAAAAAATAAAATAGATGTTAAAAGAATCAATTTTTAAATTAAATTTTATAATTATTTAAATTAAATTAATTAAATTTTTAGATATTGATCCAAAAAAAAAAAAATCACATAAATAAACATAACACCAATCTACCCTGCGGGAAATTTTCCCTTTTATCACAATCTATTACACTTGGTCTTTAGCCCCACTTTTTTGCCAGAGATTGGTGATGACTGATGACCCAAAAATAATACTGGATGCCCTGGATGTTTGCATTACGATTATTGCTAATAATTAAGACGTCAATCCTCACGCGGCTTGCCATTTCATCATCGACATACAGCTGTCTATGAAATGAACCCCGAAGCTCATTTGCATGACCAGCCCCAATGTGTGACCCTCTCACTACAATACCCTCCTTAATGTTTTATTTTTGATTATACTAAAATTTGAATATGAAAGTTTCAAATTAGAGGAAGAATTATGATAATTAAACTATCTCTATGATTAGGAGTGGCTGTGCTCCTTTTACTGTCCTGTTACTCGACACACTAAGAATGGACCATAGAAAATAATAAAACGTACTCAAAAGTTTCTGGTGTTTTATAATAATTCCAATCTGATGGTCAGAAACTATTCATAGTAAATCATGTTTTAGACCCATAGATCTGTTTAAAACCAGGTCAACAGCTACATTTATTGGTCTGATTAGAGGATATTACGACCTCCATGATTCTGTATCTCAATGATTTGATTATAATAAACACTATCTATGATTCAAACATTAATTGCATTTTTCTTTTCTCATTTGTTTAAGTCATCCATGGAGCCCTTTGGGAAAGTTTTCGGAACAGCATACTAGGTGGCTACGTTTTTTGTGATTTCTGGGACCGTGAGGATCATTCAATTGGTTTAAATAGTATATATTGGCACAGACCAAATCTTTCGTTCATTTTAAGTGTTCCCTCTTCTTCTTCTTCTTCTTCTTCTTCTTTTTCTTACACCAATCTGTATCCGAATTTTATTTAATTAATCTGATCCAAATATTGTAGAATCTATTAAGAGGTTGACTCTTTCAAATCTCATTTTTCTATTCCCATAATTTAAACCCGAGACCTATAATTAAGGATACCCTTAAATCCATGAGAGTTTGGTGTGTTCTCTCTTTATTGTCCCAATCAAGTTTGGTGTTTGTGTTTCGCGTCTTTTATTAGGGTTTGGTTTAAGTGTGACGTACCCACGCTTTTAAAGTCCACATATAAACATACCCCATACTCGAAACATGTAGCCTTTGGTTTGGATCATGGGTCTGGTTTAGACCAAGCCCAAATAAGCCCATTTAGACATGTCATTCTTCCACTTTCCACATGGCACCACCAGGCCTTGCTTATGTGGACAAACATTTGTCACCATCGTCACCACCAACATTCAATCCTCTTAGGCAGATGAAATGAGAGAACCTTATCGTAAAACAAGAATGGCAAATTTTAAATACCCAGAAATAGAAACCAGTGAGAAACACAACTTCCATCTCTGGAAGCTAAGACCCAATTCAGCAAACAAAGCAGAAGCTATGGTAGCTTTAAGCTGTCAATTTCAGTTCACGCGCACTAAAATCGATCGAGTTGTCAAAATCAAGCATTCTATCTCCTGCACTATGCAACAGCCTTCCCAGAACAGTATCAAGGTAACTTCCTCCTCCAATGTATCCTTCAGTTACTAAGTTTGTCGTGTAAGCTTTTCGAGGGAAACTAAGATGTCTTTCCATTATGGAAAGAGGTGGTCATTACTGGAGTCACAAAAGATATAGGGAGAGCGGCAGTGATTGCTGTAACAAAAGCTAGAGGAATGGAGATAGCTGGTGCAGTTGACTCTCACCTAGTAGGAGAAGATATTGGAAAGGTTCCTTTTGCTTTTCCACTGTGCCCCATGAAGCCTCCTTTTGGCTTTACCACAAAATTTATATTTCTAGTATAATGCAGGTATGTAATATGGAAGAGCCGCTTGAAGTACCTATTATCAATGATCTTACCATGGTTTTAGGCTCCATATCTCAGGTCTGTAGGCATCCAAGAGCTGCATTACAGTATATAGTTTATCATTGCAGTTTCTCAAAAAAAGGGAAGTTCTTTTTTTTTTTTAACAGTCAAAAGCGTCAGGGGTAGTTGTGGATTTCACTGAGCCTTCCACAGTCTATGATAATGTTAAACAGGTTAGAGCTCCTTCAGAATTATTACGTAACAAGAAAAGCAACCTCGTGCATAAAGAAAACTCAGCAAAGTTATAGCATCAATGAATAACAACAGTTTTTCTTCTGTCTAAACATTGAGTAGGCAACAGCATTTGGGCTGAGAAGTGTTGTTCATGTACCTCGGATCAAACTAGACACGGTAACAGCACTATCTGCATTCTGTGACAAAGCCAGCATGGTGAGCACAGGGTGAGACATTACTTCATTTTGGGCTATGTTCCTCTGTTGGTCGGTCATTTATAAGACCAAAATTGTTGAAATTGGCTTACTTTTGTGCTTAGCTTTTGTTTGGCCTTGATGTTAGGGTTGTTTGGTAGCACCAACTTTGTCAATAGGATCTGTACTCCTCCAGCAAGCTGCAATTTCAGCCTCTTTTCACTACAAAAATGTGGAGGTTGTTGAATCAAGGGCAAATGCATCAGTAAGTCATTTCAGAACTTCAAAATGAATTAAAATAAATAAATAAATAAATAAATACTAAAATTTTGCACTCAGCCAAAGCAAAAATCAACGATGTATCCTTTTTTTTAGGGGGGGGGGGGAGTGGGGAGGAATGCCAAGAAGACGTTTCAAGTACAAGCATGATAGAACCAACATCAAGTTAAAATCAAGTTTCCAGTTAAGTTAGTGTAAATTAAGTCAATTTTCCCTTTTGCACAATTGTTTGAGTGCTCATTGCATTTTACAACAAAAGTTAGATTCTGCCCAACCCAGGAAAAAAAAAAATCTTCCCCACCCCCCCCCCCAAAAAAAAACGAGACTCATCTATCCATTTTACCTTCCAAGTTTTGATTTTGATAGCTGCTCTTTGCTTTTTTCCGGGAGGTTTGTTAGGTTTAGTTGTTGGCTTTGCAGCTTTCTCAAGTAAAATTCCACCATAGTCCAAGCACAATGGTATTTTGGGACACAATCAACAGTTATATCCCCCGTCCCTCACAGTCACAAATAATCTTGAAAGGAGTATCCTTATTCCGTGAGATTCTGGAAAATACTGGAGAATGCTTCCACATGCTTGATATTGGTTCAGAAATAGTTTTCTTTAACATAGTTATTACAACATAGTTATTTAAACTTTCATCCAAAACTTGGATGGCTTGTTTTCAAGAATTTGCTAAGCAATTGACTTGTTAGTGATCTTCTTATCGGTTGCTCTGAAGACACAAGAGTTGCTTCAACAGTTAGAGAGATACCTGCAGCTTGCATTTCAACTTTCCGTACTGAAATGACTGATATTATTGCCCCACAAACAGGACCTTCCATCGGCAGATGCGATCCAAATTGCTGACAACCTCTCAAATCTTGGTCAGATCTACAATAGAGAAGATCTTTCAACAGACGTTCTGGTAAGAAAAGGAGTCATAAGTAACAATTCATGCACTTCTGCAAACTTATAAATCAGAACATGTGCAAATGAAATAAACAAAAACTTTTTTGTTTTCTGTACTCTAGAATCATGTTAAGTTGATCAAAAAATTCATGTGCTGATAGGCAAGGGGTCAAGTAGTAGGAGAAGATGGGGTCCGCGTGCACAGCTTAGTCCTACCAGGGCTCCCTTCCAGTACATCAGTTTATTTCTCAGGCCCAGGAGAGGTGTGCTTTCTACTTATGTATCTTCCTCCTAAGAAATGTCCGGTAAAACGTTTAACAACTCTCCTCATAACATAAGCGAGGACCATATTCTGCAGGTCTACTCTCTCAAACACGATATAACAGATGTGCAATGTCTAATGCCGGGACTGTTGTTGGCCATTAGGAAGGTTGTGCGCCTCAAGGTAAGCAACCATTCAAACGTTGTCTCAAAAATCAATTTTCATATCCGCTAATCTTCAAATGATTTCATTGAATATCTTGCTCTTTTTGTTTGACAGAATCTGGTGTATGGCCTGGAAAAGTTTTTGTAGACTTGCTAATGTTCGATTTCCTCTGTTTGCATCTCCTTACTTAGAATTAGCTTAATGTAACAGCACCATTCTGATCAAGATGTAACAGTGCTGTTATTCTATAAACACTTATTTGGGCAAAGTCATCAACTATAGAGTCCGGGAGGGCAAAAGTTTACATATCACCATTGACAGTGACACAAATGAGTTTGTGAATTTTCTGGCAGAAGTGTTAACACATACATCAGTGACGACTGTATTCAAGAGATGTTTGCTTTTATGATTTTTCAGTTTCACTTTTAACATCCCATTTACATATTGGAACGGTATAATGATTGATCAAGAAAACTTGTGTGTGTGTGTGTGTTTTTAATTTCCCTCTCTATATCATCTGATTAAGGAAAACTTCTAGATAGAAACTTTAAAAAATAATGGCTCGAAAGATTTTATGCAACTACAACCACTCGAGAGAGTAGACCTGAACTTCTGTGTGTGTACGTGTTTTTTTTTCCCCCTCTCTATATCATCTGATCAAAGAAAACTTCTAGATAGAAATTTTAAAAAATAATGGCTCGAAAGATTTTATGCAACTAAAACAACTTGAGAGAGTAGACCTGCAGAATAACAAAGATTGGCTGATAATGGCATATACTAATTAGGGGAAACTATTGACTTAGTTAAATTAAGGAAATCAACTTATCAAAGAAGACTTTCTGAGAGAACTAAATATCTTAGAGTCAAAATGTGGGCGGAAGGAAGTACAGGATTCCATTATTCCTTTATAACATGATGAGGAAAGCAATGGAAATTCAACCAAATTACATTCATGGTATACAAAGTACAAATGCAACGGTTACTTCGATCATATATCAGTCTATTTCCAACCCAGAAGATAGAGTATTTGCATTTTGTATGTAAGCCCTCACCAGAAAGGGGGAAAAGTCCTGGCCATGCATCCTCTCATCAGCCAACTAGGTGGCAAAAACTGCAAGAGACCCATTTCTGGTCAACATTAGATGGACTTGAAAAGAAGCTGCTTATAATACATCTTATACTTTAGAACGCACTAATTTATGAGGGCATACTGAAACAGGCATAGAATAAGCAGAAGCCTCCAAATCAGTTGCTTAGGCTTCTAGTCCAAGTTCAAGAATCGGCCAAACGAATAAAAGCATCATATTTTGAACCCCTCAACAAAACCTTCACCTTATAAAACAATGCAGTGTTCACAAGAAATTCAGCCAATCTTAGCATGACTGGCTCAAGATAACAACGACGAATGTGACGAAGAAAAAACCGTTTTCATTATCATATTTAAATTCCAGAATCTTGATGGATAAGTCGCCCTGATTCAGTTATATGCCCTGGCTTCCTCTCATTTACTCACCACTTTTCCATGATCATGGATCATATGAAATCATTACTCATCTTTACCCATTTCGTAATGCGTCTTTTTAGCTATATTTAGAAAGATGCAACAGGGTTCCTATTGTCCCGCATCAATAAAATTCTTCTTATTTTACAAATTTATGAGCACGTTCTTACCTCTAAATTTGTTAGCAATGGCTTCTATCCAGGATCTATCTTTGTCATTGTATGCATAATTCATGCTTGAAGCCAATAAGACAAATCCCTCAATCTTCTTGGTCTCTTCATACCTTGCTTTTGAAGGTTGCAATATTGGTTGTATTAAAAGAGAACGAGTTCCATTAGGGAGCATTTTCCAAAGTTCAGAATCTGCATATTATGAAACAACAATTCATTGGGAAACAACCAGAAGAAACACCGTACGATGCCAATTTCAATGGCATAAATCATCAGAATGAAATAATGAGCACAAAAAGTCTAAAAACAAGTCACTTACATGACTTTTGTTCTAAGAGAAGTAATTTATCACAGGAGATGATATGAAAAACCATGAAATGGGGCACCTGTAATCTACGAGAGCAGAATCCAGTGGTCACGTTCCATCTTCTCTGGTCCAAAATAAAGTTCACGCTTCCCATCGTTGGAAAACACAAATCTTGGACTTTAATGTAGTTGTTTCAATTCCATGTCAACCCCCAAAATGACAACCTAACCACCCCCGCGCGCGCCCACAGGGGATTCCAAAAATGCCTAATCCTAAAGAAAGAGAAGAGCAAGCTAACAATGTTGCATGAAAGAAGGAGATGTCTGCACCTGATGATGATGTTTGTGCTAAGCCTCATGTGCTAGCCATTGCAGCTCAACATCATAAAGCCCCATCAAACTATCTGCCATGGGCTTCACATCATTCACACTTACTGAATTTTATCATGCCAAACAAGGATGCCCTATTATCATGACATTGCAACCCTTAAGAAACTAGCTGTTGTAACTAAACTCGAGAAACCCGTATAATTAGCTTTTGCTACAACGATCTTCCATGACAGCAAATCATTGAACCATGGCCATGGAGAGGTTGAATATAATCCCTTTTTAACTATGTAACTTGAATGCAAAATGTTATGAAATGCAATAATCCAGAATAGAAGCCAAAAACCTTTACCTTCACTTTGAGGAAAATAGAGGGCCTCTTTCAGACCAGAAAGGCCAATCTGCACAATTTGCCTCTTAAACCAATCAAGTACTTGAGCTTTTGATGCATCTTCTGGTGTGTCCCAGTAACCCCGTACACATAATACATCTCCGAGTAAAATAAGCTGAAATGAGCAAATCCTTCCCAATGTTAGAAGAAAAAACAAACTCATGACATAAAGGCAAAATGATTTATGATAAAATAAAAGGTACAAATATATATATATATATATATATATAAAATTTGATATAGATTGCAACCTACGGCATGTACAAAGAAGATAATTAAACTCTTCATAACAACTAAAATGTATTGCATAGGTTCTCAACAGTGAAGGCTACTTTGGGCATACCACTGATATGGCATTTGTATTGCGCAAGAGAACATAAGTTCCCCAAGCTAAGTCTTCCTTTTGCGTATCAGTAATATCTTCTGACATGATGAAGACTTGATTAGCGCTTTTGGGAAGAGATGATTGATCCCCTAATGTAGAACCCTGAATATTGATCAACAAAATGAGCAGAGACAATAAGTTCTCCTTCAAGGCTAGCAAAGAGATGAGATACAATGCAGCATGACATGGACTGGGGTAGACAAATAACATTTTCTTTTGGTACATAATGTGAAACACATGTGGAGAAGGAAGAATTAACACAAAGATGGAATATAAAAATATCATCTGCCATTCCATTAGTGACAATGTGACCATCTGGCAATGGAGATCTTTTGCATGTTTAAAATTTATGGTTTAAATGGCCCCTTATGTTGTTTTAGATGTGTGCATGCTAGGTGCATCCGTGATGTTCAAACCTTAACTTGTTTATCTAAAGATCTTATTTCATGCACAGGATTAGAAATTCAAGTAAACTTATCCATAAATTTTCAATTGAAAAGTTAGTGCCCACCTCTAGGCATTACGATGAGGGCCCTCACCTACAACAGGGCCAATCACAGGAGAGTTAAGTGAAACTTGTTCTTTAGTTCCATAAAAGGTAAATGTATCATCAATAAAAGCGTGACAATTACACAAAAACAAGATGCTACATTACCTTAAGAAACTTTTCCAGATAAGGAAGTGAGATGGAAAATGCAGCCAGTGAAAGACCCAAAGCCTCTGATCTCTGCATGAGCAAAACGTAAATCCCAAATATAGTTTCACTACCAAAAATAGCATTCATCCAACATAAATAAATAAACAAAAAATTGCTTACAAGCTGGGCTGGGGTTGTGGCAGAATTGGAACCCAGAAAATGATTCAAAAGCAAAAGGCCACCAAAACCATATCCAATCCATCTGGGCAAGTACGATTCGTCCAATCCAGGTATTCCTGAAAACCCAAGAATTTGCAACCTTTAAAAAGCACAATGAGAAAAATACTCTTACTTTAACAGAGAGGTTGACCGGCTCTGTGTGTGCGCGCGCAAGAGAGCGCGTGTGTGAGAGATAGAATTTGGTAAATACCGAACGTGAAGCGAAGAACAGATAGATTGACTTGTTGTTGATTGGGGTCAGTTGCAAAGACTCTGAATGATTTTCTTGCACTTCGCAGAGAACGTATTGGTATTACTGGATTCAAAGACAGACCCAACATCCTCGTGTCTACCGTAATTTGTCCCACTCACTTTTAACAAAATCGAGCGGCCCTGTTTATAGAGTCAAGCTTGAATCAAACAGTTTTCGAACTTGGGTTTTAGTCTCTGAAGCATTTCGTCGAACGGTTGAGATTCATTTTGAAATTGAGGAGCTTCCCTAGCCCAGTTGATTCCCAGAATAAGCCCGAAGCACACACACTTTACTGCAACGAACTTTTAGAATTTGCTTCTACTTTTATCTTGGACGACAACCTGCTCCGTTCTTTTGCGGCTTTCCAAGCAGTCAGAGACAAAACCGTTAAAAGGAAAAGTGAAGTGACGCTACGTTCTTGATTCCTGGTCCCTCGATCGGCATCCCACCAGGCCGTCTATAATTTTACCATTCTGTTCTTTTACCGGATAAAAAAAAATGATTTTTATATATTTCTGTCTCGTAATGATAGGCTTATTTCCCAAAATGAAGTTTTTTCTAAATAAAATTTTGTGTGATTTTTTTGGTAAGTTTTAAACTAGTGAAGTCGTGATTCCCGATCGCGATTTCACCTTTTTTTTCTTTTTACTATTAAAAAAAAAAAAAAAATTTGAAAACGAAATTGACAACTTGTGCCCTTTTTTTTTTACTTTAAAATAAAATTAAAAATATTATTATTATTATTATTATTATTATTAAAACATATAAATATTAATAAAAAATTTTATTAATTAAAAATTTTTATTAACTTCATTTTTTATTTTTAAAAAAATTTAAAATTAATGAAATTTAATTATTAACAAATTAATTAAAAATAAAATTTTGTTAAAATATTAATTAAAAATAAAAAATTTTTAATTAAAAAACATATAATTAATAAAAAATTATCATTAATTTTTTTATTTAAAAAAATATAATCAATAAATTTTTATTAATCAATAGTAAATAGAGTTTCGAAAATGGCGTATTTTTTATGTAAGAAAATTGACCACTGGTCCAAAAACTATTATCAGAATCCAAAAATTGTATCTTAAAACTGTTTCAAAACAATAACAGATTGAATTTCCAGATTCCGGCAACAGTTTTTGAACCAGTGGTTAATTTTCTCGCAACGAAAATACGCCCCTTTCGAAACCATTTTTACTATTGATTAATAAAAATTTATTAATTATATTTTTTTAAATTAATAAATTAATGATTTTTTTATTAATTATATGTTTTTTAATTAAAGATTTTTTAATTTTAATTAATATTTTAACAATTTTTTATTTTTAATTAATTTGTTAATAATTAAATTTTTTTAATTTTAAATTTTTTTAAAAATTAAAAATGAAGTTAATAAAAATATTTAATTAATAAAATTTTTTATTAATATTTATATGTTTTAATAATAATAATAATAATAATAATAATAATAATAATATTTTTAATTTTATTTTAAAGAAAAAGAAAAAAAAAACAGGGGCACTGCCAATCTCGCTTTCAAATTTTTTTTTTTAACAGTCGTAAAAAACAAAAAAAAGGTGAAGTCGCGATTGGGAATCGCGACTTCACTAGTTTGGGAATTTCCAAAAAAATCACACTATTTGAAGAATTTTGTTTAAAAAAAACCTCATTTTAAGAAATAACCCCGTAATAATATAAACAGAAAATTATAAAATATATCACTTTTATCGAATAAAAATTTAAAAAATATATATATTATAAAATAAATTTATAAATAATTTTATATCGTTCCAAATCTATATAAAAACTCATTCATTAACTCAAAAATATTTCGAGTCTGGTTTCACATTTGTTTTCAAACAAACGTTCTCCAATGACTCAACGAAAATATTTTCTTTTTTCGGAGCAACCCTAAAATATTCAAACAAACGTTCTCCAATTACTCAACGAAAATATTTTCTTTTTTTGGGAGCAACCCTAAAGTATTCGTGTGATTTTCCCCTTTTGCAACTAATTAATTAAAATTTCAGAACCAGCAAGATTGACCGACTCATGTCCAAGCGAGCTCGTAGCTTTGTTCATGTTCACATAATTAAACTTCCAAAATAATCTCAGAAACTTTCTGTTTTTTTGTTACACAAGAATTCGAATCTGTCATTTTCAAGTTAGAAAATAAAATTATAACCATTAGACTGTTTTTTCTATAACAAAACCAAAAGTCATTAATCATAATTAAAATCAATCAAAATTAAACAAAACCCATAATTGCAAATCCTAAATAAAACCCTGGAATTTAAACTAACAAGCATGTGTCAAGGTTGAAACATGCAATTGATCATACATAGTTTCAATAAGTGTTTGTAGGGGTAAGATAAGAAAATTAATGGGAGAATCAAAGCAATTAAAAGATACACTGATCAACTTGAATTCCTCACATTCGCCGCAAATTCTAATCTCAGATTAATTTATTATGATGCAGACCATCTTGTCCTTATTTTATTATTTTAATATAAGTGAAAAGGGGACATTTTGCCAATTTTGAAATTTCAAGCGTTAGTTTTAAAAAGGGAAAAGTACAGTAAAAATATTATATTTTACTCGTTTTCTTTTGTATTCTTTTTCAACTCTGACAACAAAGGATTTTCGCGTGATATTTTCCGTAATCCTTCGCTTATGATATAATGTCGGCCCAGTCGCTTGTCAGGTTGGCAACCCCACATGAACCGTTTTGGGTTTTATTGAACCGCAGCGAAGTCTTTTGGATGTATTTTATTTTCATTGTAGGGGTTTTCACAATCTCGTCAGATTGCCATGAACCACGTGATGAATTTAAATTCACTGTGAGAACTGAGTACAAAATCAATTTATTAAATGAGAGACTACGTTGAATTTAAATATTTATATAATTTTTTTTATGAATTCAATATAAAATTTATAATATTATCCGACATTTGAAAAATTAGAGGCCCATGGTCGATTTTTATACCGGATAACTCTCACTTTAAATTCTTCATAACAACGGGTAGCTATTTTTCATATTTAACGACTCTCATTCTAGTATCAAATAGTTTTTTTTTTTGAGCAGCTTTCATTATGAATCTTATCAAGTGCTAGATAGCTCTCTTTCATATTAGATTAGAGGATTTGATACTAATTTATCATGAACTCATATGATAGACTCGAGTCCAATAAAATATTTCAACCCAAAAAATTAATCAATTATATTAGAAAATCTATTAAATTTAAATATTTTTATGATTTTTTTTATAAATCCAATATGAGATCTGTAACACAAATCTTCGATCCCGTCATTTGTTTGTAATCTAGCAATTAACATGAATACATATACATGGATATATATATATATATATATATACACATAATTGGTATTTTATAATTATTGATATGAATTAGGAAAATAAATACTTAAATAAAATGTTTAGTAATATATAACAATGCTAGTGAGTTTGACGAAGAAGGGTTGGGAAGGGAAGCCATTGCCCCTTGACTACCGGTTGGAATTCTTTTGCCTGAAATTTGACAGATTGTCCTCTAATAACAATTATAATCCCGGATTCAAAAATTCCTGTAATCTCCTTTGAATTCAATTAAATTACGAAAAAAAAAGTGATCATATTGTTGGGAGTGTTTAATTTATGCTCTTCCTTTGTTTATATATATACATATATATGTATATATATATTTTTTTTCAATTTCCCACTTTTATGTTTTAAATTTTCAATTGCAGACTTTCTTTTATCAAATTGCAGGCAATTAAAATTAAATGTATAAAGCAACCCCAAATATTAAAGGTTTTAGAATCACAAAATTCAGAAGAGTATTTAAATAACAATTTTGATAATTATTATAATTTATGAATGCAAAGTATGACTTCTTAAGGGAACTAACAATACCTTATGAAGCTTATTTATTTTTAGAAATTTTTTATATAAATAATCAGTATCTGATAATCATATTGAATCTGATTAAATTCGATTCAAATCGGATTTGATTCTTAAAATACAAAACTTCTCAATGCCTGCTTTTACCTTATATAAAATTTGAACCCTAAATTTTATTCAATAGATATTAATATTCAATCAGTAGATCAAGTTAGTATTTATTTTTAAAATTAATTACTCATGGAAGTTAATAATTGTTTTGTTTAATTACTCTCTCATTTTTATTTTTTATTCATGACTATATGCCTTTTAGTTTGTTACTTTTTATATTTTTGACATTTGTTTAAGGAACATATCTCTCAATTCTTATTTTATACAAAAATATAACATAGCAATGTTACCGTACAAAAAAATTTATTAATTCATTAATATTATTGACATTTGTTTAATGAACATATCTCTCAATTCTTATTTTATACAAAAATATGACGTAGCAATGTTACCATACAAAAAAAAATGTATTAATTCATTAATATTAGATAACTTATATATGTATTTGTTTACCGAACCATTTTAATTCATTAATTTTTTTTTGTCCCCAAGAAAAAAAAAATTCTGGCTGTGCCGTCCATTAGCTCCTCTCCACCTTCCTAATTTGAAAAGGGGAACAAAAAAAAAAAAAAAAAAAACAGAATAAGCTGTGAGATGCTGGAATAGTCCTTGTATAATTATGATTTATGACAAATGCCATAGGAATATGCAATTGTTTTAATTAATTAAAAAAAAAGAAAAATTAGTATTGGTGAAAGTTTGTACAGCACATTGTGATGCCCGATTCTGTTGGTGCAGTAAAGAGGACCAAGTCAGACTAATGTCATGATTGCATGAATTTTCAAAAAGCATATAGAACATTCTATGTAAATGAATATTGTATAGTGATTCACTTTTATAATGCCACAGAAATGTCTAAAATCTATATTTGCAGCCCGAAAAAGATTTTATCTTAAATAAGATAACAAAACAAAAAATATCATATAATCAAATCGGAAAAAAAATATCAATTACCACGTTGAGCGGAGACAGATTATTGGAGATTATTAAAAGAAATTTAAATATAATTTTGATATCATATTAAAAAAATTTAAACAAATAAAATAATATAATAATATGAAAAGTTAATAATCCATTATTTTAATAAAATATTACAATAAATCATATTTATATAGAAAATTTATTATTTAAATCTAAAAATATAAAAGTAAAAATAAAATAAATATCAAGTAACCCACTGAAAATATCACTCATCTAAATACTTCCATTTTCGAATATTAATATAAAACTTAGTATGGTAAGTGAATTTATTTATATTTAATTTAAATTAAAAACCCTCATTCCTAAAAAGGGTGGCTCATCCAATAAAAGATAGGCCTTGCAAAGATAATCAAACAAGTGATCGAAGCCCCACGTCGGGCTATGGCTGTCAGAGTGGGATAAAGAAGTCCGCATGTGGCAATCTAAGAACCTGTCCCTTCACATCATCAGCCCCTGTAAAAATAAATAAATAAATAAATTGATCGGAGTTAAAATAAAATATTTAATATTTTAAAAAAAAGTAATCCTAAAAATCAAAAAGAAGCAAACTAAAACGCAAAATTGTACTTTCCATGTGGTGAGAGGCAGATTGAGATGCTGCAAACAATCCTGGCCTTTCATTTTCCACGCATTATGACAGGATCATCGCGGCCGGAGTTTGATTTCATTTTTTTCCAACCAAAGGACCATATTACCCCCGACTGGTCAAATTTGGGACAATAACCAATATTTTACGGCGATTAAAATTTTATATCCCGTTCTTTCGCATTTTCCCTATAAAATCTTTTTTTAACAATAGTAAAATATTTTTAATTATTACTCTTTAATATTACCCCAGTAGAATTATTAGCCACGTGTGTTTTACTGCCATTTATACTTTAAATCATTTTGACACAATATAATCCAAATTTTAGATCCCAAATTAAAAAAGAAATGGGGTTGAAATACGGTATAGTAATAAATTTTCAGAGTTAAAATTAGTAATACAAAAAGCAACTTTGGTCGCAAGAGAACAATGGCACGCAAGAAAAGTTAAGGTACTCGTTAACCATTCTCAAATAAAAGTATTTTTTTGCATTTGATAAATGATAGATTAACTTTTACTCTATGTTAATGTTGTTGACTAATATTTTTTTAACTCATTAAGAAAAATATAATAGAGATTAAATTCCAATTGAAATAAGTTTAATATGAATTAAGTCAAATTATTAGTCAGTTTAATATATATAACTTATTTTTTTGACAACCTATTAAAATTTAATTACGTAGATTTGAATTATTATGATTTAATTTGAATTACACATTATGTTGTATTTATTGACCTTATTTTGGTTTGTAAATAATTAATTTATAATCATATAGTTTTGTTGATAAATTATAAATCAATTGATATCAATTTTATTTTTGGGATTGCGTTTATGTAAAAAAAAAAAAAAACAATCACGTGGTTTCGAAATTTGAGTTAATTTGTATTTGGGTATCTTACATTTTTCACTGTTTTTTTCCATCTGCCACTTGAAACCTAAGGATTGAAACTTGAAAACGATGGAGGGCATTCTTGGAAATCCAAAATGTGCGGCCTAGGAACCCTAAATTAATTAAAGACTTAAGAAAAGCGTTGGTCTTTATCATTTTTTTTTCCTCCGAGAATACCGTCATTCTCGATTCCGTCTACAGTCTTCAATCTACAGTACACCGAAAACCAACAACGCCGATTTCTGAAGATCCACTAAGATCCTGCCACGTCGCTCTTGAAATCGTACGGCATGTGTGCCACCGCAAGATCTACGCACCGACTTCAGTCCTCACTGCATCTTGGGACACGCGTCCTATAGCAACCGGTAATATAGGGTTGGCCACTCGTGTAGCCGGTCACTATCATTCTCTACGATTCCCTCTGGGTATAAAAAAACTCTCGCTAGATTTCAGTTCCCAAACTTCGCGATAAACTTTAAAAGTACGTTTATTTTCTCTCTCGTAGCTCGCGATTTCTCAGGTTCCTCTCTCTCGCTCTCTCTCTCTCTCTAGACATATATGTATTAATTTCCTTAATAATTTAATATGTTCTTTTGAAAATTTGTTCTTTCTTGCATTATATATTCTGATTAATTTTATTTAATTGTGTAAGCTCAAAATTAATTTTCATTTTGATTTATATGGTAGTGATTTCTGCCCTCTCCGTTTAAATTTTGTGATCTTAGGGTTTAGTTGTTGAGTACTTTGATTTATTGTGCTCAATGAGTTTAATTGATCAAGTTTAGGGTTCGATTTCTGGTGTCCGAGTGTGATCAGTTTGGGGGTCTTAATGTAGGGATTGAGTAGTGGATTTGATTGATTGGTGAAGAGTTTCTTGGCTATCTTTAGTTCATGCAAATACCTTTCAAAACTCTGATTTTATTTCACGTTCTGGATGTGGGGTTATTATGTTGGAAAATTAGGGTTTTCTGGATGGTATGTTTGTTGGGTTTACTTGGGCTAGCACACCCATTGTTTTATCATGAAAGAGAAATTTATGTCATTCTATCACCAATGTTGTTGTTCGTTTTTTTGTTTTTTTTTTAATAATCTGTAGATTCGGGATGCAGAATTCGTGTGAAGCAAATATTTGAACATCTGTTATTTCTCATTCATAAATTTGTAGATCCGTTCTTCATTTAGTCGGATGATAAGAGTCTGAGTGCTTTTTTGCTGTGTCTTAGTGAATTTGAAGTGGAGGGTTTGTCTAATAAGCCTTTCTAGTTGTTGAAAAACAATCAGGCCTGGCTTTGGAGAGGTATTTAGATTCTGGGCGCCAAGTGGCTATGCCCCTCATGGCACCTTCTCGGGTGGCTGGAGGGTTAGCCCATTCATCATCAAGCTCTGGTATATTTTTCCAAGGAGATGGACAATCTCAGGCTGTTGTCAACTCTCACTTGAGTTCATCTTTTGGGAATTCATCAAATTCAATCCAGGGAGCAGGCCGACCGAATTTGGGTCCTGTTTCAGGAGATGTGACCCAGGCTGTTTTGAACAGCGTAGCAAACTCAGCCCCAAGTGTTGGTGCAAGCTCATTGGTTACAGACGCTAATTCAGCTCTTTCCGGAGGTCCCCATCTTCAGAGAAGTGCAAGCATCAACATGGAGACATATATGCGTCTTCCTGCATCGCCCATGTCATTTTCATCTAACAATGTTAGCGTGGATGGCTCCTCAGTGGTACAGCAAAATACTCATCAAGACCATAGCTCTCAACAAGCACATCAGCAGCAACAAGGGGCTTCTACTGCTTCCTCTTTGCCCACACCTCAAACAGGTCAAGTTTCGCTTCCCCGTGTAGCAGGCTCCTTCATTCAAGAACCCAATAATTTGACCCAGGTGCCAAAGAAACCCCGATTGGATATTAAGCAGGAGGATATTCTGCAACAGCAGGTTATACAACAATTATTGCAGAGACAGGATCCATTAGAGGGTCACAGTCCACAGTTACAAGCCCTGATTCAGCAGCAAAGACTACGTTTGCAGCAACAACAAGTTTTACAGTCGATGCCACAGATGCAGCGAGCACACTTGCAACAGCAGCAGATGCAATTAAGACACCACCTTCAGCACCAAGGGATGCAGCAAATGTCTCCTGTGAGGCACCCTTATGACGGTGGTGTTTGTGCTCGTCGACTGATGCAATACTTATATCATCAGAGACAACGGCCAGCTGTGAGTCATCTGATCTACTGACCTGAACAATGTCAAGATTCATCTCGTGTTTGATAATCCTAAAAATTTTGAGTCACTTTTCCTAGTTTGAAAGCAGGTTTCAATAAAAAACCCATGTTATTGATGCCTTTATGGTCATGTTATTTTTCTAATAGGAAGGTTACCAGATGTTTGATAGCATTTTCTATGACAGGACAATTCAATTGCTTATTGGAGGAAGTTTGTGGCACAGTATTATGCTCCTCGTGCAAAGAAAAGGTGGTGCTTGTCCTTATATGACAATGTGGGGCATCAAGCACTAGGAGTTTTTCCCCAGGCTGCTATGGTCAGTTTTTGTGCCAGTCTCTTTCTCTTGAGATGCATGTGTTTTATTGTCATTATTGCAGCTACTATTGCTACTACTAGTAGTAGTATGCTATTGGGCTAATCAATCTCTTAAAAGAGTATAAGGGAACATCTTTGTTTTAGATAACTTGATAATGATCTGCCAGAAAATACAACTGAACATGGTATAGGTTTAGACATCTGCTAGTTTGGTTGGTTTCACAAGAACTCTTTACCCCCATGGCAATAGTTGAAGTAACAGACCAGAATGGCATTATTGGGAAAGAAATTCTTATGTTTTTAAAATTTAATGGTCTTTGTAGCCGAAGTTGAAGAAAACCTCCACCACACCCCCTCAAAAAAAAAAAACCAAAAAAAAAGGTTATTGCTTACACACATGCTTGTAGAAAAATAATGGGAGGAAAGAGATTGATTGAGATTGTTTCTACTAGGTAAGAAGAGATGAGGTTAATGTTTTGAAGTCTTAATAGTCTCATTAATAGCCGATGTTATCAGGCAATCTTTTGTTGATTGTGATGAGCTTCATGTAATTACTGCTATATATAGTGTCTCTATTCTTTCAATGTCTCCTTGACAACAAAGTAAGCATCTACTTTAGATATCAATAACATTGCAGCAGCTTATGGGATGCAAATTTTTTCGCTTAGAATGTGATCTAAAGATGTTAATGCTTGTTATCGTTTTCACTTCGATACCTTCTGTTATATGTTGAATTGCTTCCTGGAGCACAGTTGTCACGTGTGGTTTCCATGTTATGTGCACTTTACTCTGTTCCTGGTCCCTGTACTGCTTTGAATAGACTGTTTGTTTTCTCCTACTTAAAAGTGCTTACCAGCTTGTGATATTATTGATTTTAATGTTCAGTCCTTTAAAACACCTTTCCGGGTTAATTTATTTGTTACCACTTTGTAAATGTAGGAGTTCTGTTGTCTTTCTTTTTAATATAATCTTTTCTTTTCTACAACACAAATATAGGAATTTTGTTATCCATGCTTCCTTGACTAAATAGGAAAGGAAGCATCTTTGTTCATTCTGTTGGTTTTCTTTAACTTAAGATTGGATCATTCCTCCTGGTCCTATGCCATCTGTTCCAGGATTCAAGACTCAGAAGTAAATTTCATCTCATCTGACTCTGTTTACCACATTTATCTAAAAAAATTTATTTTCGTTACAACCATGTGTGCATTATTCTTTTTCTTAAGCTGTTCTTATTTTTAGGGGGAAAAAAAACCATTTGTGTTTGTAGAATTTATAAAGCATCCTTATTTTCTTTGTTCTTCTTCGAAGGCCCATCCGTCATGGCACGGAAATAATTTTGTTTTCCACGTGTGGTGCCTTTATCCTTTTTTTTTGGGTTGCTTTAGCACTCTCCCCAATTCATTAGTATTGAGTGAGTCATTAAAGTTTTTTATCATGTCATTAGGCTTTTTAAGTCCTGTAGCAAGAAATTGTTGCTAAAGTGGCTGCTAAATTCTCTAAGTCTAACAATTGTGTCCCCTTACTACCACCAAGTAGGATATCTTTGTCATATACATGATTGCAAAAACACTACACCATGCTTAATTGGAGGATTGGCCCTTTATGCCAAAAGTAAATACAGAGTTAAAATGGAACTGTAATTTTTGGCAGACACATTAGACTTGTTAATTAAGTAGGTGAATTGACTTTCTTTTGCTTAACCTGTCACTATTTTTCAACACTATACCGTGGCCCAACAAGATAATATTTTAATCTTTTTGAGCTTTGTCCGGGATTAAAAGTTCTAAACAACCCATGAAATATTTTGTGTAATTTAGAAAAGTGACCTCATTGTTGCCCTTGTATTCATCAATTAGATCATATTTTTGTGTTGTTATGGTCCTTCCATATAAACTTGTGCAGGTATTCATTATCATTTTCTTTTTTGAGGTTGTGCATGCCCTACTTTCTTGGGCCATGTGCATCATTCATATTTATGCTGTATAGCTGGTGTAAGTTAGAAATTTGGTGGTCTTCACTTTAGATTTCTTTTTTTTTTTTTTCAGCAGTTATTTGGTGAATCTGCGTTTCAACTTTATTAATTTCTCACGTCTAAGTCTTGCTTGGAAATTCTTACATGCAAGCTGTTTTTGTTACTTGGATTCCAGGATGCATGGCATTGTGACATTTGTGGATCTAAATCTGGACGAGGATTTGGTAAGTGACCCTAGCATGTCAAACTAAAATCTCATTATGGATGCATTCCTAGCTTATGATAACTTGAGTTGCAAATTGAGCCAATCTGGCACTCTTCCATATTGATTTATGAGTGGCTTCTGGGGATTGGTGGGCCGGGGGGGTCTCTAAAGATTTTCTTACAAACCTCTTGAATTTGGCAAGAGAATCCCTTAGTTTAGGTATTTCAATTTATAGTTGTTCCATAGCTGTAAGTATGGTCATCTCAACCACATTCTTGATGATGGACAATCTGTCAAGAAATAAGAAAGTTGTTTGTATGATTTTCAGCAATTATTTCTATCTGGTTTATACTGGGTCTTGTTTTATTTTCTTAGTTAAACTAGTCATATCTAGGTTCTATTTAGTAAATTAAAATGTAGTACTGAGCGAAAAATTAAGATATTGTTTAGTTGTTGGCAATTTGCATCCTTTGCGTTAGATCCTTTCTTAAATACCTTTTATTTTTATTTTTTTTTTTGGGGGACCGGGGGAGGAGCAAAATGAAGAAATATTGTTAAATGATTAAGGAAAATTGAATTACCAAGAATAACAAGGGAGGATGAGCTATCCTTCAAGAAATAAGAGAGAAACATTAGTAAAAAAGGGTTGAACCATGGGTAAACAAGAGTGCCTCCTATTCCTTTTGAATATTTCAGAAATTATATCATCTAAAAAGCACTAGCAACTGAGGACCATAAGGATACCAAAAAGACATTGTCCCAGAACAAATTTAGTGGAAGATATTGCTCTTGAAAACCTGGATATTCCTCATTAGGTGCTGTCAGTCAAAAGTATGTTGTGAAAGGGCTTATTTGAATAAAACTTAAGTTGGAACTCTTCATGTGATCTAGGGCATACCCAAGTCTCTCTCATTAGTCTTAAAGATATGAAATTATTACGTACTGACCAAGCTCCCATACAATGAGATGAGATGATCCATTTTTTGCGCCCTTTGGTGATTCATACTTTGATTTTTGGAGAGAATAATGCCTTATTGGTTCTTCTAGGTTGTAATGAACTGTTGCTCTCACTTCATTCATCTCTTTTGGTGATTAGTTGAGACTTTTGGGTCTCAAAAAGTTCAAAGTTCTGGTGATATTTGAGTTCCATTTGGTTTCTATAAGATTCAAGGGTGAATGTTAGCAACATCCCTTTGGTGGGACGACATAACGTCTTTAAATATATGTCTGTGCTGTAAAATGAGGAGATTGAGGTATGAGTAAGATCATTTCCCATGTTATCTCTTGTTCTTATCCTTTTTTTTATTCTTGCAACATTTCAATTTTCTTTTCAACCAAACAGGCTACTTTGAAATATCACACTTCACCAATTGAATTTTGATGTCCCAGGACTCTGTCCAGTCTTCATTATCTCTATCTCCTCCAAATTGCTTGTTGCAGAAAGTTTTCTGCTTGGTCATCCCTGACCTTGTTCTTTTGCTATAACTTGTGTCCCCCCCTCAGTAAATGACCTGTCATGGACTCAAATATCCCTGTCCTGTCTTGTCTTGTCTCTTGAAGATGCTTATAGTATTAATTCCCAAATGTTCCAATCAGCCACCTTGTTAGAATGTGTCTCATGAAAACTTGTTGGAGCCTGTCTGTCTCTTGCTGTGGATTAATGACTTGGGAAGTGTGTCTTCAATGGCACAGTCTCACTACGGTTATATATCCAAATAACGATGCCTGAGCCATTGCTCACATGAAAGATATTTATAGCTAATGCTTTCCCAGTTGGCTTAGAAGTCCCTAATAACAACAACCTTTCTTATGGTCCAGATTGATCCTTTACATGCCTAACCTAGCTGTACAGGCGTTCTCGGTCTGCCTTGAGTTTACATGACTAGTTTCTAAGTGAGCTTGATTCAAGCCCTCTAAAGACTAATTCTCAGGCTGCTATCCAGGAATTATCTCTTGAAGAAATCCCACCACGTAAAACTACATTTAAATTTTCATCTTTCTAGATTACTGCTCGAGGGCCTTTTTCTTGGTTATTGAATGAGGAATTGGGCCAAAGTTGCAAATTATGTAATACTGTATGCTTAACAGGTCAGTTCTTTCCCCATCTCTCATTCAACTTCTTGTTAAAGCGCCATAATAACAACCCATCAAAAAATAACTAGTGACATTTCCCTGAGGGCTGCTTATGTTTGCTGTGCTGGAATAAACTCGCTCTTTGCCAAATGAATTTTTAGGCTAGAGCTGCTCTTACATGAACGAGGATGCTATTAAGATGAAATAATTGCTTTAACTCAACATTAGAAGATAGTGATGCCATCAACAATAAGTAGATGAGAGAGATTCATCCTTTACTTTCCCCTATACATTCCATGAAAAAACCACCCACGCATTCTTGCCATGCATCTTCATGGCCAAAATTGATAAAAGAAAATATGATGGCTGGTTGCTTTCTTGAAAGTGTGATTGCTGAAACGTAATTGAGGAAAAGGATCTACAAAAGAAAAATTGCAAAGCCAAAATATCAACTAAACGTACCTTCATCCAATGCAAAAGCAGACCTTGGAAACCCAACATACTTGAGAGATGAGTTTAAAGACTATATTGATTTCACTTTGGTGCCTCATCCTATTGGTGGACCAGACTCTTGATTACTTTATGCCAATATTTGGTTCTAAAGGAAACCTTTACAGTGGACTATTTGGACCCAAGAGTTATAAGAGTAAAAGAAATCATCAATTGGTAAGCTTTCATCACTAGTTTGAATTTCTTGAGAAAGGTTTATGAAATCATCATAATTGTCTTTTTTCTTGCATGCCCAAAATGGAGCCTTGATGGAGTATACTTTTACTGGCTGTGTACTTTACAGTATGTCAATGTATTGTCACATGGATTTTTAATAAATTTTTTCTCTGGTTGGATGATCTCAGAGGCCACTTTCGAAGTGCTCCCTAGACTTAACGAAATCAAGTTTGGTAGTGGTGTCATTGATGAACTGCTATTTCTGGATTTTCCACGTGAGATTAGATTTTCTTCTGGAATTATGATGTTGGAGTATGGAAAAGCTGTTCAAGAGAGTGTCTATGAGCAACTTCGTGTCATTCGTGAAGGCCAACTTCGAATCATATTTGCTCCTGATTTGAAGGTGAATGTTCTATTTGATATTTAGTAAAATCTAGCAAGGCCTTTCTAGCACTCACCATTAGTAATGAGCCACTAATTATGTTTCTCACTCATTTCAGATCTTCTTGTGGGAATTTTGCGCCCGGCGTCATGAAGAATTCCTTCCACGGAGGGTGGTTGCCCCTTATGTACTAAGCTCTTCCCTTTTCTTTTTTAACTTGCTTTATTTAATATATTTTTTAATCATTTTCACCACCTAGATTATTTTTTTTGTTACTAAGTGCCTGTTTGGCAGAGCTTTTTGTGGCTTCTCTTCTTCTTATAAGGAGAAGGCCTACCAAACAAATTTTTTTCTCCTTAAAAGTTGTTTTTTTTATGAATAAAAATTTAAAAAGTAGCTTTTAAGTAAAAGCTCCTGGGAGGAGCTTTTATATCTTCTTATTTTTTATACTTCAGTTTTTTTGGCAGTATATTTCCTTTTATTCCCTTTATATCTTCACTTGAAGGATATGAAATTTCAAATATATTCATGTCATAAATTTATTTACCCTTATGTTCGCTCTTCTTCTTTAATTTTAACTTTTAACTTTTAATTTTTTTACTTTTTACTTTTTTTAAATGTTATGAAATAAGTTTGTTTTTAAAATTAAAAATACCAAACAACTTTTAATTTTATTTTAAAACCTACTAATTTTTGCTTCCCCTTATAAGGAAAAGAAAAGCTGAAAAAAGTTCTGCCAAACGGGCACTAAGTCTTTAAGTGTCAGGCTTCTAAGGTTGATGGTTGTCTGCGTCTATTCAAGCTCCTAAAGGAGCTATCGGTCTCAGTCTTGTTGGATGCTGTTTCTAGATGATAATCTGTCAATTTGGACAAACATTTACTCTTTCTGACTGTGCCTTTCCTTTTGTGAGATTTCTAGAATGAGCAGTATCTAAACACTTACCATATTACCATCAATCTATTTCGGTTGACATGTGACACATGAGCTTACTTAGGAGCTTGCTTTCTTAAGAGCTTGCAACATTTTTAGCATTTCAGAAATGAAAATAAGCGACTAAAGAAAAAATGAAAATTTTAAGATCTCGTTGAAACTTCGGAAAACATATCCATCAACTCCAATCCATAGAAGAAATACCTGTCTTAACATTGTAGTACCATTTGATCCCGTTTACAGGTTTAGGGGTGTGTGGCATTGTAACATATGATTTCCAACTTGTGCTTCTCTTGGATCCAAAAAAGATTAAAAAAAAAAAAAGTAAGAAAGACTCTGCAAAGCAAAGAATCTTGGGATAGGAGGGAACTGCATGGGGATAGCAATGCATGAAAATGGCATTATTTGCACCTCCTATGTCCATATTAGACATTTTGAAGGTTTGCCTTATAATGTTTGCACTTATGTGGATATCTTGTGGCTGTGATGTCATGTTTCAGAGGTTTTCTGATCCAATAGGTACAGATCTGTTGTTCTTGTTGTTTTATTTTTATTTTATTTTTTATTTTTTTAAGTGAAAAATTTCTTCTTTTCTTTTGGTTTGAAGGTGGGGGCTGACTAACACAGCCGGCATTTTGAGTTTATGTGTTCTCTGGGCATGTTCTCAGAATGTGTGGTCTAGGTGTTAATTTGTTTATCACTGCTTCCATATTTTAGCTTGCCATGCCTCATGTATGTATTAGAATGAGTGTTGAAGTCCAGGTGATGTCTTTGCACCTGCATAAATATGGCAATATGCTAGATCTTAGAAATGTAATATTGTAAAGAACCGATGATTGAAATCAATTATCTCAATTTTTCCATTATCTGACTGAAATCTTAAGCTAATTCTTTTGTTGAGAGTGGCAATTATTGTTTATCTTTGTGTACATTTTCTTTGAAAGTGTGTTCTTTTCTTTGCTGTTGGTAATTCATTGTTTAGTCCTTCGCCATGTAGAGATTAGATATACATGTCTCATTTGCATTTATAAAAGTGCTGCCTCTAGATATGCTTTTGTTTATACTGCTTCTGAACAAAGAAGATGCGAACCACTTTGTGTTGTTACTTTTAACTCAGGAAAGCCACTTCCATTGCAGGTGAGTCAGTTGGTACAGGTTGCACAGAAATGTCAAAGTTCAATTGTTGAAAATGGATCTGAAGGGATTTCTGTGCAGGAATTGCAAACAAACAGCAATATGTGAGTAAATAATAATAATAATATAAAAGCGAGGAGTAACCTCCTTTGTCGGTCGTTCATGCAGCATTTCTCTCTCTCTCTCTCCCCCTCCCTCCCTCTCTTTCTTTTGAATTGCTTTAGATTGGTTAGATGTTAAGGCAGTCTTGTATCCTTTATTAGCTTTGAAATGATGCATGTACAGGAGAATGATTCCATGACGAATTTTCAAAAAGTAGTACACAGCTCTAGATAATAGTATCTTTAGGGCATGTGCACTCACACAAACATATATTAGTTCTTTTTACTGGCAGTTTGAGGGGTAAAGGCTGGAACGAAAGTTCCAATCGCAGCAAGGGGTTCAAGTTATTCGAATGACCATTTTAGCGAAGCTCTTGGTCATGACTCACATAATATGTTTGGTCTGTAAGTATTGCAAAAAAGTAGCAAAAAGGCAACCTGTATTTGTTCAAAATAGAAACAACAATTAGAGTCTTAGTCCCAACAATTGGGGTTAGCTTTGGAATGGGTGTATATGTACGCAGCTTTCTCTTTGCATTTTTTCAAAGAGGCTATTTCCATATTATTTGTTCAAAATGTGAATACTATAACCTACTTTTGGCCAAAATACTCACCAATATCTTAATTCTTAAGCAACAAGTTAAACGTACTGACCGGAAGAGCATTGGAGCTATTCCTCATTTTGTATGTTGTCATTAATCATTCATGCCAAATGCCTAGGCAGTGAAAATGTTTTATTTGTTTTGGATCACATCATCTTATCTTCTGCAACATTAGTCAAAGATTTCTCATCACCCTTGAGAGAGACAAATTCACTGTGTTCCTCTAGTGTCGCCTCACCCAATTAGCAGGAGTGCCGCTGAGCAAAACTAAATCTGGAGATCTCTCTTTATTATCTTTTGTTTGTTCTCTCCACTTTGATTGCCAAAAGATCTAGTATTTTGTATCTTTAGTTCCTCTGATGGCCTGAATTTCGTTGAGAATATTTTGAGCTTTAGTTGCTCATAAGTTCACTCATGGTGGGAGCAGTCTGGCTTGATATTTGATTGCTTGTTCTACTTCAGGGTGCACACAGCTGGGCGTCAACTGGCTAGGAGTTTAGAGCTACAGTCACTCAATGACCTGGGATTTTCCAAAAGATATGTGAGGTGCTTGCAGGTAGTAGCTCTGTTACTAATACTAGAATTCCTCTTACCAGCAATTATCTTTCCATATTGGGTTTGGGATATTCTTGTATTAAAATACTCAACTTATAACAGATCTCTGAGGTTGTCAACAGCATGAAAGACCTGATAGATTACTGCAGGGAGACCAACAGTGGCCCAATTGGTAGTATCTCTACAGCTTCTTGTACTTCCGAATTTCCTATCATAACCATGTATTTCAGTGTTGCTTTTGTTTTGTCATGTATCTTTACTTCCACGGAGCAAACACATGGTTGTATCATACAGTGATGTACCTATTGACATTGTGTGTTGGTGTTCTTTGAACAATGGTTGGATCTTCAGGCTTTTAAGCAATCGACCATTCTGATGATGGGAACTTTTGGGGTACCTTAAGAGACCTGTTTTCTGATATTTTTAATACATCTTTAAACTGCAGATGGTTTGAAGTCCTATCCTGGACATGCTAAATCAAAGCTCCAGATGCAAAAGATGCAAGAAATGGAGCAAATAGCTGGTGTGCAGGGTCTTCCCTCTGATCGAAATGCCATCAACAAACTGATGGCCTTGCATCCAGGACTTGGTAGTAATATGAACAATAGTAGTCACATGCTGAGTCGGGGAGCTTTAAGTGGCTCAGCACAAGCTGCTTTAGCACTAACCAACTACCAGAGTTTGTTGATGCGACAGAACTCGCTGAACTCAAATACTAATTCATTGCAGCAGGAGGCATCATCTTCCATCAACAATTCTAATCAGAGTCCATCTTCAACATTCCAAGGTTCTGCTGCTTTGGTTCCAGGAAACATGCAGAACTTACCTGCCAGTGGTTTAACTCCCTGTTTGCAACAGTCCCGATCATTTAATACAAGCAACTTACTCCAGCAGAATCAACCACAGCCTTCACAGTCACAAGGCAGTACGGTACTGCCACCACATATGATCCAGCAGCTGCTGCAGGACATGGGCAACAATGGAGGGGTGCAGCAACAGTCTTTATCGGGACAAGATGTAAATGCAAGTCTTACGAGGAATGGAGCTGGTTTTGGAAACAACGCCCCTGGCTCAGCTGCATCGTCTGCCAGCATGCCTGGAAATGGAGCGGGATCCACAACAATGCCGAGCAACAGTTTCAAAGCTGCTTCTAACAGTGATTCATCTGCAGCTGGTGGGAACAGCGGATTCAACCAGCGAGCAACTGATGTACCTCAGAATCTTCAGCTATCTGATGAAATGGTCCAGGATATAGCGCAAGAGTTCACGGTTAATGGTTTCTTCAACAGTGAACTTGAGGATACTATGGGCTATAGTAGTTGGAGAGCGTGACTGATGTTCTCCACTGTTCCAGCAATCGGTGGTATGTCCTCAGAATCTCTGTTTGTACAGAATAGTTTTTCCCATTGCATTTATTTTGTTTTCTTTTTATTGTTTATGGTATTGATGGGATCTCAAAAGCTTAGCTTTTAGCTTTTAGGTTTCTCTCTCTCTCTCCCTCTCCCCTTGGCTGCGGGTATCCTATTCAACTTGTGCAAGTGTAACTTACTGGACTGGAGAACTTCTCTCTTGGTATTAATACAATATTTGCTTGTTCTTTCATAGTGGTTAACACATTCGTGCTATTCTTTGTACAATTGAAGTGTTGATATTCCATGTATTCCTTGGACATAATGATAAAAAAGAAGCCTTGTAGCAGCCGTACTCTGAATTCCAACCTCCCCCCCCCCCCCCCCCCCCAAAAAAAAAAAAAAAGGTTGCAAGATTTGGCCTTTTATCCAAGCATCTGACAATCCTCACCGGCTCATATTCACTTGGAATTCTTCTATTTTAGTTGAAAAATACGGAGATGGATTTCTGACACTCGTACCAAGAGGTCTTTATGAGCTTAGTTGCGTGGCATAGGACGGATGGTTTTAGGAGCTTAGGTGTGTAGCAAAGGGCAGAAGGGCCTTAAATGATGCCTGTTCTATGCCTTGGTTGCTCAACAGCCAGCAGCAGGTGTTCTATGGGTCTCGAGGTTTAGGAGAGTTAATTCGATCCTTTTTTTCATCTCTCTCTCTCTCTTCCAATGATTCTCTTCTGAAATTAATACTCTTTTTTATGTAACTAGCTGTGTGAGCTACGAGCGTGACATTAAGGTGGGGTGAAAAGGTTTGGGAGAGTAAATTCAAGTGTGACATTAAGATAGTCCCGTTTTTGATGTACCTAGATCATCATGCTTGCCTTGGGTTTACGTTGCAACCCGCAGAAGTTTGTTGTTTTAGGAGCTTAGGCGTGGGACAGCTTTTGGTGATGCAAATCGAGAAAAGTTGAGCAAAATAGTTACCTCCACTAAAGACCTCTAGCGGTATTAAAAATCTCTTTTAACTCAATATCTCAAATTAAAACCCCTCATCCCCCTTCCCCATGGCACTCTATCACAATGCTATATGTACAGATTGATCATCTGTCATGGCATGCAGGAGAAATGGACGTGGCCAAGTCACAGAAAATGAGACAAATGGAAGAGAGCTTATGGTCCGTGGGACATCGGCCAGCATTCAGCACCAGAACTAACATAGGCATTCGGTAGGTAGCAGCGGTTGCATTTCTAGGCCAAATCAATGGTCTCGGGCTGGATAACTAAGACTGCTGCCACTTTAGGAATCAGTTTTGGCATTAAACCATCTCGTTTTCATTTGCTTGTAAGACAGTCAAAAATGAAGGGGAAGCCGAAGAATGGTCAGGCAGGCGTTGTATGAGCCCGCTGAAAGAGGTACCTGCTCCTGTTAAACATGCTGCCATATATGATCAGTACGTTCAGTTTAATGAAAGCTCTCACCATGTTGGACTTCGGCACTGTAACCTGTTTAAGCTGCTACTTTACAGATAATAAGATAGCTCAGAAGCCCATTTTCAAGGAGAGAGTTTTTACACAAAAATACACTTCTCAAAAGGTGTTAGTTGAGACAGACTTACAAAAAGCAAGTATAAACTGGACAACAGAAATAATGATTCGGGATGCACTTCCTCTAGCCCGAGTCAACAAGCCTCATTTTCCGTCACCAAATTGATGAGGCCAAACTGCACATTAACACTTATGCAGAACAAAACAAGGGCAATGAGACTTCCGAGTTTGGAGTACTACACATTAGGCAACAAGCTCATCATCTGATTCATCTTCTCCCAAAACTGTCCCTGTTCCAAGCAATGTATTCAGAATCATTTGCTCCCAACCCCTTACCCCTCTCTGCATTAATCTTGTAGTAAAGCTACGCAGACGACTAGGTGTACTTGACTCCTCTCCAGGTGATCTTAAAGGAATCATGCAATATTCAGGGTAGTATTTTAATGTGAACTTTCCCGAGGCATCCAGATGCTCGGTATCAAATGAAGGTGAAAGTGGTCGTCCCACAACTTGAACATAGGAGATGCTGCAGAAGAGCACAAACTGAGTCTACCATACATGGTACAAATCTAAACCAATGCAAAGTTCTCATACTAGGGCATTGTAAAGCAAATATTTGTCCTCATCTTCACCCACTCAACTAAAATTCTATTAATGGAAACTAGTAGCATCTTGTCCTGGTAATTTTATTTTATTTTTTATAGGAAAGAAGAGAATATCTTAAAAGGAGAAAAAGCATCAAGAAATACTCCAAAACAATGCAAAACAAGAAAGAAATTCTACAAATGAGTGTACATTTAACAAATTTTGAAAAAAAAAAAAAACTATAAAAAACCCATAAAAGGGGTCTTGAACCATCAACAAAGCAGAACAGTGACCTCTTATGACCTTAAAGAATCTTCCCATTTCTCTCCCTCCTAACAAAAAAAATGGCAACAAGGATGAGAGTAGTAACTCTTTTCATCACTATACAGCCTCTCATACCCCACCTTGCCGAGAACTCGTAATACACAATTTTAGCTAGCACTCACTCGATATGAAAGCAAGAAAACACTATTTATGTTCCTTGAGTTGTTTGCTCAAATGTTTGTATGCTTGTGTTGTGTCAACTCATGTACCACAGGACTAAATCTTTCTTTATGTATTATGCTTAATTTTGTGAATGCTTCCAAATTTTTGTTTAACTCTTACTTATGAACAGTCAAACATTCCTTGCCAAATAATAGCCCTTGAAAGCATTCAATTTCTTATAAAAATGCACAAGAAGAGCCACAAAGTATTTTCAGCAAACTAGCACGGGAAGTCCCAAGCCCTATCATGAGCTAAACTTGCCAAGCTTAGGTTCTACAATTGCCAAAGTAAGCAAGTTTGTCAGAACCGGTCTCTACATCATGACTCAACTTGCAAACTACATGCATGACATGCACACGCGTGCATGTGCACTCACACATAGATGCATATAATTTGCTGACTTGTGATCAGGGCCAATAACATCCTCGTACTGGTTAGGTACACTCCTTGTCTTTCAGGTTCTCCAGAAGACTGAGCAACAATAATAGAATATGAGCACCCGAATAGATAGAAAGGGACTCACCATATATAATACAAACCGTCCATTTCTTGTCTTTGAACCCTACCCAGCAGTTCAATTTGCAAATACCCTCCAACGCAAAGTACGGGCTTTGGGAGCTCAAACTTTTGCAAGCAGTTTTCCTGTGTCATGAATGAGTCATTTATCTGCTAACCTAACGTTTACCAATATTCAATTTTTTGAAATGATTATAACGTATCCATTTTTTCAAATGCAGGTCAGAAATGATTTATAGTATAAAAAAGAAGGGTGGGGGAGGAAAGGATAAAGATAGCATGTATTAAGTCTCTACTGTAGTGAACTAGAGTTCTAAATTACATAAGATGACACCAGTATCTTTCCTCATGCTAAAGGAAGAAAAGCAAGAGAAAGTTCGAAGCCACCAAAATTGTATGAAGAGGCGCACCTGAGACATAGGAAAAGTTGGTGACAAGTATGTCCACCCATACTTCTCTGTATCAGAAGATTTACCAGCATAAGACTTATCCATGATGCCACTCTCTAACTCCACTGGAGACTTGCAATAACCCATGCGGAATCTCACAGCCTTAGCTGAATATATAGGGAAGCCAAACTGAAAATATGCTGTATCCAAAAATAATTACTCAGAAATATTTAAAAGCATCAAGTCCAGTACAGAACAAAGTTACAGAGATAAGAATCAACCTTGGAATGGCTGTATATGGATCTCAGTGATGACACAGAGATTGGCACTTAACTTGTAAGTTAGACTCTCGGGAACTTCGGGATCACTTTCACCTTTGCTTGACCAATACGAAGCCCTCTGTTCAATTCGATCATGCTGTTCCAAAGTGTTGTCAATGCTTTCTTCAGGGTAATTGTCAGTGCTGGAAGCACTAATGGCCTTTGATATGCAATCTCTTCTCTTGAAAGATGTAACTCCATGGGCGAAGAAGGAATAAGCTCTATGTTCACTCTCAAGACAATTCCATTCCATAAGGTCATTACGGGAATGCATGACCAGTTCATCCATACTTTTTACTTCCATAACATTTGCAAAGCTGGATGTCTCAGGAAACATTCGTAGACAGAGTTGCTTACAAAGACCATTTGCAATCACTGCAGTAAGCGCAATAAGCTCATAAAAAATCATTGAAAAGAGGAAAAAGAAAATTACAATGATGAGTCATTTCAACAAATTTGATCAGGACATTGCAACAAAAATTGAAACCATATTACGACTTTCAGTAAGATGATAACCTATTAACGTGTTGGACTTAAACTTATCATCAAAGTTAAACATGGGACCATTTTTGCCACCGCTGAGCAAGAAACTGCCAACCGGACAACAAGATTGTATAACCATAACACAGAAACTATAGACATCTACCCAACAATTATAAAAATCCTGATTCTACCTCACAGCTATATGATAACAGCACAATTACAATCAATATTTGCACCTGGTGTTGGAAAAGCATGTGTTATTGGGATCAACATCAATGCATTTCCTAGGTCATATGCTTGACCTCTGCGGCAATCTCACCCAACCTCAAGATCACAAAAACGTCAGCACAAGAATGCTAAGACACTGGATCTCCTTATCCTAAGAAGACTTGATATTCGCGCCAAAAGGTTTTATCAAGAGGAGGCTTAGCATAAGGATTTGCAGCCTTTCGTTTTTCCTTCTCACCTATCAATCATTTGTTGCTTGTACCCTCATCTCCATTTAGATTCTTGGCACACTTGATTGCCTCTCCCTTATCTAATCCCCATTCAGACAGCTAATCATAATTTCCGAAAGAAAGATGTAATTCTCAAGCATTTGTTCGTCAATTTTATCATTAACCGCTGGGCGCGGCATCTAAGTATTGTGAGACATGCAGCATCCCCGAATCATGTAGTCATCCCTGAAAACACAACCTTGGCATTGCTAAAGCAGGTATCATTCATGAGAGGAGTAAAAGAAGTGATATTATTGATAGTCGTGCATTCAATACTTCTAGTAAGCCAGACCAGTTACTATTCTTATATCTCTTCTAACCTTATGACCTTCCTTTTACAACATATAAGAATTATCTACACTCATCCTCTCCCACCCCCACAAAAGAAGGGGGAAAAAAATTGAGAGAACCGTTGACTTTCAAACATCTATCTAAAGTAAGGTTTATCATTACTGCAATCTACTATTCTGAGGATTCCATGATTTTCCTGCAAAATGGTGTCCATCATAGCCCTCAAAATGGCATGGAGATCTCCTTTCTTGAAGAACTCACCAACATAAAGGTCTTCCCTTACATGACCACCATATCTAATCATCCTTCTCTACTTCCAAATCTTCCTTGTCAATTTGAGGATCACAAGACTTAACTATGAATGAGTGACATCTCTAGTTCAAGCCCTATAAGTGAAATACTTCATACCAACAACCATCCAAATTATCAATTTAATTGTTCATACTTTCAGAAGCCTTCTCAAGATGAGCAAATTGCTGTTCCTATTTTCTGCACAGATGTGGCTGTTGTTTGCAGAGGGTGAGTCTTGGTGCAACGGTGGAGTTGCTCTTTTGGTGACCTCGAGATCACCGGTTCGAGAAGTGGAAACAACCTTTTTGCAAAATGCAAGGGAAAGGCTATGTGCATATACGCTCACCATCCCTCTACCCCTGCATTAAGCCGGGGAGCACTTTGTGCACTGGGTGAGCCCTTTAATGTGACTGCTGTTTGCACCCTTTGATCCATGTCAAGAGGATGTTATCCCAAGGTGAAAATCTTGCTTTTATACCAATCTGTTAGCATGGTAGTCAAGATTAAACACTTTAAATCTTGAAGGGGGGAAAAAAAACCATGTAACCCACCGGGAAAATGGATACACCTAGATAAGTAACCTATAAACCTGGAAATTTCTCAATGCTAGAAAGTATAATACAAACCTGCAAAAGAACTGTTCTACAGATTGGAAAACACATCCTTGGTGACTACCCCTACAAATTGCATTATAGAGTTCCCTACGAGAAGCATCACAAACGGTGCAAGTAGGGGCCAAAAAGGATGAAAAAGAAGAAAGAAATTTGGTTTCTGAAGCCAACGTATGGATGCACACGTATTAACAGACTTTAGAATTTCTACATCATTGATTTTTATCTACCGGAAAATAAAACAGGTTGCCAGAATTGGCTTTGGGTCTTTTAACCCATGGACCTTAGAAACTGTTGAAATAGGGTAGTATACCTAGAGATATAGCCTCCCAGCGGGATGAGAAGGAACGTGCACACAAATAAGGTACTAGTTCAGGAACATGAAGCTTAGTTGTGTTTAAGTCACTTTATATACTAAAAACACCATATGAAATTGCTAAGGACTAAAGGAAAAATATTTTTCATTATCTCCATTCTCTTTCTTTTAGTGCCAGGTCAGTTCCCTTCTTCTGGCTCTTAACTTCCTCTCATTTTCCTTCCTGTGTCAGCACTCTATTACCTACCTCCCTCTTGGAGAACTTGTTCTATTGTCCTTGCATTTTGCAATATCAGGGTCAGCGTTCTTCAATCTTTCCCCTGTGATTACCTTAATTATCATTTATGAGTTCTAGGTCAGTTTTTAGGCTTATTTGAAAATAAAAAGAAGAAATTATCTAGTAAGAACTCACTCTTTTATACAAAATTGTCACAGTTGTAACTATGAATAATCTCTTTTACTTCTAGAATGGTGGAGGGAAAAGCAATTGTGTATGTTGGGAGTGGGAGAATGTTTAGGCATGCAGTGAAGGAGTGTGTAGTTACATAAGGATAATAGAAAGGCACCAACATGTTTTTATAAAGCAAAGAAAAGAACACTCAAAAAGTATAGGTTTTCTGATTCTCTAAAGATTGGCCAGGAAATATATTAAAGGCAACTGAAGCATTAGAACACAAATAGGCAAGAAACAATCCTATCCCAAAATTGATTTCAAGTTCTCAAAACGTTAACTCAATCAACCCTGTGTCCTTCTAGACCTCATCTAGAAATCCCGGTGTTAGGACCTTCAGATCCCCTTTGACAACACTGCATTGATCGTAGGGCCCTATTTGTTGAAATTAGGGTGTTAATTATGGAGGGTACCAATTGGTCAAATGGTTTTAGAAATGTGGGATGAAGGTATATGGACACAGATGCAGGTTTCTTTGATCCTCTTGATCTGCTCAGCGGGAAGAGTCCTCCTTAGTCTCTAACATATGAAATAAATTCAAACCACACTTCTCTTTCATTTTGTTGATCCAGAATCATTTTGATTTTCCACTAGCAAATCTAAATAATTATCTTCCTTCACAGGATGAGTGAACAACATTATGCACCACACTAAAAGAAAAACAAAAAGAAAGAAAAGACAATGAAATTCACAATTCTCTTAAAAGAGAAAATTGCGGACTCAATATTAACCAGAGAGACTAGACCAACTACAATTACCCGTTGAGCTCTAAAATAATTCCCCTTCGGAAAACCATCATAAGTATAGACCAAACATAGAACTAGTTCAAAAAACCTTAAATTAACATTAAAAAAAAAATTGAGGTAGTTAGCTTACCAAATCGACGCCAAGAACTAGAAACGGCACTGACACGGACGAGGTCCGATGGGTCTTCCAAATACATAAGAATCTTTACGGTCATGTCCGGTGGAAGCCAGTGTATAAAATCCATTTCTCACCCAGGATTATCCAATTGGCTTATATTGTCAAAGACCCTAAATTCAATAGCCCGGACGAAAAATAATCACAAAAAAAAACCCCAATTGCACTCCTCAGTTTTCAAAAGACAGAAACCTTAAATCACCAAAATTACGCCAACATAGTGATCAAACACTGTTAGCTTACGCTAGTGTAAATGTAAAAACAATAAATTAAGGTCAAATGTTAGGAAAAACATGTTAAATTCAACAAATTGATAGAGAAACAAACTCAATTGAGCAATTGAATTTTGCGATCGCTTTTACCCAAAAAAAAAAAAAAAAAAAATGGGGGAACGATGAAAAGTAAAAAACTAAAGTGGGTGATGAAAAATGGGTTTGCAAAAAGTGAGAGATGAAAGAATGAGTGTACCTTTGAAGAGAGATGTTGGATCAGGAATTGCATTTACAGAACAATCCTGTGAGAGAGAGAGAGAGAGAGACAGAGACAGAGAAGGTGGTTGGGCTCCTGACCGACGGCTCCAATTTGGAAGGTTTAGAGAGAGACGAGGGGATGGGGCCTAAATAGATTATTACGTTGATATTATTTTCTCGGATATATATCTTCGAAGAAAAAATCTACTTGAAAGTAGTTTACCCTACATGCATTAATTAGTTTCCATTTTTTTTTTTAAATATATATATATATATAATTTCCATTCCAAATTGAAAAAGTTAAGCTTGCGTTCGATTAGAATCTAGTAAAATATTTAATACAAAAAAATATTAGTCCTATTATAATTTTATTTCTTTTTTTAAAAAAATAAATTCATATTTATTATTTATAAAACTTTATATTTTTAAAATTAATTTAGTTATTAAAAATATATATTCAAATCGATTAAGATTAGAAATTTTCAAGGAGTCTTGAAAACCAAAGAAAAAGATAAAGTTTAGTAAAACATCACCTGTATATATTTTTTTATTGTCATTATTATTATTATTATTCTTGAGTGTGTTTCGTAAAATAAAAAAAAAAAACACATCTTAGTGGTAGAACTTTTCGAAATAGATTAAAGGTGTGATTTTTCACTAATAATTTGTATTAGTATATATAGATTAATTTTCATATTGACTCCAAAATTTAAAATTAAGATTCATTTTATTGTTATGATATATATAAATTAATTTTGATAGTTAGTAACAACTCAACAAATTCTAACTTTTGAATCTATGAATAATAATTTATAGTATCCTTAAAAATTTATGATATTATTATACCTATTAAAATTAATTTTAATTGAGCATACTATGTAGTATCTTTGCCGTTGTTAAGGATTTCCAAAGCTTCTGTTATGTTTGTCTTGTTTCCGTGGTGTAAAAATCCAAATGAAGACATCAAATGATGAGAAGAAAAGCAAAAAATATTACAAAGTAAAACAATTTTTTAGTCTCAATATATATATATATATATTTTTTGGGGTTAGGAAGAGGAAGAAAACAGAAAAAAACAAACAAACACAAGCCCACAAAGGGCTTGCAAACAGTGGAGCTGCTTCTCCTTCTTCTGATCCAGAAACAGTCTGACAAGTCTCGCCTTAGAAGCTCCATTAAACCTGCCCGGGGGGGGGGGTGCTTGATTCATGAAGACCAGTCTCAGCCCCTTGCCCCATCGAAGCTAATTCAAAATTTTCCTAGCAAAAGCTTGAGGGTTCAATAGTATCTTTCTTCTCCTAAACCTAACCTGAATTGGGTTTAAATCTCCTGTCTTCAAAAATTTTGTATTGCCATAATGGCTTAACAAAAATTGTTTTTTTTCCCCGTTCTATGAATAAGGGAAGTACATTGAAATTTCTTTCTTTTCTCTCACAATTCTAAAAATTTGGTATAACACATTTCGTAATTTTTATTCACGACCTGTGAATCTAATGATAGAACACTATACTTTTTTCTATCAAAATCTCGAGTTAAAGATTTGAAATGATAAAAGAAAGAGATAATATCTAAATTGGCCCCACAACCAAATTAAAAAAAAAAAGGAACTTAGCTACATATTTTTACATTGACTCACCCTTCGAATTAACATTGCTTGGGCACTTCCTCAGACCCATTTGCGAAAATCAACACAGAGTCCATAGAAAGGCCACCTTTGGTGTGGGTGCAATCAATTTGGGTCATTGAGAACTTAATCTTGGTCAAGATCTTCCCATTCTCAATAATGAAATCCCCAACATGGTAATTGACCCAATTCCCAGGCCCACTCAAGTAACACTGGGAAATGGCATGTTGACCATTTGAGGCTGATAATCGGAATTTCACAGGCTTGATATCCCATCCATGGACTTGCTCGTGATCGCAAATTCTTCTTCCGTTTCTTTTTGTAGCTTTTCCCAGCTGAAGGCGGAAATAAACGCTGTAGATTCCGGGTGGGAATTGGAATTCCAATTCTCCTTCCACTTCAAACCACCACATTTGTTTTAGGTACGCAATTGTGTGGAATCTGCAGACATGACAAAAAGCCAATCCTTAATTAGATTTGGAATTTGATTCCCTCCTACCTTTCACATTGCAAAATGACTTTCTCAAATATACACACACACATATATATTCTCCCTCTCTCTCTGTCTCTCTCTGTGTGTGTGTGTGTCTCTCTCTCTCTCTTTCTCTGTGTAAAGAACTATTTTCTGTAAAATGCGTCCATGGAAACAGTGTTTGTGTTGGGAATATAGAATCTTGACCATCCATGCGTGGATTGTACAAAATCAATAAGGTGAAAAAGGAAAGAAAATTTCTATAATCCAATGGTTAATAATCACAGGGAGAGAAAGGCTCTGCGATACACTTGAAAATGAATGTATATAGCAAACGGGCGTGCTTGAAAGCAAAGAATAGTATTTGAGATATATTCACCACGAAAAGGACACAGCACAAGCATAGACAAGATCCAAACACCTCAATTTATTATTGCTAGTGTGAGGACAAGCTCCAAACCGAAAGCAACAGCCACAATAATTTACAAAAAAAAAAAAAAAAAAAGTGACCAAAAAATAATCATACTCATAAAAATATATTGTTAAAAAAGTTGAATTATACATAAAATACAGAATGATTAAATAGGAAGACGGTGAGCAGTTTTGCTCCCTACCCTTCAAAAAGAGAAGGGCTTGCTCCTGGAATATAATAAAATTATTGAAATCCGCAATTGGGGATTTCTCTGATAGTCCTCTTAGAAATCCATAAATGAAGAAAAAAGGTTGAGAGAGGGAGATAAAACTTAGTTTTTGCAAAACATTCCAGGTTTTGTATTTATAGACATTGAAAAGTTACTAAACTTACCCTTTTATCTAGACACAATCCTTTGACCTATATAGGTTTTCTTACAAGAAAATTAGGTTTCTATTTTATGAGGATAAGATTTTCCTGACAAATAAATTAATGGGTTTTTGCAGGAAACTTAGGCTGAAAAACCAAATTTGAGAAGAAAGGAGACATCTTGAAGGGAGAAAGCTGACACTTTGTTTGCTTGGCTAAGAATATGGTGAAATATGCATAACCTTGAGCTTGATTTAGGTTGGGAATTTGTCAATAACATCTAAATTATGTCAAGATAGAGATTAAAGAAAATAGGAGAAATACTCATTCCACATAGGAGAAAAATATCTATTGAATACAATATTATATATATTTACATGCATAGAAGAAAAACTTAGCCACAAGGCAAGTTGCATATTTGGTAGATCCATCAGTGAATTATGGATGACAAGAAAGCCTTCTTCTTTCCCCCCCCCCCCCCGTTTTTTTTTATGTACACACCGGAATATGGTATCTGAAAATCATAATAATCCGATTTGAAAAATTATAGAATTCAAAATGGAGGCTGACATTTTCATAATTCGAAATTTTGATCAAATATCAATAATCGAAAAAGCCTTTTCTTATAACATGTAAAGATATAATATATATTTTTAATGAGTAAGATTCCACAGCTTTGGAAGCTGAACATCCAAAAAAAAAAAAAAAAAAACAAAAAAACAAAATACTTTTCAACAAGTCATTTTCTGAGAAACAAGCTGAGGATCAGACCAAAAAGGAAATTGTAATAATTACAATCTTGCTGACTAATGGGATCATTAATTGATGCTATTAATTAAGGATATCGTTGGCAGATATTTGTTCCAATTGGCTTCGTTATTTTTCTTGAATTCAATTAATTATAAAAACAAAAGAGAAAAATAAATTTTTAGAAAATCCACGTTACCTGGATTCGTCGGTTGGAATATGATTCCAATATCTCCGATCATCTATTCCGGTAATCTTCATTCCCTTCCATGATATCGCAAAACATATCCCTCCACTATTTTTTTCCACCCATGCGACCTATACAAAATCATATCCCCCGTCATAAGAATTGAGAGAGAGAGAGAGAGAGAGAGAGAGAGAGAGAGAGAGAGATCTATCTACCTTAGTGCCTCCATCGAAAGAATTTGGGCGAGACAACAAAGCATATATCTGTTTCTTGTTGTTTAGTACAACGTCATTCAAACAACTGCCTTGGCTCCCAAGAAGCTTATTAACAAGGAATTCATAATTGGAAGGCAACTTGAGTTCCCACAAAACATCAGCGGACGACGCACTGCGAAAAGTTCGATTTAATTTCGCCAATCTGCATATTTGGGGAGGATCCAAGTGAGAGAGAATTAAAGCAGCACAGCTCTCGGGCAAGTCACCAAGTCCAGGCTTAGAAAAACTCTCCGCATCGTCATTAATAGCACTAGCAGAGCTACTAGCACCCATTAGAATTCTTTATCTAAATCGTGTGGGGAGGAGAGAGAGATAGAGAGAAACAAAATCAAGGAAAGATACGGTTTCAGTTCAGTGGTAGAGAAGGAGATGGTGGACGAGAAGGTGAGAAATGGGAGGTGAGTGGTAGATTGATTTAGAAGGAGAAGTTGCACATGGATTAATCACCATTTCTTTTTGGGTTGTCGAAAGAAGAGATAGAGAGAGAGAGAGAGAGAGAGGGAGAGATTAGTGCAAAGGGACGTGTTATTCTCCCACCATATATAAAAGGTGTAAACGTGTTATGCGTGCACTTTATTTTTAGCCTTTCTACCTCTCCTTTCCATGCACCTCTTCATATTGCTTGTCAAATAATGTAAGACCGACAAAAAAATTTAATAATAAAAATAATTAAGTTTAATCATTACAAAATAAATATTGAACTTAGTTCAAATATCCTCACTACAAAAAATTATTTCTTTCTCGACGTTTTTTTTTTTGGTTCGTTCATGATGTTTTATAAACATCGATAAATTTTGAGTCGACGAAAAGAAATTCTACAAAAATGTCAGAAAAAAGATTTTTTTTTTTCTTTTTTTTTTTTTCCTTTTTTCTCCTTTTAAATAAAAAATATTTTTTTTTTTTTTAAAATAAATTAAGGTGGGGGGGGGGGGATAAAAAAAAACTTTTTTTTTTCAAAAAAAAAAAAAAAAAAAAAAAAACAAAGGAAGCCCCTCCTTTTAAAAAAGAAAAACCAAATTTAAAAAAAAAAAAAAAAAAAAAGGGGAAAAAAATTTGAGTGTAAGCCAAACAAAAAAAAAAAAAAAAAAGATTATAATTGTTATACAATGGATATGTGTATATGTTTGCTTGGGATTTGGGCATAATTTATGTAATTTTATATTTTTTATAATTATTATCCACTCTAAAAATTTAAAATTATAAAAAGAGATATTATTAATTATTTTGTATTTTAACATTCCTCCCTTACGTATAAAGTGATTTTGATATGATTTGAACTCCAAGCTTCCCACTTTAAAACCATCTTTGTATATTGAACATATTTTAAATTTAAGTTATGATAATTTGTCTAAAAAATTAATACACATATAAGATAATCCTTACATGTCACCCCACATTTTAATTTATGTAATTCATATAGTTCAAAATGATCTAGAATTATGCATCAAAAAATGGAATTAGGAAAGTCATTCCCTCCTACATTATACTTTTATGGTTTATCCGGTAAATAAAATACTCTTCAACTTAGTGCGGGATTAAGAAAAGTATAGACGTATATATATATATATATATATATATATATATATATATATGTAGTTTTTTCTTTATATTTTTGTAAAGAAATTATTTTTATATTTTAAATTTGTGACCTTAAAATTATCAAAAAAATTACTCTATCGATACATCAAGATTCACAATCTTCTACGTCATAATTTGAATTTAAAAATTCAATGTAAGGTGATTTACTTTTCAAACCTCAAATATATGGGCAGGGGTCCAATAAAAGGATCCATATCACAAAAAAATTTTAAAATATGAATTGGATAAATAAAAAGTAAAGTTAAAAAAAAAAAAAGTAACATAACATGGACACGTTGAAAATGTTTGATTTTGTTTTTTTTTAATGAATGGTCCCCAAAATTGCACCCAAGCTGGCCCGCTCTATGGTCCAAAATGTTCCCCCTAGGAGCCACCGGCTGGTAGATTAAAATAAACCACTTTTAATGTTCTTCTGTCCGGTTTTTATTGTGATTTTGAGCAAAAGAAAAGGAGGGTATCCCTATCCACTGATATTCATGAATGATTCATATTGGCTGGAAGTGATGACGAGGCCTAGAGTCAGCACAAAGCAAGAGGGCCACAAGTTGTTCATACACTTCCTCAAGAGTCAGCATCGATGTAGAGAGAGAGAGAGAGAGAGAGAGAGAGGAGTTTTTGAGCAAATGTGATCATTTCAATATTTGTCTGTTGGTGGTGATTTGACTGGTTATTACTAGCAATTCTGGACCCTAACCAACCAAATCCTAATTCTTTAGTCTAATTTGCGTATTGGTTTTAATTAGTGAAGTCATTGATTAATGTTTCGCCTTATTCTCCATTTAATACATTCATGAATCTCACTAATCCTAAATATTACCAAAACAAAAATGCGATACTCAAAAATCATTTTTCTTGCCTTTTGTGTGTAAAAATATTAGATAGATATTAAGCACAGCAAGTGTAATACATTGTTCATGTTTAATTTTGAAAGAATTTTGTCAAATCAGAATGTTGCTTTCCTGTCCAACCGAAGCAGATAAATTTAATTCATTTCTCGTTGGCCCCTCTTCTTGAACAGATAATCAATCTAATGAAAATGAGTGTTAGGTCGTTTAAATATTAAATTAAAAATTTAAAAATAAAAAAAAATTATGTTAAAAAAATTCTCCTTAAATTAAATTTGACAAGCTTAGATTAGTTGGTTCACAAAAAAAAATGTCCGGACCAATTACCAAAACATGGTGATGAACGTAATATCATGTTAGGTATCATTCTCAAGTGAATAACGTATAAGTCATAATTCATCTTTTTCAATCTTATGATTCAAGATTCAACTAGTGTAACAAAAAAAAATTAATAAATGTCATGTTAGGTACCATCTAACCTATTTAATCATCCATTTTATTGGATTCCCACAGAATCACTCACTCCAAAGATCCCAAAATTACAGCACTTGTATAGCAACTAAAGTTAGCTAGACTAGGATGATCGAACATGTATGCACGATGAGTTTTGAAATCATCGTCTCCAATAGCACCCCTAATCACGTGACCTGAATGATACGATTTTTTGCACCAACAAAGTATATATATAAAAAAAATGCTATAGCTTGATGTATTTATACCCAATTATAAAATACTAAACACCATAAATACAAGTTTAGCAGCTGGGAAGGAAACAACAGTAATTTAGATTTTTTATTTTAAAATTTGGGATCGGACAAAATACCTGAAAAGGAAATTAGAAGAAAAATTAAATGTCATCATTTGTACGTGAAAACCATCAATAAGGTTTTGGATGACATAGGTTCCATTTATAAATACAAAACGGAAGTCCCATAAAAAATATGGCAGTTCAAAATTTTACCAACCTCGTAGGTCATGTCATCTGGATCAATGTTTTGCTGGACTGACTGCATTTCGATACTAAATATCAGAGTCTCTCGTGCATTTGGACAAGAAGTATACATTTTAATGCCAAGCAGCTAGATAGGCATGCCCGACTCGAAGATGGGTGACCAGGGACATCTCTGTCTTCCAGAGTGCCCTGCAGGATAAATTGAATAAATTATTTTTACAAAATCAATGGGGACAATTAGAACTGCAACAATGGAGTACATTTAATCTGGCATCATATTCATAAGCAAGAAGAGGATTTCATCCAAAGAATGCCTATCCTAATCATCCATTTCTTCAAACAGTCCAATAAACTAAGAAATTGAATCAGAGATGATGCAAATCAACCAGCCCAATAAACTCATATTATCAAATCCATCCCCCATTTTCCTTCAAGACCAAGCTATAGCTTCGTCTAGTGCAATTTGTGAACCATCTCTTACATTCCTAGAAGAACCAGCTCCTCCTGTTTTGTTCCTTGTGCTGCCTCGTTTGGCATGAGCAATGAACTAAATGGGACCAGAAGAGCCAGCACAATTGTTTCTGTTTGTTCGAAATGATTCATAAACACCTTCTTGTGTCATGGTTGGATATATACCAATATCAAACATAAATTTTGGCATTATAAAAAGAGAATTATCCAGAAATAAACCAAGCAATTGTATCTCCTTTCCATGAGCTGTGATGACAAGGATATCAGACTGATAGACTAATTACCTGAGTCATAAGAACTTTGTCTAAGCTAAGGTCACCATGATCAGGGAAAAATTCTTCAAGCTGCACTATAATTTCAGATGCTATTCTTGCATTCGTGGAATTCCTCACCATGACCGTTTCTGACAAAACTGAAGCTAAACCTTTCTTTCACTGGATGCTTCCAAGTTGTTTCCCATTTTTGATCATCACATACGAATGTGATGCAGAAGTTCAATATAAGATGCCGGAAAAACATGTAGCTATTCACAAATCATAACCAAGATGTTATGCAGGAAAATTATCATCACCTCATGTATGTAATGGAATTACCAGCATCTAAGACCTTCCTCCAATACAATCTCTAGTTAGGGATGACCAGTAATCACTCTCTCTCTTTTTCTACAAAGAACAGTGCATGCGTATGAATTAGAATGCGTTTAAGAAACCACATGAATTCCAGTATTTTATGTCAGTATTGTGACAAAAACAAAATAAAGGTTTTGGTAACTGTATCTGGCCATATCTTTCAAACTTATGTCCAGACAGTAGTAGTAAGAAGTTAATAAGAGGAGATCTGTTCCAACCCATCTATAGCTTGTAAATCAGAACCAAAAGAACGCAACAAGCCGATTATCTTTCAATCTATAGATGAAGATATTGGTGCTTTATTTAGCTTCTTCAAGAACCATGTATCGGGATTTGTTACTAATGGAGGTGTGTTGTGATTCCATAGATATCGACTCCTTATAGATTTGAACGATCACCGTCAGGAGGGATGTAATACCTACAAAAACCGTCGGAGGGTACTCCGACAGGGAGATTCCGACTCTCAAGTCAGAAAGAGTGGTTTTCGAATGAAATAGAAACAGACTGAGAGTTCAAGAGAGTGATTCCCTGTGATTAGAGTGTCCAATGTGTGAGGCCCAAAAAGCGTACCTGGTTTAGAGGGTTTTGAGATATCTTATACCTGCGAGAGTCGTACGTTGTTGAAGTGTTTCAACCCTACTTTCATTATCAAACCAATCCGGAATTTTCGGGGATTCAATATTCCGAATTGATTGTGATTCTCATTCTTTGGGAAACTTTCGTTTTCTGGAGAGATCTTTTTCTTAACTGAAAAATCTTAAAAATGCTGCTCTCAAATAGGAGTCATTAAGATACTTGGACATTCCTTTAAGATTGTTAGAGTTATTGACTACCGATCAGCCGCTGGACCGATGAAAGATATTTGAGGCTCGTTCGTTCGATGGATCAGCGATGGAATACTCGATGCCTAAGCACACGATCGGGACGGTTACTTTTAATTGATGAATCACGTTCTGAGTGACTGAGACCCTATCGTTTAGAAGATTTTGGTGACTGAAACCCTTCGGTAAATAGTCATAAGGAATATTGAGTATCGATTGGTAGCTGTCCTTTGTAGGCCTTGTGTATGGACCTTTCGAGGGCTGGCATTTCTAATTAGGCTTAGAGTTATGTCACATCATTTGCTCCATACTCATGATCTTCTTGATAAAGAAGCGCCATGAGTAGAGACCTATTGGGGTGAAGCGTGCTCAATACGTTACAGAAACATAGGGGTGCTAGGTTCGTCCTGATCTTTTCTATCTTCTTGCCATGAACGCGGGTGTGTCTCATCGGAAGTGATCTATTTATGGGGAATTGAAGACAATTTATTTCTCTATTTATGATTGGCAATTCTCGATGATCCGTTTCGCCTACCCTACATTAATTAGAGCCTACTTCTCTACTGTTACAAATAGCTACGATGGGCATTCGTTTTCTTTCGTAAAGAATTGAGGCTTCTCACTCTTTTTGGGAGTTTTTCTGAGAGTGGCACTTTTTCCGGGGTTACCTTGTGAAGAGTTTTGATATGCGAAGCTCTATGGCTCGAGTAACTTCTGCTAGAATGAGGTTTCATTAAGGAAGGGGACCACCGGAATGAGGTCTCATTATGTCGATCGTTATTCAGTTGGCATAGTGAGATTATCCATCACCAACGGGGGTGCGTCTTGTACCACCTTGGATGATCCGTTCCGGTTACTCTCCATCATCAAAATGCGGTGGGGATGTCTCTCATACCGTTTTTGGATTAATAGGTCAGGTTCGGATTGTTTGGGGGTGGCAAAACCCTTGCCTTCTTCTGTCCCTAACACTACATTTATATTTGTACTCTCCAGTGTAGGGACTGTGGTTTTGATATCTTTGAGTGACCTTGTTATATACTTCTAACTATAATCGGTCTGACCTAGAGATTTGTATACATACTCAAGTAACCGAATGTTTCTTCTGCATAAGAATAAATAAAAGGTTATGCTTTACTTACTTGAATTTCGCCTTTGTCATCTTTTGTTCTCTTGTCTGGCTATACGCTTTCTTTAACTCCCGTCACAGTAGATCCGCTTCTAATTTCAAGCTCCATACTGAGATGTTGAGTAATATCGGCCTTTTCAGCCACCAGATGTTCAGTAATTAGATTGAGGGATCGCGCTCATTCATTCGGAAAACTCCGTCTCTTACACGCTCGACTGATAACTTTTAGATATAGGGGCCCATGTCCATCCTTTCGGGAAGTTCCATCTCTTATTGACGATACGTACCATCGATAGGAGTTGAGCGACTTAGACCCTCCGAGCGATATGAAATCTTTAGATAAAGGGGCCACGTTTACCCATTCGGAGAGTTCCATCCCTTATTGACGACGCGTACGAACGATAGGAGTTGGGTGATTTAGACTCTCCAAACGATAGGAAATCTTTAGATAGAGGGGTCGCATCCATCTGTTTGGAGAGTTCCATCCCTTATTGACGACATATACGAACGATAAGAGTTGAGCGATTTAAACCCTCCGAGCGATAGGAAAAATAGCTCGATTCTCTCTGGGCTAGTTCCTCCAACTGTTAGATAGTTTTGAAACTTACTGATAGTATATGCGTAGGTTTTCTGAGTTCTAGATCCTAAGCACTGCCGATCCGTCTAGATTATCGAGGCGATACGTTCCCAGTCGGACCATGGAACGTACTTGATATGGACCTTCCTAGTTAGGAGCGAGCTTTCCCCCGAGCTGTGGTTGACCAGTAGCTTCCACTTTCCTTAATACCAGTTCGCCGGGTTTGAACGTTTGGTTCTTGACTCTACGATTGTGATATCATGTCATTTGTTGCTGATAGGCCGCCATTTGTGCCGATGCGGATTCTCGTAACTCTGGAAGAAAGTCCAGTCTTTCATGCAGGATACATTCATTTTGCCCAGCATCGCATTGAGTTACCCGAAGTAAGTGAATTTCTATCTCCACAAGTATGACTGCCTCGCTTCCATAAGTTAAGATGAACGGTATTTCTCCTGTTGCTCTTCGGGGTGCAGTGCGATACGACCAGAGGATACCGTAAAACTTTTCAACCTACTACCCCTTGGCATCATCTAGCATCGTCTTTAATTCTTGTAGGATCGTTCGGTTGGTTATTTCAGTCAGCCCATTGGTTTGTGGGAGAGCAACCGATGAGAATCGATGTTGAATCTTAAGTTTCTCACAGAACTCTCGGAAATGCTTGTTATCGAATTGCTTTCCATTATCCATGATAAGAACATGCGGTATTCCATAACGGGTGATAATATCAGCCCACACGAATGATTGAGTCTTGGCTGTTGTGATCTGTACTAAAGGTTCGGCTTCCACCCACTTGGTGAAGTAGTCGATTGCTAATATATGGAATTTTCGCTGCCCTGTGGCTGGGAAACGGTCCGAAGATATCCATGTCCCACTAGACAAACGACCAGCAGCTAGATATAGGGTTGAGCTCAGTGGAAGGTAGTTGAAGCACTGAGCAGAAGTGTTGACACTTGTCGCATCGTTTCACACAGTTGTCAGAATCTACCATCATGGTTGGCCAGTAGTACCCCTGACGAAGGGCTTTATAAACTTGATTTCGAGCACCTAAGTGATTGTCACAGATTCCTTGTGGATCTCTCGGAGGACATAGTCCCCTCTTTGGGAGTTAGGCACCACATATACGGATGAGTAAATGACTTTCGGTAGAGAATCCCATTAATTATGGCGTAGTGTGCCGCCTTTTACTTCAGTTTCATTGCTTCCCTCTGGATTCTGGCAGACGATCACACCTTAGATATTCTTCTATAGGGTCTTTCCAGTTAGGAGACCAATCGATAGGGAGAGCTTCTTTGGGCTCGTCGATGCTGGGATATGGCAAATTTTCGATGTATACTGTTCGGCTAAAAACAACTGAATCGAAACTAGCCAATTTTGATAGATTGTCCGCCCATGCATTCTTCGACCGAGGGATCTGCTGGATGTCAACCTTGCCTAATCGTTCCATTGTCTTGCGCAGTTTACTCAAATATTTAGCTATGATTGGGTATTTGATTTCATAGACCCCCTCGATTTGTCTCACGACTAACTGGTTATCCGTGAACACCTTGACATTCTGTGTCCCCATATTAATGGCGATCTGAAGGCCTGTTAGTAAGGCTTCATACTCTATTTGGTTGTTGGTGGCCTAGAAATCGAATTAGATGACGTATTTTGCCTTAAAATCGTTCGGTCCTACTAATATAAGCCCGACGCCACTTTCTGAGGAATTCGATGATCCGTTAATATGAATGGTCCACTCTGGGGTTGACCACTTTTCTTAAGGGCCGAGAAGTGGGTTTTCGGATGTCGTAGGCAAAGTACATTCGAGAATGAAATCGGCCAGTGTTTGGCCCTTTATCGCTAGTCACGGTCGGTACTGGATATCGAACCCTTCCAGTTTCACACTCCACTTGATAAGACGACCGGAAGTGTCTCTCTTTTGGATGATTTGCTTCAGTGGTTAGTCGATAAGCACCACAATGGTATGGATCTAGAAGTATGGTCGAACACGTCTTGCTGAGATGACTAAGGCGTAGGCTAGCTTCTCGATCGGTCGGTAGTTGATCTCAGACTCCTTTAATATCCTACTAATGTAGTAGACTGGCTTTTGGGAGGTGGATTCATGTCTTACCATCACAGAACAGAGTGCTCGTTCGAAAACGACAAGATATAAGTAAAGTTCTTCCCTAGGAATGGACTGCGAAAGTAGTGGTGGACTCATCAGGTATTCTTTTAGTCGTTCGAAGGCTATCTGACATTCAGATATCCATTCGAACCGTTATGACTTCTTCAAAACATCAAATATAGGCTTATATTTCTCGTCGACTCTGGACATGAATCAGCTCAGAGCCGCTATCCGATCAGTAAGACGTTGTACTTCTTTTAATATCTGGGGAGGCGACATATCCAATATCATCTGTAACTTCTCGGGATTGACCTCTATCCCTCGATAGATGATCATGAAACCTAAGAACTTCTCGGAGGCGATCCCAAAGGTGCACTTCGTCGGATTTAACCACATGTTAGATCGTTCCAATGTCTGAAAGTTTTCATCAAGGTTTGCGACATGGGTTTCTGCAGTGATGCTCTTGACTAGCATGTCATCCATATAGACTTCAACGTTTCTGCCTAGTTGGTTTTTGAAGACTGTATTGATCAGCCGTTAAAAAGTGGCTCCAGTGTTTTTTGGACCAAAGGGCATGACCCGGTAGCAATACGTGTCAAACTCGATGATGAAGATGGTCTTTTCTTCATTCTCGAGCACCATTCTGATCTGATTGTAATCAGAATAGGCATCCATGAAACTCAAAAGCTGGTATCCCGGAGAGTTGTTTACGAGCTTGTCGATATTGGAAAGCAGATAATTATCTTTCGGACATATTTTGTTGAGATCGGTGAAGTCTACACACATCCTCCATTTGTCGTTAGCTTTTTTTACCAAAACCACATTAGCTAACTACTCGAGATATTTGACTTCTCGAATGAACCCAACCGTTAGCAACTTTTGAACCTCTTCTTGTATGACGCGTTGGTGTTCGAGAGCGAATTCCCTCTTCTTTTGTCTCAATGGTTTAAAATTATGATTGACTATTAGCCAATGTGTTATGACGAATGGATCTATGCCTGACATGTCTTTCGGGATCGAGGCGAAGACTTTGGAATATCGTTATAGACAGGTGACTAAGGCCTCTCGCAAGGTAGGTGATAGGTTGGTCCTTATTTGGACGATTTGACCGGGGTCGTTTATTAAAGGGATTTCAGTTATTTCTTCGCTTGGCTCAGGTTTTGATTTTGGTTCGGTACCTTCCCTAGGTTCTAGGGCATCGATTGGGAAAACTTCTTGCACGTCTTGAGCCACAAAGAAGATATAAAGATCAGGATCGCTACATATGGTGACTACCCCTTGTGGTGTTCTGAACTTCACCTTCATGTGTGTTGTGCTTGGCAATACTTTTAGTTCGTTTAAACTGGGCCTTCCGAGGATGACATTGTGGGAGAGTAGAGTTTCATCATATGGAACAAGATTTGGATGGTCACATGATTTGGGGGTTTTCCGAGGGTCACGGGAAGGTAGATAATACCTTTGGGATAGGTAGGCTCATCTGAGAGTCCTCTAAGGGACCCGGTACGTGGCAAAAGTCGAGACGGATCGAGACTCATTCGGCAGAAAGCGTTCCAAGTAAGGAGATTACAGTCAGTCCCCTGATCAACAAGAACCCTCTTCATGGTGTGAGATTCTATCTTGAGGGTAACGACCATAGAGTCGTCACGGTGGAGATCTACCCCTGACAAATCAACATCATCGAAGTCTATGACTGGCTTTCTTTTCTTGGCTGGCATTGCACCGGGGATAATTGTAGTAGACATTGTCACAAATTTTCAAAGAGTCAGTCTGTTTCCCACGGACGACGCCAATCTGTTGAAGGTGGGTTGTGGTTCCACAGATATCAGCTCCTTGTAGACTTGAACGATTGCCGTTAGGAGGGATGTAATACCTGCAAAAACCGTCGGAGGGTGTTTCGATTGGAAGACTCCGACGCTTAAGTAAAAAAAAACTATTTTCGAATGAAATATAAACAGATTGAGAGCTCAAGGGAGTGATTCCCTATGATTAGAATGCCCAATGTCTGAGGTCCAAAAAGGGTATCTGGTATAGAGGGTTTTAAGATATCTTATACTTGCGAGAGTTGTACGCCGCTGGAGTGCTTCAACCTTACTTTCCTTCTCGAGTCGATCTGAAATTTTCGGGGATTCGATATTTCGAATTGATTGTGATTCTCATCCTTGGAGAAACTTCTGTTGTTTATAGGGATCCTTTCCTTATCTAAAAGATTCTAAAAATGCTGCTGTCAAATAGGAGTCATTAAGATACTTGGACCTTCATTTAGAATCGTTAGAGTTGTTAGCTACTAATCAGCCGTTGGACTGATGAAAGATATTCAGGGCTCATTCGTTGGATAGATCAGCGATGGAATATTTGATCCTTGAGTATCCAATCGAGACGGTTACTTTTATTTGATGAATCACGTTTGAGGCGACTGAGATCCTATCGTTCGGGAGATTTAGACGATTGAGACCCTTTGATAAATAATCATAAAGAATATTGAGTATCGGTAGCTATCCTTTGTAGGTCTTATGTATGCACGCTGATCGTTCTAATTAGGCCTAGGACTATGCCCCATCAGTTACCTACTCGAGAATTACTTGGAACTCTTATTTCTGATGCATTCATCAAGTCTAAATTTAATGCTTCAACAAACATAGAATAAATTCTAAAAAATATGGAAATGCGTAACAGATCCTTACTGAATGCAAATCAACATCAGAACCAAACATTTACCATGAGCCACAAAGAAATATTTCTGTGGTTGGAACTGTGCCATCACAATTTCAGAATAATAGGTCTTAGCTCACAAATACATCAATAACCAGTGACTTCCTAAATGGTCTTTTTTAATAATATTTCTGGACGACTTTTTCTTAAACATGTAAATTCCCACCCTTCACAATGTGTGGGTGTTTATATATATATATATATTATATGTAGTAGATTTCTTCTTAAACTATATATATATGTAGTAGATTTCTTCTTAAACTGGTACATGGAATTGGTCACCAAATCTATGATTTTGAACAAGCCGGTAAGTTACGGTGATGGAGACAATAAGTAGACAAGGAACTTGGGATCTCAATGAAGGCAAGAGGAAATCTTCACATATTTAGAGAGAGATAATAATGCAGGGACATAACTTCAGCGCAAATCCTTTTTTTGACATCGTGCAAATCTCTTAATAACAACATATAACATATGAAATGTCTAATAAAAACTTCAAATTCATTATACTCAAATCTCCTATAATGTCTTGCATGTAGGGGGAAGTAACCCCAAACTAATTAAGGATATGTTCATCTTTATCCTCCATAGAAACCAAGATTTACTAACTAGTGGAAGCAAAGGAAAATCACCTCATAGATTGTCTACCCATTCATGTGTCATGAATGAGGAAGATACCCAGAAAGATATTTTCATTTAATCAAATCCAATTTTAGAAGTCCCTCGACAACTATGAACATGGTGTGCAAAATTTTAGGGGTTTTTTTTTTGGGTACAATTTTGGGGAAATTTAATGTCCTAGACTCGAGTACATACCTGAGAGGGGCAAGAGCAATCTTTACACCAACCATTACAAGAAAGAAACACAGATAGGAAAAACTGAGAACGACTAGAAGTAATGGTCGCATAAAGTAAATGCAATATGAAATAGTTCTGTCAGAACAAAAAATATTCATAGCCAAGATGATTGTCAATTACCATGTGAAATTTAAATCAGGAATTTAAAGATTAAACGACAGGAGAAGTACCTTGGAGAGTGATGTGTTATAGACTGTGACCTCACTCTCGTTCCACAGTCTCTGGTTAGGGCCATATTTGCTTTTTGACTAAACGAAAATTGCATTCATAAGATGTAGGTCGACTAATCTTACGTTCTTGCTATCCTTTTTACCTGGTTTTGGAGACTGACATTTTGGGTAAGATACCAAAAGCCAGTCTGTCTCTGGCCCATATGTCCTCCTCTCGTCTGTGTATGATATCTTTGTAAGAGAGAGAGAGAGAGAGGAGGGAGAGTTTATTTGTGTTCAGGGTCTGGTTTGTTTCAGTAGTCCCCAGTCCCTCCTCTTTCTGAGGCCACAATCTTATTCATGCCAAGCTTCAGCCAATCTATGAAAATTTGTTCCCTCATTTTTCCAACGTGGTTGTCGGACCTCAAGAAGATAAGCAATTTGGTCTGTGAGCGTAAATGGAGACCACAGAGAGAAGAGATCCAAATTTAAAGACCTTTGTTTTTTTCTGCTTCCTCTTTCCCTCTCGTGTGAAGTGAGGGTGATTAATCTGAAGGGTGGAGCAAGAAATGCATGGGATTGTCAGCACTTGCTCTATGATTTATATCGTTTCTCTGTTTTGCCTATATATCAATTTTAAGAAACGTGCCATTGGTATTCCTCTGATCACATCAAAAATTTTCTCCATAATAAAGCCCAAAAATTATGAGCTCTCTCTCCCATAAACATAACATTGGACAATCACCAAATATACTGGAATATCTGCACAAATTTGATATAGAATCCAATTCTTTTGCGGTTTTGAGTTTTAACATTCACTGCATCATAGAACACAATGGTTTCTTACTAGGTTTTAGATCAGTATCAATAGTTGAGTTTGCATCAGATACAAGTCCATATCAAAACACCACATAATCACACGGAGGAGATCACAGAGTACGTGTTTTCAGCCGCATAAGTTAGCTCTATACACCAAAAAGCAGCATTTCTGCACTGCAAGCTGTCAGTCCCCTCCAACCTGCCTCTTCCATGAGTCTTCCACAATCAATTCAACTCCGCATTCCACATGTCAGAGTTGGGAAATAAAGCACCAGCATAAGTTTGTTTCTTCTTCAGCAAATCCATATCAGAGTTAGGAAATAAAACACCAGCATAAGTTTGTTTCTTCTTCAGCAAATCCCCCAAAAAAAAAAAAAAAAAAAAAAAAAAAAAAAAAAAAAAAAAAAACAGCTATTGAGCAGTAACAACTGAGGACCAACCATCTGTCAGGCAGGTAGCAGCGGATGGTGAAAGGAATTTTCTCTCTCGGAGCTCCTTCATTGCAATCTAAAATATTTCAACATTAAATATGGTGGTTCTTATAAGATAGCATAGTTTAAACAGACTAGGAACCCCAAGGCTGAGTTCAATCTTTTCACCTCAAGTCATGGCATTCAACTAATACCACACGCACAATGGACCATTGCTGCAGTTAAGCAAGTGGACCATTTGTCGCAGATGGTCATCAATTGGCCACCTTTGATGGATAACTGGCAACGGTCATTATAAACAAGAAAATACTGCATTTTTTCCTTTTTTTTGGGACTATGCAGAAAACAATACAACGCATGTTTTCACAGTTCAAAATTACTGTCCTCCGGAAAGAAAGTCCAAGTTAGCTCAACTGGTTAGACAACAAAACAAGCTAAGAGTGATTCCATCTCCCAAGCTCAAACATGAAACAAGATCAGGTGCTGACTTACACCATGAGTCAAATCAGAAACAACTAAGCCTAACTCATATGGAATGCTTTCATACAAGAAAAAGAAATTATTTGTTCTCAACCCTCAGATTAGTTGCTTCTTGCCGTTTGAGGCTGCACTAGACCGCTCTAACACTTAAGTTTTGCATTGTTTACTATTGATATCTCTGCTATTCGTTTATTTCCTGTTAATATTTGTACACAGTTTCCAGCTTTTTCTCGTTCTCAAAATTTTGATCAATAGGAATAGACATCATTTTATGGTTGAAAACTGATACGAGATTAATTGACCAACAAATTTACACACCTATAATCAACCCAAGAATATTGCAATGGATAAGAAGCAAGAAATGTCTAAAGTCTTCATCTAGACTAGGATTATAATTTGTATGCAAACCAAACAGAAAGTAAACAGGCATGAGCATGCACATATGCAAGATAAAAGGAGCACTAAGAAACTTCAATTTATCTGATTTAGTTACTAGAACTGCTTACCTCAAGTGGGTCGGTCTCACCCTCTAACTCAACCCTCACAAGTGCATTCATCCTGCTTAACCAATAGCAAAAAGTTCAGTCTTCAGGCGAATTTAATTTAACTTGAGAACAATGAAATCCTCAAAAGATGTGGAAACGAGAAAACCTGATCAGTATGATCATGGTCAAATTTACAAATGTACATATAGTATTGCTAATATCTTCCAAATTATCCTTTACATTTTTTCATACCCTTCATGAAAAGACGTAACACTGTTCAACGTTAGTTCTCACAAACAAAAGCATGAAAAAAGACTAACATCCATCATGAATTGGATGGGTCTACCTATATCTCACAGAAATAAGCTAAGCCCTAAATAGTCATTATAGTCGTCTACTAACTCTTTTACGAATAAATTTAGAGAGAGTGAGAGAGAGAACGAACCTCATGTCCATGTCATTGTAGTCGTCGTCAGCCATGGTTGATTAGCTGAAGAGTTTTCTTGGGAAAACCCTAATTCTAACTCTGTCGAAACCCTCAAGCTCACCAACTACAAATCTTCTCCCCTCTCATGTTTCACCTCACGGTATCTAACAGTATTCGATAGAAAAGAGAACATTAGGCGGGAGAGGGAAAAAAAAGTTATAAATTTTTTTATTTTATTTGAGAGTTTTATAAAAAAAATAAAAATAAAACTTATTGACAATAAAAAATTTTATTTTTATTTTTAGTTTTTAAAGGGTATTTTTAGAATATAAAAAATATTTAACTCTAATATTTTCTCTTCTCTCTATTTCTTTTTATTTTTAAAAAAGAAAAAAAAATTAAATTTGAAGGAATCTTAAATCCACCTAAATTTTCCATTTAAACTCTCAAAAGAAACAAAAGTTATAACTTTTTCTTTTAATTTTTTTTTACTCTCTAAATCTTTTTATCCAAATGTAAAGGAAAAAGACCATATGGCATACGAAATTACAATTTAGCCCAACTCTGAGGAATTATTATTGTCTAGGATTATTATATTATATTATACTCATTAATTTGGTAATTATTAAATAATCGTTCAACCTTTATTATTATTATTATTATTATTATTATTATTAATGAAGCCGACTTCCCATATTTCTGAAAAATTTCCTAGCTATTTTTATTTAATTTTTCAGCTTAATTATCATTGTTCATGCAATGATGCAACCGTGAAAAGTGATCAAGTCATCGATTGAAGCTTTGTGAGTGGTCTTCAGATGAAGGCAAATGATTTTGATTAATACTTAAAATAAGTATCCTTATTGAAATAATTAATCATACAAAATATTTTTAAGAAAAAATACATATGGGAATAAACTCAGGGACGGGTCCTATGATTCAAGCCTTGTCTAGTTCGAGCATGAAAAGAATATTTGGTGTGATTTGGTATAAGTTTTAGTTTAAATACATAAGCACAGTTGTCACCCTTTTTTTTTTGCACACTACCATATTTGGCTCGAATTTGAAAATTGAAATTTTGCTCAAACTTTAAGACGTCACTGTTTCACATTCATTTGTTTCGTATGAATATTTTATATTATAATATACTTGTTGAAGTAAAAAATAATTCAATAGCAGATCATCTTTCAGCAGATCATCTTTCTGGCTTGAATGAGAAACCGGTGAGACAGTATGTGATAACTTGTCTTCATAAAAAAATCCTGTAAAAAATCTGCCAACTTCGATGATCACATCAGAATGAGCGGTAAGGAAAAAGGGAAAGACTGAAAGAGTCTGAATCTTGTATAATCTCTATGTGATGTATGTAAAGTGAGAGACTGCGTACCTGACAAATTGTTTTTGTTTAATATATATAACATGAATGGGAAGTGTTGTATGCGCTTGAGGTGTGGAAACTCTAATTTCCTTACGGAGAGATTGTATGAAATTTTTTGAGATTACAGGAACTGTAATAGTAGACTTTCTGTAAATTCGAAATCTTGTGAGATGGGAAAGTTTCCATTGTTCCTGCAGAGGCTTGTGAGGGTTTGAATCACTAGGGGATTTATTTTTTTATCGGAAGAGATTGCAATACACTCGTACCAAATTAGGAAAGATTTAAACTTGTCAAAATTTTTTTTCCTTAACGGGTGATCACGAGGACTCGTTGCGTAATAGAATTCGACTCTATAAGGACCGAGAGGTTGGAAAGTCAAGAGGCTAAGGGATTCATCCGATGATGGCTGAGAGATAACTTGGTTTTCCATGGGTTTGGTTACAACTTAGTAGGCCCAATAGATTTTGGACTTCTATGACTATGTACTGTATGATCATGGGCTGTCAAGCTCGATATCATCATTTGCCCTCATTTCTAATGTTAATCTAAGGGAGTGGCATTACGAGTAGAGTAAAAACCATAGCAATTAGGAAATTCAAAAAGTCACAAAGTGTTATAGGCAAGCGGAAAATACGTAATAAGGGAACGTTAGTGAAGAAATGTGGTTATTAAATGTTTAACGTTTCTTTGATTTTCAGGGGTTTATGATGATACGGTTTCCACTCCCCAGCTGTATATATCGCAAAAGGTAATCGGATTTAGTATGGTCGTTTGTGGGGAGAGAGTTAGAGAAAGAACTATGTTTTTTAAAGAGGCTTCGAGGTTTGAGAAGATTCTTATCGTTATGTGGGTTTGGCATCCAAAAGAGGTGTAGCAGCAAAAGTCACGGGTATAAAATTCTGTTAGTAAAGGAACTGTAGGTATAAGATTCCGTCACAGTAGTAGGAAAGTCATAACCTGCTGCTATGATAGGTTTGTACTGGCATGTTTGTTTGGCTTCTTGCAGTTCATCATTGCTCTTACGCTCCTTTGTTCTTGTGGATTGGTTCAATTGATTGTAAGGGCCACTCTCTCTCTCTCTCCTTCTCTTTTTTTTTTTATTTTCTCTTTTCCAACTTCTACTAACATTTAACAGTTTTTCTAGTTTTAAAAGACATGGAGTCAAGAGATTGTTGGGAGCTACCCGGTCGGGAGTTAGATCTTATAGGTTGATTAAGAATTGGTGTAGAAATCATGTGAGGTGTTGAGTCAAGAGATGATGGGAGTCATCCAATCGGGAGTTAGATCCTATATATTGACTAAGGATGGATGCAGGACCTATATAAAGCATAGAGTTGAGAGATAATGGGAGCCACCCACTTTAGAGTTTGATATTGTATGTTAGCTAAGGATGGGTGCGGGACCCATGTAAGTTATGGAGTCGAGAGATGATGGGAGCCACCCCACTCGGGAGTTAGATCTCTTATGTTGGTTCAGAATAGGTATGAGACCCATGTAAGGTGTGGAGTTGAGAGATATGGAAGCCACCCACTCGAGAGTTAGATTCTGTATATTAACTGAAGATGAGTGCAGGACCCATGTAACACAGAGTTGAGAGATGATGCTTGCATTGAGTGGAACAAGAGAGTAAGGATCCGATGGACAAGATTGTGTAAAAAAGTAGTATTATTGCTAATAAGTCGAAACATATGTGTCAAAACCGGAAGAATAACAAGATTTACTGATAGTAGAAGTGTAGATTGTCTGAGTTCCATGTTTTGGGTATAGCAGAACCATCTAGATGGCAAAGCTGGTATGTTTCTGGTTGAGCTATTGAGCGCACCTAGTATGGACCTTCTCAATTCAGTATGAGTTTTCCTTTAGGCTGCAGTTGCCCCGTTGCTTTGACTCTCGAAGGACTAAATCTCCCGGTTTGAACGTAACGAGTGGATGCCTATCTCCATTGGTAGGATCGTTTCGCATCCGTAAGTTAGATTGAACGGTGTTTCTCCCGTGATCGCTCTGGAAGTGGTTTGGTAGGCCTAAAGGATGCCATATAATTTGTCTACCCATCTGCCATTTGCTCCATCCAACGCCATTTTAAGTTTTTGAAGGTTTGTTCGGTTGGTCACTTTGACAAGACTGTTTGTGCGGGTGACGGAGATAAAGCGATACTAAATCTCGAGTTTGTTGCAGAACTCGTGAAAATTGTTGTTATCAAACTGTTTATCATTTTCGGTAATAAGGACATGGGGTAGGCCAAATCTAGTAATGAACGTCCATACCAAATTTAGACAAAATTTATATATTCTTTTTAATTGATGTTGTTATATAAAAGAAATGAACCGAAAACTAAATAAATTTAACTTCATATATTCTTTTTGATCAATTCAAATAAACATATAATTAAATATGAATTAAAATATATTACTTAATTTTTCAATAATAATTTATTTAATACATACAATATTGTTTAATAATTAATAAGTCTTTCAAAATTTTCAGTAAATTGTGGTTAGTAGTGTATAATGTATAATACTAAATCTTTTATTCCAAAAAGGCCCACCCAGTAGAATGTTAGTTCCTCAGACTTTTTAATTAGAGAGAAAAATCATTTGACATTGGAATAGACAAATAAAATTATTAAAAATAGTAATTCCACGACATCATCCGAGGTCCTACGACAATTTATATTATTATAAATAACCTCATCAGTACTGTTATTTAACTACGTCCACAAACTGAGTGAGCACATTTTTCAAGCAACCATGGTTCCCTTCTTTGTCTCAGAAGAAACTCCTCTGCTTGTTTCCATCTTGCTGTTCCTAACCATCATCTTCCTCGCCTTAAAACACAAATCCTCAAAAGTTCCCCCACTTCCACCAGGTCCACGTCCATGGCCCATCATAGGAAACCTACCCAGCATAGACAACAAACCCCATCTGTCATTGACCCACCTCGCCCAAACGTACGGCCCACTTATCTCCCTCCGGCTTGGGTCTCAGCTTATCGTCGTCGGTTCATCTCCGGAGGCCGCCGCCGAAATTCTCAAGACCCATGATCGGCTGCTGTCTGGTAGATACGTACCTCACGCGTTGTATGCCAGAAGGCCTGACCAGAGCCACACGTCATTTTGGACTGACTGCACAGACCAATGGAAGTTTTTGCGGACCCTTTGTAGGAGTGAGCTTTTTGGGCCCAAAATGATCGAGGCCCAATCCATTTTGCGAGAGGAGAAAGTGCAAGAAATGGTTGAGTATTTGTGCTCAAAAGAAGGTCAGCCGGTGCAGATTAGTCAAGTTGTGTTTGCTAGTATGTTTAATATCTTGGGACAAGTATTTTTCACAAGGGATTTTATAGGGTTTAATGAGGGAAAAGAGAGTGGGAGCATGAGTCGGCTTATGAGGGAACTTTCGGAGTTCTGGGCCTCCCCAAATATTTCGGATTTGTATCCGATCCTCGGTGGTCTGGACTTACAGGGTTTGAGCAGGAAATCTGATGTGTGTGTTGGGAAAATTTGTGGTGCATGGCAAAATATCATCGAGAAAAGAAGAGAAAATAAGGGAATAAATGCAGAGAGACATAAAGACTTCTTGGATGTTTTGCTTGACAATGAGTTCTCCGATGATCAGATTAACCATTTGTTCCTGGTACTCTCTCTCTCTCTCTCAATTGTGCTACTTTAATTATTTAATAAAAAAATTGAGATCAGGATCAATAAATTTCTACAATTTTTTTTTATATACTTTGACTAAAAATTATAAATAGAATAAAATTAAATAAGAATAAGTTGAACTAGGTTAGGATTTTCAACTGGCCCAGAAATCTAGCAACTCATATTAGACTAATGTTTTTAAATTAGCATAAATCTTAACGAGGGTTTAGCCGGTAACATATTATGATGTAGCATTATAAATTTGAGTTTCTAATTACTTGATTTATTTCTGTAAAAATAAAAAATAAAAGAAGTAACTTAGTAGGTCCCACATACAAAGAAATACGTTAAAATATAAAAGTAGAGAAAAAAAATATTAAATTCCCGATTGTCAAATAGAGATGACATAATTTATTGGCTCACATGCATAATCTTACATACTCTAAAATCATTTTGTGTAAAGGAATTATTTGCTGCCGGATCTGATACAAGTACCTCAACTGTTGTGTGGGCAATGGCCGAGTTAATAAAGAATCCAGAATCCATGGACAAAATCCGCAAAGAAGTTGCAAGCCATATCTCTCAAAGTGCCATTAAGGAGTCTGACTTAGCACACCTTCCCCACTTACAAGCATGCTTCAAGGAGACTCTCAGGCTACACCCTCCGGCCCCTTTTCTTCTCCCACATCGAGCGATCCAAGATTGCCATGTCATGAACTATACCATACCAAAAGGCACCCAAGTTCTAGTGAACTCCTGGGCAATTTCAAGAGATCCCAAAATTTGGGAAAATCCATTGAGTTTCAGGCCAGAGAGATTTATGGGTTCAAATTTTGATTTCAAAGGAAATGATTTCGAACTCTTGCCGTTTGGTAGTGGGAGAAGAATTTGTCCAGGTTTGCCATTGGCGACGAGGCAAGTTCAATTGGTTTTGGCTACTTTGATTCATAATTTTGAATGGGTTTTGCCAGAAAACATGACAGTTCAACAACTGGACATGAATGAAAAATATGGCGTGACATTGGAAAAGGAGCAGCCTCTTGTGCTCGTTCCAAAATGTAAACGGATGATTAAATTGGTGGTTTAGTAGTGGTTTGCTTTTACTGTCGAGAAAAATAAAGAATAAATAAAAAAAAAAGAAAAGAAGAAGAGTCTTTGTATTTGAAACTTTGTAAAAATCTTCAACAGATCTTAAAATGGACCTTCTTTTCTTATGTAAATTCATGGCATATTTGGATGTTTTCAATTTTAGTCATAATATTTTTTAATTAAAATATTTTTTAAAAAATAAATTTAAGGGTTTCAAGTAATAATTAAATTTCTCTATATAAAACATAAATTATTATATTAATTAACATTATTTATATTAAGTTTTTATTTTTTGTCATATTTGGGGTTTTTTCCTGGAGGCAACCGGGTTCCTTTTGGTTGGATCCAACCTTTCCTTTCGGAAGGGGTGTGCCATACAAGTCCCCCATCGTCGTTTTCTAGGTTTAGGTTGGCTAATTTTCGTAGAAAGGATTTAGGTCGATGCTTTCTGATGTTAGCTAGGCAAGGTACGCTACCTTGGGTGAGATGGCTTATATTGTTGGCTGGCTGATCGTTGTTTTGGCAGGTTTGGCAAGGGATGTTGCCGATGGTTATCATTGGACTTCGTCTCCGTTCAGGTAGCTAAGTTTTTCTCCGGTGGCAGGGCTGACTTCTCTCGATATTCTAGGTTGTTTTGTAATTGGGATTTTGTTAGATATAAAAATAAAGAGTTAGATTTATTGAAATAAATAATTAATAAAATAAATTAAAATATAATAGATATATAAGTAAATTTGAAAAAATTAGAATTTTCTAATAAATAAAATCTAATTATATTTTAAAATATAAATAGTTAACTCCGTTATGAAATGGTAAGTAAAAATCCTTTTAATAAAAAATAATTTATGGATGTCCGAAGATAAAATTGCTTATATTTATAAGTCTTGAATTAAAATTGTTCTCTAGAATTAAAATTTTGCTCCCCATTATATTCTTTATGATATTGAACCATAGACCGCTCAAGAACTCGAGAATCCAATCCCCCCCCCCCCTTTCCCCCCCCCCCCCCCCCCCCCCCCCCTTTTTTAATCTCCAAAAATTTTTCATCAACATAACCTCCAGTCCCACCCTGTTCAGACTCCAAACTCACTTCCAATCTTAGGTTACATTTTCCAAGGTAACAAGCCACATGTCGCACTCGCGAACCTGGTCAAGATCTATGGTCCTCTAATCTTCACTTGGGCTCGGTCCTCATCTCCTCATCGTCGGATCAACCCCAGAAGCCGCATCCGAAATTCTGAAAACCCATGACAAAATTCTCTCGGGTCGATATGAACCCCACACACTCCCAGTCAAAGACACGGAAGTGAATAAACGGAAGAAGTTGAGATCTGTTCACGAGCAGAGCTATTGAGAGTTGGACAGAAGTTAGAGAAGACAAGGAGAGAGAAATGGTGAAGCTTCTGAGTAAAGGAGCAGGTGAGGTTGTGATGATTGGTGAGTTGGGTTCCGTGCTGTCATCGATGTTTGGAGTAACATGTATTTGTCTTGTGATTCTGGGGATTTTGAGGGAAGCGGTGTTGGGAGTAAGTTGAAATAGTAAGGTGACAAGTTCGTTGCGTTCGGAACCGTGCCAGATCTGTCGGATTTGTTTCCAATTTTGGGTCGTGGGATTTTCAGGGAATTGGGAAGAGAATGATGGAGTGTCAGGGGGAGATTTTTGCCGTGTTGAAGGTGTTGTAAATGAGAAAAGAAGAATCGGTCGTGATGGTAGATCAGACGGACGAGATTTCTGGGAAACTTTAATTGAAACTGGCTTCACTGATGATCAGATCAACCAATTATTCTTTGCATTAACTCTCTATCTCACTCTCTCTCAAATTTTCAGAAAACCGAACCTGTAATTGGGCAGATCTCACAATTCAGTAGTTCAAACATGATCAGCGTAAAATCCTATAAAATTATATGATATTACCTATAAATATACATATAATTGAAATGAATATTAAAAATAATAAAAAAATACCCACATATGAAATTTATAACATGTTAAATAAATTAAATCACTCTAATTTAAAATTAAATTTATGATTATTAGAGTGAGAATTGCAAATTTAAATATTGGTCAAGATAATTAAAAAAAAAACACATAAAATTTCGAGGAAGAAACAACCTCTTCGACTAATTCCTAGGAGGAGAAATTTTTGAAATGTCATGAATTGGATTTGCAAGGATATGAACCTTTTATAAAATTGTTGAATTAGTACAATTATATACAAAATCAAAAAAGAAGTAAATTCAAGGTTCTTATTCGGGTTCTAATTTTATTTTTTTATTATTATTTTATAATTTTATTAAGACATATTAAAAAATAAAAAATACATATTCATTTAACAATTATGTTATTACGAAAAAAAGAAATATTTACCTTATGCGTTGACATTATAGTCTGTCTAAAAATCAAATTTCTTCTATTTTTATTTTTTAAAATTTTAATGCAATTCGATTCTAATTTTAGTTTTATTTCAAAACTAGAAATTATTAATTATTTTAATTTTGATTTTAAGATTTGGGCTACGAAATTCAATTACTTGTAGGCCCAATGCCAGTGGTGAGCCGTGCAGGCTCATTAATTGCAGATCGCAGCCCATTTATGGACCAGAATTACACGGAGCACTGCGGGGTTTGTTTGGGCCACAGTAGGCCGCCGAGATAGGTATTGGGGGGGGGGGGAATGAGGGATGCAATGCTTCCTAAGACGTCAACCATCTTGGTATTTATTTATTTATTTTTAATATATAAAAGGAATCGAACTCAATATCATTACAAGGAGAGAGAAATGGTGTTACTTGAGGGTATAGCTCATTGGCACTGATCATAATATTAATTTTGTCCAAGTACGCTTAATTGCGGAGTTTTAATAGAATTCGATGTATTAGTGATAGTATGATTGCAATTTTTTTTTTTTTTATATAAATCATCTGTATTTGATAACTATATAGAATCGGATTAAATTCAATTCGACTTAGGTTAGATCTTTAAGGAGTAAAACTTTTTAGGTGTCTATTTTCTTTATATATAAGATTCAAACCTGAAATATTGTTTAGGAAAATACCAGTATCTAGCTACCTGACTAAATAGTCATCAGTACGTTTAGCCTTTTTTTGGATATCTAAGTCGACCTCAACAAACCTTAATATATTTTTATTTTATTTTATTTGTAATCTTTTATAACTAAAATAAACCTTTTTATAAAAAGTATAGATTCTTTTTAATAAAATTCAAATTTCTATATGAAAATTTAAAATTAATATTATATTAATAAACTTTTATATTAAAATTCCTCCCAACAACCTGCAAAGTACATCAAAAATCTGAGGGTTTGCCATTCCATCTCACCCTCTTATGGTGGTAATGGCAATTCTCTAATGCTGTTATAATTTATAAAGGTCAACCTTTGGTACAAAGTAACCTATTCATATTATATTTATTAAAAAATCTATCACTATACATTTTTTTATCTTATATATTAGTCAAAGTATATTAGTGTAAATTTATAAGGTATTTTAATTATTTTCATTTATCTATCCTAAAATGGTTGATTCGAATTATAATTATTGATGTCAGTAATTTTAGTAGGTAAAAATTTTAAGGGTGTATTAAGAAATCTTGAGATCAAATTTTACAAAAATCAAAATTCTAACGTTTATAAATATAGGGAAAATCACCTTATTGCATTGCTCAATCTTAAACCAAGTGGAAAGGACCAAAACCAAAAGTTACATGTCCCTTCCTTTTTTTTTTTTTCTTTCTGTAAGACACGGATTGTTATTACCGATCGATATCTAAATTTTATCTGTTCGAGGGTTCGAGTATTGTAGCAATAGGGCTTGTGTTCCTTCTACAAGCTAAGTGTCCATGTATCCAATACCACTATTTTTTCGGCGGGCTTTACCCTTCCTCGAACTTGAAACTATATGGTTCACCATAAAAAATTCCTACTGTAGACCGGATTGGTGATGTGATCCAAATTCCAAAATGAACATGGAAATGTTGGAAGTATTCAACAGGATTAAGATCCAGTTAGGACAACGTATAGGGCATTAACCCAAATCCTAGGTAAGAGATTTATCACAGCAACTTGTAATAATATTTATAAGCCAGGAAAATATGGATCTGAGAACAATATTGGGCGCAATTTTCCCAAAATTCAAGGAAGAGTAAGGTGTATTCATGTTTATTGAGTTTGGTTTGCTGGTACAATTCCTGTGATCTTCACATTAGTCTTGAAGGCAAGTGTATTAGCCTTTATGGCTAACAACGGTCAGGGGCCGGCGTCTGTAAGCTTGCTTCTTATGTGGGTTATTGCAATGTTAGTGTAGAATTCCAAAGCCAGATCATTTTAGTTTCTCAATTTAGTGGAATGCCATTTGTATGTTAGTTTCCTCTCTCTCTCTCTCTCTCTCTCGGTGCCCTGGATTTAGTCCACCATCTAATATTTAGAATTTCGTTCTGACTAATATAAACTGATTTACTATCAGATCCTTATTCGGAAGGGGTTCTCCCAATATCCTTTTGTCACTATCAAGACTCGAACTCGAACATTTGATATGAGATTCTAGTTTCCTTCTTAGTAGAACAATGAAACGTTCTTCTCTCTCTCTCTCTCAACATTAGTCTTAACAATTGTATTTTGAGAAGGTCTGCGATCACCCCTTTTAAACATAATTGTTGGATCATTAATCCAATATTGAGCTTATATATTCAAATAATTATGTATTGCATACTGTCAAATCCATAAATTAAGCTCATATGAAAGTGATTTAGTAAATTTAAAAAAATTTGTAATTGAGTTTAATATTTCAAAAGATATAGAAATAAATTAATATGTAAATACTAATAGACATTTGTTATTTATGATGAGTTAAATAAAGAATATCTAAGGGTGATTTAAGGACAATTATCATAAACTGAACAAACAGATTTGGAAAATAAAAATCACTCTACAACTATAAATAGAGTTATGGTCCCCGAATCAATGTATCACTCTTCTTCCTAATACCCCATCATATAGAGAGAATTTGTGAGAATGTATTTGATCTAAAAGACCGTATTCAGAATTCTGTTTCGACGAAAGTCGAACTCAAGACTTTATCCAGATTAAGATTTTACTCTATTCAGTTTCCGTTTACAAAATCAGGTATATATTCTATCCGATTTAAGTTTTCAATTCTTCGGTTTATTAAGTTTCTAATTTCGACAATTTAACAGAATATTTGATATTGTTTTATATAAAGTTATTTTTTTCAACAAGTGGTATCAGAGTTTTTCGTGTTTGAATTATCGAGATTTTTCTGTATATTTTAAAATTTTATATGACTTTAGTACTGTATGAATTTTTGAAAATGTATATGAAAAATTTATGTGGATATTTCAGTTTTCGAAAATATATATATATATATACACATATATATTTAGCAATTTTTTTTTGTGTGGATTTCAATAAAAAAAAGTTATGAAAAATTTTTATTTAAGTAAACCTTCAGTTTTTTTTTTTTATTAAAAGTCAATATTCAATGTCTTAAAAGGAAATAATTGAGAAGTTTTTCATCAAATTCGACATTAAGTATTTTAGTAAATTCGACATTTGGTATTTCAAAAAAAAAAAGATATTTGGGCAAAAGAGAAGAAGATGACAAGTTTTCAAAAAAAAATTAAAACTCTTGATATTTTAGAATATTTTCTTTCATTCTCTTTTGGACATTTTTTAAGAAAGTTGATTTATATATATATATATGAAAGTTGATATTTTTTTTCTCTTTGGAAAGGAATTTTTAAGATTTCTCAAAAAAATGTGCAAGTTATTATTTTTTTTTTTATGGCAAGTAATAAAATTGATTATTGTTCATTTTTTGAAAGGAATATTTCGAATCTTATTTTTTTATGACACATTTTAGAAAAAAAATTTGGTTTTAAATATTTTTTTGGAATTTGATTTCTTTTAAAAAATTTTCAAATTCAAGTATTTCTAGGAAACTTCCAGTTTTAAAGAATATTGTGGAATTTAGTGTTTTTTTAAGAAACTTTCAGAATTTGGGAAACAAAAAAAAAAAAGAAATGAAATTTTCAGATTTCAACTTTTCTTTTTTTTTTTTTAAGCCTTGACTTCTCAATTTTAAAATAAAGTTTTTCAATAAAAAAAATTTAAGAAAATTTTACAGTTTGGGAAACAAAAAAAGGGGAAATTTTCAAATTTTAATTTCCTCATTTTAAAAAATGATATCCCAATTTCAGAAAAAAAAAATTTATAATTAATAAAATTTCCAGTTTTGGGAAACAAAAAAAAAAAAGAAACTTTTAGATTTCAATTTTTTTTTCTAAAAAAAAGATAACTTCCCAATTTCAGAAAATAAATTACAATTAAAAAACTTTCGGTTTTTATTTTTTATTTTTTTAAAAAGGAAACTTCCAGATTCTAATTCTTTTGTTTTTTAAAGATTTGACTTCTCAATTTTAAAATAAAATTTTCTAAATTCCAATAAAATAAAACTTTTTTTTATTGCAAATTCACATCACAAAAGAATCAATATTTTTTTCCTAAAAAAAGGACTTTATGGGCCATTTTGGGTCAAGACTTATCAGTTTTTTAGTATGCGATGACATGACATGTTTAGAAAAGTTCTATTAACAAAACGGAGATAAGTCTAAGATTGGTTGATTCGTTTTTAAACGATTGGTTTATTCTTAAACGATTCTAAATGAACTCACCACCTATTTAAAAACTTTCCTGGTGTCCTATGCTATAGAACGGTGATTGCTAAAGTTTTGGATCAATTATTGGCAAAGGCCGGAGATTTTGATTTTATGCCGATAACGAAAATATAAGGGTGAAAAAGTAAGATGAAAGAGGTAGATTCAATAAAATTGAGTTTTTATAGGCTCAATTTAAAGTTAATAAGATTGGATTTTAAATAATTCAATTTTTAAAAAATTGAACCCATCAGGATGAAATTGAATTTTTTTCAATTATATATATAATTCAAATATGAGTATAGTTTCGTATATATCTCGAGATGAATTAACTAAAGCAATATGTCACCAAAGTGAACTCTGTTGTGGAAATTAATTTATTTTGAGATATAAAAAATTATGCATGCAATTTATGTGAGTACCGATCGGTCCAAAAGAAATTCCGCACTTGATAGAATTGCATGTACACCATTTGGTAATAAATGCGTGACAATTATTAGATTTCACATGTGATAAATTCATCGATCCAAAGGAAGGTAATTGGTTGACATGTTCTTATTATCAGCGTTTAATTATTACACCTATGGTTTTGTATATATTTCGAGATAAATTAATTGAAATAATATGTTACCAAAGTGATATCTCTTGTGAAAATTAATTTGTTTAGAGATGTAAAAGACTATGTGTATATAACTTATGTGAATATTGATCGGTTTAAAGGAAAGTTTGTATTTGACAGAGTTGCATGTACACTTTATGGTAATAAATGCGTGACAATTTAACGGTTTTATATGTGACCAATTTATCAGTTCAAAAGAAGATAATTGGTTGACATATTCTTATTGTCAACATTTAATTACTACACAAAGACATTATTTACAAGTTAATTATTTTGTTCAAATATGAAATATTAATGGAATAACCGGTATCTTGCGATGAGAATTACTCATATTTGAATTTATTTATTTTTTAAAATTCCATTTGAGCATATATGGATTATTGTTCTCTATTTGATGAACATTTATTCCCAACTCAGATTGATTTTTAAATTGAATAGCTCAAATTTCAAGTTTAGATTTAAACTTTACGTTAATAACCAATTCTCCCCACCACTTACAAATAAAAGTACCTCTGAAAAGAAAGAGAAAAAAAGTTGGAGATGTTGAATTGTATATGTCTAATAATGATAAAGTAGGACATCCCAGAAACATTCAGAAACACTATATGTAAGTCAGTTATGACGACTAAATCTTTTCTTATGGATATTGAGAAATGATCTGTCAAAAATGAAATGGTTACTGGTACACTCTTGATAAATCCTATCTCTATACGGTATAATGGTTAAGAACTTTTGACTACTAAGGACAAGAGGGAAGAAAAGAAAATGAAGCAAGATAAAGATTTATAGGTACAATATCAGAAAAGAAACAACAAAAGATGCCGATTGAATCGGAAAAAAAGAGTTACTTCTTTTGTGGTGTTAAAGGGTACAAAAAAAAATGTACCAACTACCACGCTTATCGTGATAAGAAAGGTATATTATTTAGTCTGGTTTATTCTGAAATTAACTTAATTTTAGTATCAGAACACACTCGATGGTCAGATTTCGCTGTGACTATTCATATTAGTATGTCTATACAAGATTTCCTAAATTGTTGATTGTCAATTGCTGGTGAAAGACATATTTACATGGACGATAAGAATAAAGTTTCAACTATAATGATAAAAAGGTTTAGATTATCATTGAAAACCGATTTTTATTTAGATTTTAGTAAAATTTTTGTTGTTCCATCTTTTAGATGAAATTTGATTTCTATTTTTTGTGTTGAACAGATCAGATTTTATATGTTCTTTCAGAAATGGAGAAGTTGGTTGGTTTTTTGAATCCAAATATGTTAGTTTCGATTATCTATCAGAATTTGATAATCTATATTATTTTAATACTATTATTTCATTTAATAAATTCCTACAATATAGTATTTGAAGTATACAATTTAAATTAACAAATAATAATTTCTCTCTATTATAGCACAAGAGATTGGATAATACCTCCAAACGGAGAATATGGAGACTTATGTTATAAGAAATTCTTGATACCCTTAATCTTACGTATTCGGTATTTGCGTAAATTGTATAAAGGAAAAATAAACCAACAAAAAGAAATTGAAATCAATAGGATCTCAGACGTCCTAGAACTGATATATAAAAATATTCATGGACCATTCCTTTTAGTTTTAAAATTGTTACAAATATTTTATCACGTTTATAGATAATTATTCATGATATGGTTCAATCAAGATTGCAGTACACATCCTGAACAAGGTTTCCCACTAAGATAACTACTGAAACCCCGTAAAAACTTTGGATCGGCACACATCTTGTCTAAAGTATATGCACGTTTGGGATTGTTCAACTAAGGTTAGTTTATTAGACCTAATAAAAAAAAACTAGACGTCAGAACGATTAGTTGATTAGTAGAGTACTCTGAAAAGTTTAACGTGTTTGGTTCTTTGAGGTTGTTTAGTTTGTAGGGGAGATATGGTTAGAGATATTGTCTTATAAGAGAAATATATTGATATTCCTATGTGTTATTAGAGAATATTGGAGAACCCTTCATTCCGGAAGAATAAATTCAACTACCTCTAGAATCGATATCGTGAAGGAAGAGAAAAAATTCATTCATGCATCCCGATAGTGATATTACAAATTTTATCAAGTGTTTATCTCATTAGTTTTTGAGATGAAGTTTTGTTGATAATTGTGGATATTAGAAGTTTTGTGGAAGCAAGTACTCAGGAGATACTTCTATGATTAAAAGAGACAAAGATTCCTTATATATCAGCATAATGGAGTTTGATGTATGTTTAGATCTATATGCGTTCGAATATTGCGTACATTACGGAAATATTGGACAGAAATGTAAGTAATTTTGGGAATAGAGCATTTGAAAGTATTCAAATGGGTTTTGCAATGCTAACAAAGAACAAAAGGACATATGCTTACATATTGAAAGTTAGATCAATATAAAATTATTCGATATACTGACTCTGATTTTGTGGGATATCAAATTAGCATGAAGGTTGCAATATACTGCATGCTAACTAGATGAGTCATTTTTGGAAGAGTATTAAATAGTCTCTTATAACCTTTTCTATCATAACAGCAGAATTTATAACATGCTATGATGTATCAAATTATGGAATATGACTATAAACTTTTGTCACAGTGGATAGTAGATGACATTGGTAGACCACTCAGATTATTGTGTGACAATAGTTCGACAGTCTGATATTTCATTTAAGAAAATAATTCAGAGTGGACAGTTGTCTATAGAGTATATTGGTACAAAATCCAAAATTACGGATCTATTTATTAAGGGATTGTCACCCAAAAGATTCATGTGCACACTATTCGTATGAGTGTCATATCATTTCAAAATATTCAATTTCAGTAGGAGTTTGTGATTTTAGATACTGATCTAATATAGATATTTTCACTTATTTCAGTTTAAAATATTTTGAAATTATTTTTCGCGAAAATAACGATTCAGTTTTGAATCACACTCTGATATTGAGTATGATTGATCTTACTAAAGAGAACTAGTTGAAAATAGGTATGTTAACTATCACATTGTATGACATTTCTATACTAAGCATCCATATCATGATCTATGTCATTCATTTATATCAATTTACGTGATCATTAAGGGTTGAGTTACGAAACAAATGCAATAGAAATCGCATTGATTCTAAGTTGATATGATTGATGGATGACATTAGTTGTAGATATATTTCAGTATTGACGGAAATGTTGAAATCATTTGGTTGTTTTGCAATTACATAATTATAAAGTTTTATATATAGTGCAAGTGGAAGATTGTTGGATTATTAATCTAACATTGGACTCATATATTAAAATAATTATATATTGCATATTGTCAAACTCATAAATTAAATCCATATGAAAGTGATTTAATAAATTTGAAAAATTTCGTAATTGAATTTAAATATCTAAAATGATATAAAAATAAATTAATGTGTAGATACCAATAGATATTTACTATTTATGATGGGTTAAATAGGGTTAGTGCTTTAAGAACAGATGTCATAAGCTAAACAGACAGATTCAAAAAGTAAAAATCACCCAACAATTATAAATATAGTTATGGTCCATGGGTCAATGTATCACTCTTCTTCTTAATACCCTCAACATATAAAGAGAATTTGTGAGGATACATTTGATCTGAAACGCCATATCCAAGATTTTGCTATGATGAAAGTCGAATTCAAGATTTTATTCAAATTTAGATTTTACTCTATTCAATTTCTAATTATAAAATCAAATATATTTTTTATTCGATATAAATTTATAATTCATCAATTTATAAAATTTTTAGTTTTGATAATTTAACATGGTATTTTATATTATTTTATATAAAATTATTTTTTTCATTAATATTACCCAGTTGGACACTCACCGGGTTACTTCCTCGAGGAGGACGAAAATGGCCAAAGGATTATTCTTTCTTTTGAGGGTCCCTCAGAATTCAAGAATTCGAGGCTTCTTTGAGGCGGACACAAATAAAATTGGGCTAGTGTCTTTCTTCCCCGTTAAAAACTCGCTGTGTTAGACTCTTCGTTGAGGCTTTGGAGACTTGTGGAAAGCACATCACTGTAGTCCTTTCGTGTACCATACTAGTACTAGAAATTTTCAAATCCTAGGAAAGAATTTATCCATAAAAATATCAATATATATATATATATATAATTTAGTTGAATAAGCTAAATCATTTAGTAAAATATTAGATTTTTGTTTAGTTAATATTGAATAGTTCAAAGTAAAAAATGTGATGAGTATATATATAATTTTTCTAGCAAAGATGGTTTTATGAATGAATAGAATTTTGAGTAGTTTTACTTACCATAATTTTAAATTAAAAATATAATTAAAATAGAAAATTATTAAACAATAATATTTATAATTGTTATAAACCTAAAGAATTTGAAGGGATGTTGGATATATAAAAAGTGAATATTTTTGAAATATACATATGATACCATTACTGTTAATAGCTTTTTTTTATATATATTAACTTATATTAACCCAGATATCACACTATTGAAATATAATATATTTAAGAGAATATTTGATTAGCCTAACTTTAGTTCTTTCTATTTATATACATACCCCAATTTGTATAAATATGATCATTCTCTCTCCATACTGCATTTCATTTTTTTAGTTTGTTATAATTTCTGAATTTTATAACTATATATAATCCATTTTATATTATATTATTACCCCAAGTTTGCCACCTTTTTCTCCAAAAATATGTATTTTTTTTTCTCCTCCAAGCGGATGAACCGGCGTTTGAAGCCATCGAGGCCGGGTAGGAATTAATGATTCGAATGAGTTGAATAAACAATGGAAAAAGCCATGACACTTTCTTTCACACTCTACAAAACAAGCTGTGTCTGCATATTATTTTATTCTCGACCCACTTTAAACCCTTTATTTTAAATTTTAATATCAATAAATAATTATTATAAAACCTAAAAAAGCGACACTCAAAATAAATTCTTCAATCACGAGCTGAAAACAATTATTTTTTTTTCTTTTTCCAAAAAAAAAGGGAAATAAATTGCACCATTGTTATGTTTTGACTGGGTTGCCGTTTTTAACTAAGAATACATAATTTATGAATCCATAACACATGAATAAAAGCACAGGCCCCAGTGAACAACTGCACGACATCCCACCAAAAGCCCACCCTCACCTCAGTTAGTCAGAGCCTCGTACTTATGATCATGTAGATCAAAGGTTTTCTCCATGTCAATTAATATTAAAAAAACTTGAAATTATAAGTTGATAGTTGACCAGATTATAAGTATCAAATTTGTGAGACAAATACAGCTGAAATCTCATAAACTAAAGTAGGCACAGCCAATGAATTACACCGACACCATCCCTTAGAAAAGAAAAAAAAAAATCTGGATTTCAAAGCTCTTTTATGTATCTACGAAAAAAAGGCACACACTTTTTTAAAATCAGCAAATGAACCTATCATTCTAAATATATCAATTTTTCTCATTAAAAATTTTTCTAGTAATTTACTTCTTTTTAAGATTTAGATTGGATTCGTAAATTAAGGAAAAATGGCGTCTTTTCAGATACCTGTCTTGTTTCTTTTACTCATTTAAGTGAAATTAAGTTTCCTTTTAAAAGGTAGAATGGTTTTATGCATTAGCTGGAGATGTTTGATCTTCAATTGCAAGAATTTTAAAGCTGTCATGTTTGCTTTCTTAATCGTAATTAGAAAAAATTTATATTGTATGGAAATGAAAACAGGAAAACGGAAATGGATTTGAAACAATACGGTTAAACAGTACTTTGTAAAAATATAAGAAATGAAAATGTGAGCAAATACGTACATAGAAAAAATATAATGATTTTTATATAAATATTAATTATTTTATAAAAATAATGAATAGTCATATTTTATAACAAAAATCTAAAATAATCAAATATATAATTGTTAATCATAAAACTATTAATATAAAAAATAAAATTATAATTAAATAAATAAATAATTTATTAAAGATGAAAAATGTATAATTAAAAAAATATAAGGATTTTTATATAACTATATATTAATTTAGTATATTAAAATGTTTCAAAAATGAAAAATATTTCTAAAATAAGAAAACGCTAATTCTAAGAAGCTTCTGTTCATCATAGGAAAAAATTGTTTGGTTTTTTTTTTTTTTTTTTTTTTGGGGGTTCTAGGCAAAATTTCTCCTCTATATAATCAGTTTTGATCCATATTTCATCTTTTTCTTTTTTTTAAAACGTTGTAACATATATTTCCGCGGATTTATGACTAGGAAACTATTATTTTGAGAAATAATATTTGAGTCCTATAAAAATTATTATTTCCCATATTATGGTTAGATTGGGAGAAATTTTCAATTCTAAAAAAGCTTTAATATTTGTAATAATTTTTTCTATATTTGTAATAATTAGTTTTTTATATAAATCGAATATATTGTAATGTTTTATTAAAACAATTGATCATCAGAATTTATATTTTTATATTGTTTTATATTCTTAATATTAGAATTATATTCAAATTTTTTTAATATAGTATTAGTGTCATATTTATTTATATATTATATTTAAATACTTTTTAATATTTTCTAACAAAATGAAAACAAATTTGGGACACGTGCTGCCAAAACAACCACTTACGCATTTGCACGTGCCTCTAGAAAAAGTCAGGGTCCGTTTCAAAAAAATTATTCTTCAATATGGGTTACAATAATAGATCAAGATAACTATTTATGTGCCCGCACGTGCCTTTAGAGGACTCTGAGTCCTTTTGGGGGGGGGGGGGGAGGAATTGCTCTTCAATAGGTTAGTTCAAGATAGCCACTCATGTGACCACACGTGCCTTCCGAATACCTTGATGCATTCTTAAAAATATTATAATATTTCACTAAAATAATAAATTATTCAGATTTATTTTTTATATTACTTTTTATTCTTAAAATGGTATCATTCAAATTTCTCTTTGCTTATATTTATATGTACCTACATATTATTCTCTAATGGTTTCATTTTTTTTCTTTTCTCAGATTGGGCATGGAGCTGTTGTGTATGATCTTGGACAAGCTAGGAACCCTCTTTAGTAAGAGATAAAAGAATAGTTCACTATGTATTCATAACAACACGACTGCGTAAAAAGCTAGGAACCCTCTCTGACATGGTCGTGGTGTAGGAGTAATCTAATTTCTCTTGGTGAAAGTTCAGGTGTCATGATCCCCGGCAAAGAGAATAGAGTAGAAGAACAACGCAGTGGAGGCCTATTTCGTGTGACATGGATGACAAGCGGAAGAGTGGCTCTTAAAAAGAAATGGTTAATCAGAGTCAATGAAGATGGTGTTGTTAAGCTCATGAATCCTTTTCAAAATGCAATGATCCATCTTCCTCTTCCTCCCATGCTGTCTGCAGACCCTATTCGAGGTTAGCCCATGTCAATCCTGGCCTCCTATCGTTGAAACTCTGCAAAATTCATTTTATTTATTATTTTACTAAATAGAAATTCCTTTTGGGAAAACCAGAGATGTTTTCGGATTATCTGCCCCCCACTAATATGAGAATTCCTTATCAATTTTAGATAATAATTTTTAAATTTATTATCTTAACCTATTTTTTGTAAATAAAAATTATGATAATATAAAATAGAAATAGATGTAATGGTAGATATAAAAGTACCAAATTTAGACAAAATTTATATATTCTTTTTGATTGATGGTGTTAAATGGAAGAAATGAATCGCAAATTAAATAAATTTAACTTTATTTGGTGATTCACATAAATGTGTATCAATTAATTTTTTGAATAAATTATTAATTTGATCAATTCAACTAAATATATAATTAAAAATTAATTAAAATATATGTGAAAAAACTAGAAAATATAGAATTAGAAACAATGAGATACGTAATAAGTTGAGAGTTAGTTCAATTATAGATAAAATGCGAGAGTACCGCCTAAGATGATTTGCATGTACAACGAAAAACTAATAACACACCAGTTAGGAAAATCAAAAAATTAAATATAGAAGATTTAATAAAACGTAAAGATAGACAGTTGAAAACTTGAATACAATATATTCATAAAAATAAAATAATTATGGATTTAGTTGAAGAGATTGTTTTAGATAGGAATGAGTGGCGTAGGAGAATTTGTATAAATTAAATCAACACTTTTTATTTTTATTTTTATTTTTGAAATTTATCTGATCGATTCCAAATTTTAAAATAGAACGAAAGTCTAGATTGTTATTGTTGTTGTTGTATAATTTATTTAATCCATATAATATTGTTTAGTAATTAATAATTCCTTCAAAATTTTCAGTAAATTGTGTTTAGTAGTGTATAATGTATAATACTAAATCTTTTATTCCGAAAAGGCCCATAAGAATGTTAGTTTTGAGCCACCAAATTAGTCATACTGGCTCCATTAGAATGTTAGTTGAAGCATTGACCAGAAAAGGGCCCTCAGACTTTTTAATTGGAGAGAAAAATCATATGATATGGTAATCCCACGGCATCATCCGAGATCCTTTAGCTGCGTCCTCAAACTGAGAGAGCATATTTTTCAAGCGCACCATGGTTCCCTTCTTTGTCGCAGGAGAAACTCCTCTGCTTGTTCCCATCTTGCTGTTCCTGCCCATCATCTTCCTCATCTTAAAACACAAATCCTCAAAAGTTCACTCACTTCCACCAGGTCCACGTCCATGGCCCATCATAGGAAACCTACCCAGCATAGATAACAAACCCCATGAAGCATTGACCCACCTCGCCCAAACGCACGGCCCACTTATCTCCCTCCGGCTTGGGTCTCAGCTTGTCGTCGTCGGTTCATCTCCGGAGGTCGCCACTGAAATTCTCAAGACCCATGATCGGCTGCTGTCCGGTAGATACGTACCTCACGCGTCATATGCCAGAAGGCCTGACCAGAGCCACACGTCATTTTGGACTGACTGCACACACCAATGGAAGTTTTTGCGGACCCTTTGTAGGAGTGAGCTATTTGGTCCCAAAACGATCGAGGCCCAATCCATTTTGCGAGAGAAGAAAGTGCAAGAAATGGTGGAGTATTTGTACTCAAAAGAAGGTCAGCCGGTGCAGATTAGTCAAGTTGCGTTTGCTAGTACGTTTAATATCTTGGGACAACTATTTTTCACAAGGGATTTTATAGGGTTTCATGAGGGAAAAGAGAGTGGGAGCATGAGTAGGCTTATGAGGGAAATTATGGAGTTGTGGGCCGCCCCAAATATTTCGGATTTGTATCCGATCCTCGGTGGTCTGGACTTACAGGGTTTGAGAAGGAAATCTGATGTGTGTGTTGGGAAAATTTGTGGTGCATGGCAAAATATCATCGAGGAAAAAAGAGAAAATAAAGGAATAAATGCAGAGAGACATAAAGACTTCTTGGATGTTTTGCTTGACAATGAGTTCTCTGATGATCAGATTAACCATTTCTTCCTGGTACACTCTTTCTCTCTCTCACACACACACATATTTTGAAGTCAAAAGCTAATTATATAGTATTTTGTCTTATTACTGACGCGCAATTCATATAATAAGGAGGAAATGTGATAGGGAAAATGTGAATACGATGCTACACTAATTTCTTTGTATATTGGTCTTACTAACTAGTTTCCCTCTCCATGATTCCCGCTTTGGTAAAATAATGCGAAATATCCACCAGGCATAGCCCCATAAGCATCTTGGGATTGAATTGTGCCACTTTAATTATTTAATAAAAAAATTGAGATTAGAATCAATAAATCAAATTAAATCTTCAATCTAAAAATTATAGATATAATCATAATTTTGCTCTTTTTTATAAGAAAATTATCTTATATTTTCTTCATTCTTTTTTTACTTTAACTGAAAATTATAAATAGAATAAAATTAAACAAGAATAAGTAGAATTAGGTTAGAATTTTCAAGTGGCCCAGTAATCTAGCTAGTCATATATTAGACTAATGTTTTTAAACTAGCATAAATCTTAACGAGGGTTTAGCCAGTAACATATTATGATGTTGATGTAGTATTATAAATTTGAGTTTCTAATTATTTGATTTATCTCTGTAAAAATAAAAAATAAAAGAATTAACTTAGTAGGTCCCACATACAAAGAAATACGTTAAAATATAAACGTATAGAAAAAAAAAATATTAAATTCCCGATTGTCCAATAGAGATGACATAATTTATTGGCTTACATGCACAATATTACATACTCAAAATCATTTTGTGTAAAGGAATTATTTGCTGCCGGATCTGATACAAGTACCTCAACCGTTGTGTGGGCAATGGCCGAGTTAATAAAGAATCCTGAAGCCATGGACAAAATCTGCAAAGAAGTTACTAGCCATGTCTCTCAAACTGCCATTAAAGAGTCTGACTTAGAACACCTTCCCTACTTACAAGCATGCCTCAAAGAGACTCTCAGGCTACACCCCCCGGCCCCTTTTCTTCTCCCACATCGAGCGATCCAAGATTGTCATGTCATGAACTATACCATACCAAAAGGCACCCAAGTTCTAGTGAACTCCTGGGCAATTTCAAGAGATCCCAAAATTTGGGAAAATCCATTGAGTTTCAGGCCAGAGAGATTTATGGGTTCAAATTTGGATTTCAAAGGAAATGATTTCGAATTCTTGCCGTTTGGTAGTGGGAGAAGAATTTGTCCAGGTTTGCCATTGGCGACGAGGCAAGTTCAATTGGTTTTGGCTACTTTGATTCATAATTTTGAATGGGTTTTGCCGGAAAACATGACAGTTCAACAACTGGATATGAATGAAAAATATGGCGTGACATTGGAAAAGGAACAACCTCTTGTGCTTGTTCCTAAATGTAAACAGATGATTAAATTGGTGGTTTAGTAGTGGTTTGCTTTTACTGTAGAGAAAAAAAAATAAAAAGAAAAGAAGAAGAGGCTTTGTATTTGAAACTTTGTAAAAATCTTCAACAGATCTTAAAATGGACCTTTTTTTCTTATGTAAATTCATGGCATATATGGATGTTTTCAATTTTAGTCATAATATTTTTTAATTAATTAAAATATATTTTTTAAAAAAAAATAAATTTAAGTGTTTTAAGTAATCATTAAATTTCTCTACAGAAAACATAAATTATTATATTATTTAACATTATTTATATTAAGTTTTATTTGAATTTAATTCAACCTAAACTTCACTTTCTCGTATGTGACCAATCCGCCCGCGCCGCCGCCGCTGCCCGGGCGGAAACCTCTGCAGCTTAGATTACTTAAAATTGAGAAAATTAATTTTTCAGTGATTAAGGTGGAATAGGTAACAATTGATGGTAGTCAGTCTGATGCGATCTATATGCCATGCCATACTCAAACTTGATAAATATATTTATCATAATTTAAACTTAGAAATAAGGTTGGTCAATAATTAACATAACAATTTTAACAAGCTACAGTAATAGATTCATCTGAAAAGAGGGTTTGTAGTTGTTTGTCATATTTGGGTTTTTTCCTGGCGGCAACCGGGTTCCTTTTGGTTGGATCCAACCTTTCCTTTCGGAAGGGGTGTGCCATGCGACTCTCATATCGTAATTTTTTAATTTTTTTTTTTAATATAAAAAGATATAATTAAATAAAATCGAATAAGAGAAAAAAAAAATAAAAAAATCCTACCACTTTAATTATCCAATTATCCGCTGTTTTCTAGGTTTAGGTTGGCTAAATTTCTTAGAAAGGAGCTAGGTCGGTGCATTCTGATGTTAATGAGGCAAGGTACGCTACCTTTGGTCCGCATGCTCTGAGGATGGCTTATATTGTTGGCTGGCTGATCGTTGTTTTGGCAGGTTTGGCAAGGGATGTTGCCGATGCTTATCATCGGACTTCGTCTCCGTTCAGGCGGCTAAGTTTTCTCCGGTGGCAGGGGTGACTTTCTCTCGATCTTGTAGGTTGTTTTGTAATTGGGATTTTGTTAGATATAAAAATAAATAGTTAACTTTATTGAAATAAATAGTTAATAAAATAAATTAAAATATAATAGATATATAAATAAATTTTAAAAAATTAGAATTTTCTAATAAATAAAATCTAATTATGTTTTAAAATATAAATAGTTAACTCCTTTATGAAATGGTAAGTAAAAATCCTTTTAATAAAAAATAATTTATTGATGGCCCAAAATAAAATTGCTTCTATTTATAAGTCTTTAATTAAAATTTTTCTCTAGAATTAAAATCTTGCTCCCCATGATATTCTTTATGATATTGAACCATAGACCGCTCAAGAACTAAAGAATCCAATCATTAAAAACTCACTGTAGACCTCAACTCCGTCTTCTGCCTCCTCCTTCCACTCCTCTATCTCATCTCCAAAAAATTTTCATCAACATAACCTCTGGTCCCACCCCGTCCAGAGTCCAAGCTCACTTCCAAGTTTAGGTTACATTTTCCAAGGTAACATGCCACATGTCGCACTCGCGAAACTGGTCAAGATCTATGGTCCTCTAATTTTCACTTGGGCTCGGTCCTCATCTCCTTATCGTCGGATCAACCCCAGAAGCCGCATCCGAAATTCTGAAAACCCATGACAAAATTCTGTCGGGTAGAGATGAACCCAACACACTCCCAGTCAAAGACCCGGAAATGAATAAACGGAAGAAGTTGAGATCTGTTCACGAGCAGAGCTATTGAGAGTTGAACAGAAGTTAGAGAAGACAAGGTGAGAGAAATGGTAAGGCTTGTGAGTAAAGGAGAAGGTGAGGTTGTGAAGATTGGTGAGTTGGGTTCTGTGTTGTCATCGATGTTTGGAGTAACATGATTTTGTCTTGTGATTTTGTGGATTTTGATTTTTGAGGGAAGTGGAGTTCGGAGTAAGTTGCGTTAGGAACCGTGCCAAATCTGTCGGATTTGTTTCCAATTTTGGGTCGTGGGATTTTCAGGGAATTGGGAAGAGAATGATGGGAGTGTCAGGGAGAGATTTTTGCTGTGTTGAAGGTGTTGTAAATGAGAAAAGAAGAATCTGTCGTGATGGTAGATCAGATGGACGAGATTTCTTGGAAACATTAATTGAAACTGGCTTCACTCATGATCAGATCAACCAATTATTCTTGGCATTAACTCTCTCTCTCTCTCTCTCAAATTTTCAGAGAACCGAACCTGTAATTGGGCAGATCTCACAATTCAGTAGTTCAAACATGATCAGCATAAAATCCTATAAAATAATATGATATTACCTATAAATATACATATAATTGATATGAATATTAAAAATAATTACAAAATACCCACATATGAAATTTATAACATGTTAAATAAATTAAATAACTCTAATTTAAAATTAAATTTATGATTATTAGGGTGAAAATTGCAAATTTAAATATTGGTCAAGATAGTTAAAAAAAAAAAAAAAAAATCGAGGAAGAGACAACCCCTTCAACTAATTCCTAGGAGGAGAAATCTTTGAAATGTCAAGAATTGGATTTGCAAGGATATGAACCTTTTATGAAATTGTTGAATTAATACAATTATATACAAAATCAAAAAAGACGTAAATTCAAGGTTCTTATTCAGGTTCTAATTTTAGTTTTTTTTAATTTATTTTATAATTTTATTAAGACATATTAAAAAATAAAAAATACATATTCAGTTAGCAATTATGTTATTACGAAAAAAAGAAATATTTATCTTACGTGTTGACATTATAGTCTGTCTAAAAATCAAATTTATTCTATTTTTATTTTTTTTAAATTGTAATCCAATTCGATTCTAATTTTAGTTTTAGTTCAAAACCAGAAATTATTAATTATTTTAATTTGGATTTTAAGATTTGGGCTAAGAAATTCAATTACCTGTAGGCCCAATGGTAGTGTTGAGCCACTTTCCTACGTTCAGGCTCATTAATTGCAGATCACAGTTCGCAGCCCATGTATGGACCAGAATTACACGGAGCACTTCGGGGTTTGTTTGGGCCAGAAAAATGAGGGGTGCAAAACTTCCTAAGACGTCAACCATCTTAGTATTTATTTATTTATTTATTTTTAAATATATAAGAAAACCAAAACTTGACACCGTTACAAGGGAAAGAGAAAGAGAAACGGTGTTATTTGAGATATAGCTCATTAACACCCATTATAGCATTTCTTTTGTACAAATACACTTAATTGTGGAGTTTTAATGAGATCCGGTGTATTAATAATAGTATGGTTGCACCTTTTTTTATTTTATAAATCACTTATATTTGATAACTATATAGAATCTTATTAAATCCGATTCGAGTTAGGTTAAATCCTTAAGAAACAAAACTTTTCTAATATCTATTTTCTCTATACATAAAATTAAAACATGAGATCTTGTTTAGAGAAATATCTGTGTCCAACCACCAGATCAAGTAGTTGTCCATACATTTAGCCTTTTTTTTTTCTTTCGATATCTAAGTCCACCTCAATAAACCTTAATATATCTCTTATTTTATTTTAATTATAAAAGATTACAAATAAAATAAAACCTTTCATAAAAAGTATAGATTTTTTTAATAAAATTCAAATTTTTATATAAAAATTTAAAATTAATATTATATTAATAAACTTTTATATTAAAATTCCTCCCAACAACCTGCAAAGTATATCAAAAATCTGAGAGTTTGCCTTGCCATCTCACCCTTTCTAATGCTGTTATAATTTATAAAGGTCAACCTTTGATACAAAGTAACCTATTCATATTATATTTATTGCTTAAATCTATCACCATACTTTTTTATCTTATATATTAGTCAAAGTATAAAAGTGTAAATTTATGAAGTACTATAATTATTTTCATTTATCTATCCTAAAATGGTTTATTTGAATTATAATTATTGATGTCAGTAATTTTAGTAAGTAAAAATTTTAAGGGTGTATTAAGAAATCTTGAGATCAAATTTTACAAAAATCAAAATTGAGAGGTTTATAAATAAAGGGAAAATCACCTTATTGCATGGCTCAATCTTAAACCAAGTGGAAAGGACCAAAACCAGAAGTTACATGTTCCTTCCTTTTTTTTTTTGTAAGCGGATTGTTATCACCATCACCAACCGGTATCCAGGTTTTGTAACTAATCCTGATAGAGCACTATGACTATGGGACCGTGTTCCTTCGACAAGCTAAGAGTCCATGTATCCAATACCACTATTTTTTCGGCGGGCTTTACTCTTCCTTGGACTTGAAACCATACCGTTCACTGTAAACAAATTTCCACTGTAGACCAGATTGGTGATGTGATCCAAATTCCAAAATGAACATGGAAATGTTGGAAGTATTCAACAGGATTAAGATCCAGTTAGGACAAAGTATAGGGCATTAACCCAAATCCTAGGTAATAGATTTATCACAGCAACTTGTAATAATATTTATAAGCCAGGAAAATATGGATCTGAGAACAATATGGAGCGCGAATATAAAGAATTTTCCTAAAATTTGAGAAGTTGAAGTGTATTTCGATCTTCAAGGAAGAGTAAGGTGTATGTATTCATGTTTATTGAGTTTGGTTTTGTGGTACAATTCTTGTGATCTTTACATTAGTCTTGAAGGCAAGTGTATTAGCCTTTTTGGCTAGCAACGGTCAGGGGCCGGCGTCTGTAAGCTTGCTTCTTGTGTGGGTTATTGCCATGTTAGTGTAGAATTCCAAAGCCAGATCATTTTAGTTTCTCAACTTAGTAGAATGCCATTTGTATGAGTTTCCTCTCTCTCTCTCTCTCTCTCTCTCTCTCCCCCCGCCAACATTAGTCTTAACAATTGTATTTTGAGAAGGTCTGCATTCAGACCTTTTAAACATATTCCCCAAGTTAGACACTCACTGGGTTGCTTGCTCCAGGAGGACGAAAATGACCAAAGGATTTTTCTTTCTTTTGAGGGTCCCTCAGAACTCAAGAATTTGAGGCTTCTTTGTGGCGCTCACACATAAAATTGGCCTGGTCTCTTTCTTCCCGGTTAAACACTCACTGTGTTAGACTCTTCGTTGAGGCTTTGGAGACTTATGTAATGCACATCATTGTAGTCCTTTCGTGTACAATACTAGTACTAGAAATTTTCAAATCCTAGGAAAGAATTTATCCATAAAATTTTCATTATATATATATAATTTAGTTGAATAAGCCAAATCATTTAGTAAAATATTAGATTTTAGTTTAGTTACTTTATTGAATTGTTCAAAGTAAAAAATGTGATGAGTATATATATAATTTTTCTAACAAAGATAGTTTAATGAATAAATAGAATTTTGAGTAGTATTACTGGCCATATTTTTAAATTAAAAATATAATTAAAATAAAAAACTATTAAACAATAAAATTTATAATTGTTATATAAATCCTTAGGGAATTTGGATGAATATTCAATATATAAGAGGTGAATATATTTTAAAAGTACACACAATGTCATTATTACTGTTTTTTATATATATCAAGTTATATTAAGTCAAATATTTCAATATTGAAATATCATATATTTAAAAGAATATTTAATTAGTCTGAATTTAGATCTTTCTATTTATATACACACCCCAATTTGTATAAATACTCTATTTGATCAATGTATTGAATACATACACAAAAAGTAATAAGATTATTCTCTCTAAAATTTTCTCTCTATATTGCATTTTAATTTTTGAGTTTGTTATAATTTCTAAATTTTATAACAATATATAATACATTTTATATTATATAATTCCCCCAAGTTTGCCACCTTTTTCTCCAAAAATATGTATTTATTTTACTCCTCCAAGCGGGTGAACCGGCGTTTGAAGCCATCGAGGCCGGGTAGGAATTAATGATTCATATGAGTTTAATAAAAAATTGAAAAAGCCATGACGCTTTCTTTCACACTTTACAAAGCAAGCTGTGTTTGCATATTATTTTATAGTCGACCATTTATTTTAAATTTTAATATCAATAAATACTTATTGTAAAACCTGAAAAAGAGACACTCAGAATAAATTTTTCAATCATGAATTGAAAATAGCGTGATGGTTAAAACTCTCTTCCCGTCCCCATGTAACAAAAAAAAAATAATTATTTTTTTCTTTTTCCAAAAATAAGGGAAATAAATTGCACCATTATTATGTTTTGACTGGGTTGCAGTGTTTAACAAAGAATACATAATTTATGAATCATTAATATATGAATAAAGCACTCGCCCCAGTGAACAACTGCACGACATCCCACCAAAATAGTCCACCCTCACCTCAGTTAGTCGCAGCCTCGTACTTATGATCATGTAGATCAAAGGTTTTCTCCATGTCAATTAATATTAAAAAAACTTGAAATTATAAGTTGATAGTTGACCAGATTATAAGTACCAAATTTGTGAGACAAGTACAGCTGAAATATCATTAACTAAAGTAGGCACAGCCAATGAATTACACCGACACCATCCCTTTTGAGAAAATATATATATATATATATATATATACATATATATATATATATATATGTTGATTTCAAATCTCTTTTGTGTATCAACAGAAAAAAGGCACACATGTATTTTAAGATCAGCAAATGGGCCTATCATTCTAAATGAATTTTCCTCATTTAAAATTTTGCTAGTAAATTACTTCTTTTTAAGATTTAGATTGGATACATGAATTAAGGAAAAATGGTGTTTTTTCAGATATCTGTCTTGTTTCTTTTACTCATTTAAGTGAAATTGAGTTTCCTTTTTAAAGGTAGAATGGTTTTATGCATTAGCTGGACATGCTTGATCTCCAACTGCGTGAATTTTGACGCAGTCATGTTTGCTTTCTTAATCGTAATTAGAAAAAATTGTTTGGTGTTCTTTTTTTTTTTTTTTTTTTTTGTTCTAGGCAAACTTTCTCCTCTGTATAATCAGTTTTGCCCCACATGTCATCTTATTCATTTTTTTTAACGTTGTAACATATATTTCAAAGGCTTTATGGGTAGGAAACTATTATTTTGAGTGTTAATATTTGAATCCTATAAAAATTATTATTTTCCTATATTATGGTTAGATTGGAAGAAATTTTCAATTCTATAATTTATCGTTGTAACATATATTCACTACAAGAAAAATGAGTATCAGCGACGGAAATATCCATCAGTGATATTCAAATTTCCATCACTAAAAGTATTAGCAACGGAAATTCAGCGACAAAAAATTCTGTCGTTGAAAGTCACCTCGCTAATTTAGCGACGAAAATTTTTCGTCATTAAGAAAATCTATCGCTAATCCGTCGGTAATTTAATTTTTTATTTTTTCTAATTATTCCTAATTACCAAGGAATTATTAGTGATGAAAATATTTCCGTCGCTGAAGTGAGTAAGAGGAAACTGCGCTGAGCTCGGACGACCGGCCCGCTGCCCGACCCGACCCGCCCTCGCGCACACCTGTCCCGACCCCAGCCCTCCTACCCGCCTGTTTTTAATTTGCTGTAAAAATACTCACACCCAGGTTCGAACCTGGATGTGAGAGAGAGATATTAAAATCTTTAACTACCATGTCACCATCACATTTGTATTATTAATTTATTTTTTTCTATTTCTATACTTTCTTTCAAACTCTCAATATTAAAAATACATACCCTAATTTAAAATATATATATAATTATATTTAATAAAAACATTAAATTATATTTAAAAAATATAAAATTATATTTAATAAAAACACAAAATTATATTTAATAAAAATACAAAATTATATTTAATAAAAATACAAAATTATATTTAATAAAAATACAAAATTATATTTAATAAAAATAAAAAATTATATTTAATAAAAACAAAAAATTATATTTAATAAAAACACAAAATTATATTTAATAAAAATACAAAATTATATTTAATAAAAAAATTATATTTAATAAAAACACAAAATTATATTTAATAAAAATACAAAATTATATTTAATAAAAACAAAAAATTATATTTAATAAAAACAAAAAAATTATATTTAATAAAAATACAAAATAATATTTAATAAAAATATAAAATTATATTTAATAAAAACACAAAATAATATTTAATAAAAATACAAAATTATATTTAATTAAAAACAAAATTATATTTAATAAAAACACAAAATTATATTTAATAAAAACAAACAATTATATTTAATAAAAACAAAAAATTATATTTAGCAAAAAATTTTTTCAAATTTTAGCGACAGATCAACGATGAAAAAATTAGCGACGGATTTTTCTGTCACTAATTTTAGCGAAGGATTTAGTGACGGAAATTTTCCGTCGCTGAATTTCTATCACTAATCCGTTGCAAATCCGTCGTTAATAGTGATGGATTTTTTTTCGTTGATAATTTCCGTCGCTAAAGGACTGGTTTCTTGTAGTGATTTCCAAGGATTTATGGGTAGGAAACTATTATTTTGAGTGATAATATTTGAGTCCTATAAAAATTATTATTTTCCTATATTATGGTTAGATTGGGTGAAATTTTCAATTCTATAATTTTCCCATATTTCACTTTTTTAAAGATAGATGAAACAAAGACAAGACTGAAAGTTATCTAAATTCAAACCAAGAAAAAAAAGTTATCTAAAAAATACCTTATTATTTTTTTTATATATTTTATATCATTTGTATTATTTTTGGATTTTTTTCCCCACCTTTATCCTAATACTAACCGTTACTTATGTTACAAGATATCATATATTTTAAAAATGTGTCAAATATATTATATATTAAAATCAAATCAATTATTGATTTAATTTTAAAAATATTTAATTTTTTTTTGTTTTCATAAACAGCAACAACAATAATGTTAATCTTAATTCAAATAATTTATAACAATTAGTTTTTTATATAAATCGAATATATTATAATATTTCATTAAAATAATTGATTATTAGAATTTATATTTTTATATTGTTTTATATTCTTAGTATGATATTAGAGTTATTTTCAAATTTTTCTTAATATAGTATTAGAGTCATATTTATCTATATATTATATTTAAATATTTTTAATATTTTTTAACAAAATGAAAACAACATGTCTGGAACACATGCTGTCAAAACAACCACTTACGCATTTATACAAGCCTCCAGAAAACTCAAGATCGATTACAAAAAAAAAAGAAAAAAGAATTGTTCTTCAATATGGGTTACAATCACTGGTCAAGATAACTATTTATGCACCCACACGTGTCTTTAGAAGACTTTGAGTCCATTTAAAAAAAAAAAAAATTGACCTTCAATATTGGTTACAATCAGAGTTCAAGACAACCACTTACATGACCGCACGTGCTTTTCAAAAACCTTAATACATTCTAGAAAAAACTGTTTTTCAATATAGATTACAGTAAGAGCTCAATACAACCACTCACGTGCCTTCCTGCACCTACATAAGACATTTGATCTGTTCTAAAAAAAGTTGTTCTTTAATATGAGTTATAGTCAAAGTTTAAGACAACCACTTACCTAACGACTGTTGTTTTGGGGTTGCAAAAACATGCTTTCAGCCATGATAGTATGCATATATTGTTTCTTTCAAATTTAAATAGTTTTCATCATACCACATTGACTTTGAGTGTAATGTTAGAAGATATCATATTCTTAATATTATATTAAAATTATTTTCAAATTGCTCTTAATATAGTGTTAGAATCATATTTATCTATATATTATATTCAAATATTTTCAAATAAAATGAAAGCAGTATGTCTGGAACACGTGCTACCAAAACAATCACTTACGCATTTGCATATGCCTCCAAAAAACTCAAGATCCAAAAAAAAAAAAAAAAGATGTTCTTCAATATGGGTTATAGTCAAAGGTCAAGATAACTACTCATGCACCTGTATATGTCTTTAGAAGACTCTGACTCCATTTTGAAAAAAAAATATTGCTTTTCAATATTAGTTACAATCAGAGTTCAAGATAACCGCTCACGTGACTGCACATGCCATCCGAAAACCTTGGTTCATTCTGGAAAAAATTGTTCTTTAATATAGGTTTCAGTAAGAGTTCAAGATAACAACTCACGTGCCTACTTGCACCTACACAAGACATTTGGTCTTTTCTAAAAGAAAAAAAGTTATTCTTTAATATGAATTATAGTCAGAGTTTAAGATAACCACTTACATACTAGCTGCTGTTTAGGGGTTGTAAAAACATGTTTCCAATCATGACAGCATACATATATTGTTTCTTTTAAATTTAAATAGTTTTTATTATACCACATTGAATTTAAGTAAAATGTTATAAAATATCATATGTTTTGATAATATTTAGAATATATTATGTATAAAAATTAAAACAATTATTAATTTAATTTTGAGAATATTTAACTTTATTTATTTTTATAATTGTAACATGAGTTTTCTATGTAAATAAAAGTATTATAATATTTCACTGAAATAATAAATCATCCAGATTTATTTTTTTGTATTACTTTTTATTCTTAAAATTGTATCATTCAAATTTCTCTTTGCTTCCCTCCTTTCAAATTTCTTTCGATTTGTTATCTTAATTATATTCAAATTTAAATCATATTCATTAATATTTTATGATCAAATATGTGAATAGGTTTAACACTTTTTCCTCCTTAAAACTTAATAGGGGAAAAATTGTTCATTAAATATCCTAGGGATGAAAATTTTGCAGAGTAGATTATCTCCTCATTTTTCTTTTTACCACGTATATTCTTGAGCTGATATTACAAAATTTTCAAAATTAAATATGTAACAATAAAAAAAAGAAAAGAAAATAAAGAAGCCCCAAATTTTAAGAGAATCAAAATTAAGAAATTATGTTTTTCAACTTAGAGATTCTCAATTTTTTTTAATATTAAATAACTGTTAAAAAAATGGTCAGATTCACTATCAGAAAACACGACATCAGCGACGGATAATTATCCGTCGCTAATTAAAAACATAATTGTGACGAAATAGCGATGGAATGATTAGCGACGGAATTAGTGATGAAAAAATCAGTCGAAAAATATTCCGTCGCTAATTCGTCGTTAAAATTAGCAACAGAATTATTTGTAACGATAATCCATCGATAATATTTAAAAAAAAATTTGGACAAATTAGCGACGAAAAAATCCGTCGTTAAAATTTTCATTGCTAATCCGTCACTAAAAGTTGAAAAAAAAATTTATACAAATTAACGATGGAATTAGTGACGGAAAGATTTGCCACTAAAAATTCCATCACTAATCCGTCGCTAAAATTACCGACAGAATTATTTCCGTCTGTAATCTGTCTCTAAGACATGAAAAAAAAAATTTATTTTTATTAAATATAATTTTGTGTTTTTATTAAATGTAATTTTATATTTTATATTTTTATTAAATTATGGTATTGTTTATTTATTAAATATAATTTGGTATTTTTATTAAATATAATTTAGTATTTAGTATTTTTATTAAATTAGAGTATTTTTTTTATTAAATATAATTTTACATTTTTATTTAATATGATTTTGTATTTTTATTAAATTAGGGTATTGTTTTTTATTAAATATAATTTTGTATTTTGTATTTTTATTAAATTATGGTATTTTTATTAAATATAATTTTGTATTTTTATTAAATATAGTTTTATGTTTTTATTAAATATAATTTTGTATTTTTATTTAATATGATTTTGTATTGTTATTAAATATAATTTTATATTTTTATTAAATAAAATTTTGTGTTTTTATTAAATATAATTTTGTATTTTGTATTTTTATTAAATCAGAGTATTGTTTTTTTATTAAATATAATTTTGTATTTTTATTAAATATAATTTTGTGTTTTTATTAAATATAATTTTGTGTTTTTATTAAATATAATTTTGTATTTTTATTTAATATGATTTTGTATTTTTATTAAATTAGGATATTACATTTTTATTAAATATAATTTTATATTTTTATTAAATAAAATTTTATGTTTTTATTAAATATAATTTTATATTTTTATTAAATATAATTTTATATTTTTATTAAATGTAATTTTGTATTTTTGTATTTTTATTAAATATAATTTTGTATTTTTATTAAATTTAAATTTAAATTTTTAATATATTTGAATATTGTGTTTTAAATGATGAGAGTAAAATAAAAAGTAAAGAAATAATAAAAGAAGAAATAACATATAAGTCATTGTAGTATAGTGGTTGAGATAACGCAAAACATGCTTGAGAATCCAGATTCGAATCTAGATGAAAGCATTTTTTTAACAAAAAATAGCAGAGGCGCTGGCGCGGGACGGGCGTGCAGGTGTATTCGAGCAAATGTGGGCGAGCGTGCGAGTGCGCGCGGGCGGGCATGGGTAGGGGTTTGCGGCCACGTGTGTATTGAGTGCACGACTTTCTGCGACAGATTAGCGATGAAAATAATTCCGTCATAAAAAAAATCATCGTTAATCTATCGGTAATTTGGAATATTTTGAAAAACATGTAAAATTATATTAGTGATGGAAAATTTCTGTCGTTAATACATTTTCGTACTTTTCAAATTATCAACGGATTAGAGACGGATTTTTTAGCGACGGAAAATTTCCATCGCTAAATTTTTCGACGGAAATATTTTCATCGTTAAATTTAATGAGATACTTTCAGCGATAGAATTTTTATCGTTGATATCTTTTTTTCTTATAGTAATTTAACTAGAGATATATAATATTAATCTTGTATATAAATAAGACATGTACAAAAATATTGTGCATGAATGAGAAAAAAGGTCATGCCCAATTTTCAACTTCTCTGGACGGTAAACATTTACATGTAAGAAGAAGAGAGAGACCCTCCCCCAAAACACCCATAATCAAACCTAAACCTAAACTTTTTTTTTTTGGGTCCACGTCGTAAAAAACTATGCCCTAAATTCTTTTCTTAATCAGGTAAAACCCAACCTCAGCCCATATTAATTATAATCAACACTCTCTCTCTCTCTCTCTCTTTCTCTCTGACTTAACCTCACCTCCCCGACTTAAACTTTTTTTCTCTCAAACCCCCACCGTCTCTTTCTCAAATCCCACACCCATAAAAATAAGTAAACAAAAAACTCTCTCAAATCTCAACACTCTCACATGATCAACTTGATTCTAAATCAACTCTCTTCTTCTCCTCTTTCAAACCCCAAATAAATACACCCCCTCGACCCCCCTTCAAGAACTCGACAAACGAAATCTCTTTTTCTGTCAAGATATGGCCGGAGCAACAAACTACGGCTTATCAAAACAAACAACGTCAACATGCGGAAAGAAAGCGAATCTTTACTCCCTCGCTACAATCACAGTCCTCTGTTCTCTCTCCTACCTCCTTGGCGTCTGGCAAAACGGCGGCGGCGCCACCTTCTCCGGCATCTTCGTCGACTCTAAATCCTCCGTTTCTTGCATCCAACAATCTCAACCTTCTTCCTCCTCCTCCACCAAAACCTCAACCCCCAAATCATCTTCTTCTTCAAACAATGTTCTCGACTTCACAACTCACCATGGCACGGATTACAACGACACGGAATCGACGTCGTTTGATTCGGGAACAAAGGTTTTTCCTGCGTGTGATATCAAGTACAGCGAGTACACCCCATGTGAGGACGCTCACCGGTCGTTGAAGTTTGACCGGGACCGGTTAATGTACCGGGAGAGGCATTGTCCGGAGAAGAGCGAACTACTCAAGTGCCGCATACCGGCGCCGCCCGGTTACAAAACCCCTTTCAAGTGGCCGATGAGCAGGGATCTTGCGTGGTACGCTAATGTTCCCCACAAACATCTGACGGTAGAGAAAGCTGTTCAGAATTGGATCAGATTTGAAGGAGACAAGTTTAGATTCCCGGGTGGGGGGACCATGTTTCCTAAGGGTGCGGATGCTTATATTGAGAATATTGGCAAGTTGATTAATCTCAAAGATGGGTCTATAAGAACTGCAATCGATACCGGTTGTGGGGTAAGTTTTTATCTTTTTTTTTTTGAAAATTTGAAAAATTAATTTCTTGTTCAAATTTTGATTTTTCTTGGCGATTTTCGGTTGATCTTGGGAAATGGGTTTCTTTTTTGAAAAAAAAAATAATATTGATTTTTTTATGTATAAAATATTGCATGTTGTAAGACACTTAAGTCAGAGACGTGAAATCTAACTCAAAAGATTTGGATTTGGTAAGAGATGGTTTGAATTGAAACCGGAAAGTTGTCCGAAAGCGGACACCTACTTTTCTGGCCTATCCATTTTGTTCAGAAGAAAAAAAAAAAAAAAAAATCCAACGGCGTTTGGTCGATGGTACGAGACACTTATTTACTGGCCTGCTATCTTTTTTTTTTTTTTTTTTAATTTTTACTTGAGCTGCTTTTCAGAAACTCTAAACCTATCAAGAGCCATTAATTCGATTCCACTAACCGTGCATTAAATTAATTAAGGGACTCGCACTCCGAGTTTTTTTTTTTTTTAGTTTGAATTTAAAATTTTAATCAAAAGGTTTAATATTCTAAGAATTCATCATTATGTCATATAAATCTAGTATATTTATCTCGAAATCTAAAAAATGTTGTTCCCATCAGTGTCACGTTGGCATTAGAAACTTTCGCACTTTAATTTTTTGAGTTGAATTTTGGAAGGAAATCATAAAATTAAAATGCATCTGCAGGTTGCCAGTTGGGGAGCTTATTTGTTGTCAAGAGACATCCTGACAATGTCAGTTGCACCAAGAGACACCCATGAAGCACAGGTCCAGTTTGCACTGGAGAGAGGTGTTCCTGCCCTAATTGGTGTCTTGGCTTCTAAAAGATTGCCTTATCCGTCTCGCTCTTTTGACATGGCCCATTGTTCTCGCTGCCTGATTCCTTGGGCCCAATATGGTAATTACACTCCCCAATTCACTAATCAACCTTCATCCCTTCTTAAATCACTATATTAATAGAATTAATGTTTTGGAATAGATGGAAGTAATTTGATTGAGGTGGATCGGATTCTGAGACCGGGCGGGTATTGGATCCTCTCCGGTCCACCAATCAACTGGAGGAAATACTGGAGGGGTTGGGAGAGAACACAGGAGGACTTGAATGCTGAACAGATCTCAATTGAAAATGTTGCCAAGAGCCTATGTTGGACCAAATTCATTGAGAAAGGAGATCTTGTCATTTGGCAAAAACCCATTAATCACTTGAACTGCAAACCCCAAAAACCCTCTTTCTGCCCTGCACAAGACCCTGACAAGGCCTGGTTAGTACTTAGTCTCTTAATTTTTTCTGTGATTAGTATTTTTGGAAGATTAAATTTTTTGAAAATTGGTCTGAACTTTAAGGTACACAAAGTTGGAGACATGTTTGACCCCACTGCCGGAAGTTTCCAGCAAAGAAGAAGTAGCAGGAGGGGAAGTTGCCAAATGGCCAGAGAGATTGACTGCAGTTCCTCCTAGAATTACAATGGGAACAGTGAAAGGAGTGACAGCTGAAACATTCCAAAAGGACATGAGATTGTGGGACAGAAGAGTTTCATACTACAAAATGGTGAACAATCAACTGGGTCAACCTGGGAGGTACCGTAACCTTCTGGACATGAATGCATACCTGGGTGGGTTTGCGGCTGCCCTTATTAAAGACCCTCTCTGGGTTATGAATGTTGTGCCTGTTGAAGCTAAGGTCAACACTCTTGGTGTCATCTATGAACGTGGTTTGATCGGAACATATCAGAATTGGTAAGTTTTCTTGATTAAATATCAAATTGAATTGGTTAATTTTTGTGAGCTTCTTGTATGCCTAATATTTGACATTTGAATTCAGGTGTGAGGCAATGTCGACTTATCCAAGGACATATGACCTTATCCATGCCGACTCTGTTTTCACTCTCTACAGGAACAGGTAAATCTTAAAAGGGTAAATAAATGTAGACAAACCTAGTAGAGCCTCTGACAAAGTATTTTCATGATCTATGTGCTTTCACAGATGTGAAATGGAAGATATATTGTTAGAGATGGATAGAATTCTAAGGCCAGAAGGAAGTGTAATCTTCAGGGACGATGTTGATGTGGTAGTGAAGATTAAGAAGATCATAGACGGATTGAACTGGGATAGTCAAATCGTTGATCATGAAGATGGACCTCATCAGAGGGAGAAGCTTCTATTTGCTGTAAAGAATTATTGGGCTGCCCCAGCTGACTCTGCTCAAAACTTATCTTCAAATTCTTAGACTTGAATGACCTTTTCTTCATTTTTTAACATTATCATTTTTTGTACTATTTATAGTTTTTTTTATTATTCTTTCCCATCATTTGCTATATTTGTCTTTTATTTTTTATTTTATTTTTTTTTCTTTTCACTTTTAAACAATCCATTTCAAAATTTGATATTATTTGTTGCATTGTTTTCCATCATTCAAACAAGCTTCTTCAGTTTTATGAATATAAATTGTGAAATGTACCCAGGTTTTCTGACCAATTTGATCTTCCAATACAGTTGTCCACATCAACCATTTTGTTCAATATTATTTTTCTCGTACTTGGATGTTGAATTTCTCAAACCTTTTTGTACCCATTTGTACCTATATTAAGAAAGTGTTACGATTGTGCAATATGCTTTTCTTTATTCAGTAGTCGGATAAAATTATAATTTTATATTAAAATAAAAATATAATATGTATCAGAGATTTTATTTTTCATGTAATATTGTTTATGTTGGCTTTATCATTTAAGGAAAATTATTTATTATTTGATTAATTTTATAATATTTTTTTAATCCATCGACAGAGTCTATAGTTTTGAAGTTTTATTATTGGTAATGATTTTTAGACCATTAAATTATTTAGCCATTTAATTTTACTGAACAAATAAAAAAAATATCAACATTGATGGACAGATGAGGCAAGGAGATGCAGATCAAAGAATCTCACATTGTTTTAAATAGGGGGTTGACTTTTTGGAGTTTGCACTAACCCAGCCCAGCCCAGCCCAGCCCAGGACCCAGCTTGTGAATTATATAATAATACCCTTACCTTCGAAAATAGTTAATACATAAGTATGCTGATTCCGAGAATGCTCTAATTACTAAGCAGTAAGGTTCATTTATCAAGAATGGTAAAGGGAAATGTAGATTAAATTATAGAGACCCCATTGGGGGAATTCGTGAAACGTAAACGAGGGGCAACTCAATGTGTGCTTGGATCATGGATCGAGTAGAAAGAGTCCCAACACATTCTCAGACTTTCTATGGCTGGACATCATATTAACATGCAACTACACTAATAATAGCAAAGAGATGAAATGAATTAAACACAAAATATTGTTTATCTTGGTATATTTTAAAAGTTTATTACTTGCTCTTTAAAAAGTATTTTAACTGATTCAGAATTATAAAAATTTAAATAATTTTTTTTTATAAAATTTAATTTATTTAATTTTTGACTCATTTGTAGAATGGAGAATTAATTTTGACCCTGATTAGAGGGATTAAAAAATAAATCACAATTACATTGGTAAATAAATGGGCTCAAAATTCCAAACCTTATTCCCTAAAGTAGGTGGATTGAGTTTGCTCCTTAAGTAAGACCCAAATTAGTTTAAGGCATTGTTTGAACCAAATGAGAGAGAGAGAGATCCCTTTTTTTTTTATAATAAATCACAAGAATCCGTAAATTATATTAGAGTTAATTAAATTCTATTCGAATCAGATTAAATCAAAAGAAAAACTCTTCTGATATTTATTTTTTCATACATAAGATTTGAATTTGAAATATTATCACTGGTGTCTAATTACAAGACTAATAAGATATTGGTTAGAGAGAGATCCCATCTAACAATATTAGAAATCAAACAATTGTGATGAACTCGGGATACTTCAAGTAGGTCACTCACACAAAGTATCACAACATTGTATCAAGTTACCAACTATAAAATGCTGCCAAAACCCAAGTCATAAATCGTCTCAACAAGCCAAGAAAAAAAGGAAAAATCAGGGTCTAATAAGCAGGATAAAAAAAAAAAAGATCAACAATGGGGGGTAACAGGTACGGATCTGCTATGGTTATGATGCTAGTCGTCATCAATATGGCAACACAAGTTCCTCAAATGGGCCGAGCCCAAGAACAGAGTTGCTCAGCTCAGCTGGGAAATCTCAATGTGTGCGCACCCTTTGTGGTGCCTGGTGGAGGGAACGCCAACCCAGGCCCTGACTGCTGCGGCGCACTCCAAGGTGTCGACCATGACTGCCTCTGCAACACTCTTAGGATTGCTGCTCGTCTCCCTTCTCAATGCGGCCTCCCTGCTGTCACTTGTGGTTAGCATACTCCAAATAAATCTATCTGTCTACACTTAAACTTTTTTCTTTTTCTGGGTTCAAATTAGCTCTCTCTCTCTCTCTCTCTCTCTCTCTCTCTGAATAATTGTTTAATTATGTTTATTATTCTTTTTTTTTTCCCCTTCGCAGATGCTTGATGTTGATGTTCAATGAATCAACAAATAATGACGGGGTTGGCTTTTTTTCTATTCTATTCTATTTTATTTTTCCTTTTGAGTTGCTCTTTCGTCTAATGATGTTTGAGGGGGGAAGTGAGAGGAAAAGAGCCTTTTAAGTTGTGATCCAATAAAAGAAACTACCATGTTTGAAGTGAGACAATGTCAGAGCCTTGTATTGCAAGTATCACGAGACAATAATTCAGTTGGACATATGTATTTAATAAAAAATTGAAAAAAAAAAAATTAAAAGGCTAAAAAGGAGGATATATGACCAGGAGACTACCTTCACTGGATGGCAACATGATGATTGATGATCCCCCCTACCACGTACATGAGGTCATGTGGATTTAATAAAATCTATTTTCCTAGTACTTATCAATATCAATCTAGTTAAATAGATGATATAAGGTGACCCCACTTCTCTATGAAATTATCATTAGAAGATTAAATATAATCAACCATGGATGCCCAACCCATATGCCTTACGCATTGCATTGCATTGCTTGCATGAAAATGAAGCAGAAAGATTATAAATAATTAGTTCCTGCCTACATTGGACTTGTCGAGTAGTGGGTGAAGCATCATGCAAAGTTTTAACCTTGGTGGACAAGGGTCGTGCGGTCACATGCTCTATCAACACTTGTAAAGAAAAAATATACAAAAATGGCAAAAGTTAAAATTAGCCGGAAAAAAAAGTTCAATTAAAGGGTTTGCAGGACAGTGAAGCAGCACTAGTTTAACATTCTGACTCGGATTTGTTCAACTTAAGTCAGACGAATCATCATTGATGTCTGTGTCTTGGAAGTAACAAGGAAGAATCTCTCTCTCTCTCTCTCTCTCTCTCTCTCTCTCTCTCTCTCTCTCTCTCCATAATTAAAAAACTCACTTCCAAAATAAAAAAATGTCATATTTTAACGTGTTCTAAAACAGAACTGTAACTAATTTTAGTAACAATTTGTTTTAAAGTTTCAATTAATTTCTTGTAGCATTTGTGCACAATCAGGTACGGTTTATAGTCAGTCGTCAAATGGTCATAGCTAGCCCCCCCCCCTTTTTTTTAAATTTTAAGTTTGATAATAATAAATCAAAATGCCCTATGTCCATTGGTATCGACAAATACATGTGAACAATTTCCCAAATTACTAATAATAGGTAAAAATACTAAAACTAGTTGGTCTGGTATCCTTAAATAAAATTTCGAGTTCGATTCTTATGTATAAAAAAATAAGTACTTAAAAAGTTTTATTTTTAAGAGTTCAATACAACTCGAATAGGATTTAGTAGATCCCAACGTAATTACTGAATAATAGTATTTTATAAAAAAAAAATAGTAGATAAAAATAAGGAGAGTGAAATTTAATTATCTTTGATTTTTTGGATCCATTTACAAGAGAAGGAAAAGAAAAAATAAAGAAAATTAAAACTTTGACCTATTATGCAACGAAGGCATGCGATTGAACAATAAATTCCTCAACCTTCCCCCTTCCCCCTTCTCTCATTATGGTTCGAATATATGTATTTTTTACGAGTTGTGCTTCTCTCGAAAATGGGCTAAACCTACTTTGATACGGGTTTTGGGCTCATCAAATTATTGAATCTCGGCCCAACGTTTTGGGCCAGTTACGCAGACCGTACCAGGCTCAGGCCCATATCTACTCAATCAGGCAAGTTGCTTATTTTTGTAATTGCGAGAAATATACTTCCAGTATCGGACATTTAACGAACCCAAGAAATTTACATCTACACTGGTGGGGAGGACTTTGTGATTTCCTAATCAAATATTTGACTCTGAATCTTTTTTGGAATAGAAAAAATGAGTTCCCTTCTTGTTGCGATACGACAATAACTCAATTCAAATTAATCAAAATAAAATTTTAAATATTAAATAGTAAATTAAATCTAAAAAAAATGAAAATTTACATATACGGTGTGAGACACCAAATTTTTTTATTCAATATTTTAAATTTAAATTTACAAAATAAAAAGCCAAACTTTTAAATTAAATTTCATAATACCCTCGAATTAGTCGAATATCCCAAAAAAAAAAAAAAAAAAAAACAACTGGGAAATTTACTCGCACGGATTTTGTCCTGTCGCTTCAATTCAAGCTTCGTCTCGTTTTTGGAATTCATGAGAGGAAAGAATGCTGGCGAGCACATCCAATTTCCGACCCGACCCGAAACCCGCACACGTTCTCTCAGTCTCTGTCTCTCTCTTGCACACGAGCACGAGGCGTTCCGAAGGAAGAAGAACAAGACTGAGATGCGGGCGTTAAAGAAGTAATCGACGATTGATGACTCCCCGATGAAACCCTAAATTCGCAATACAGGTACTTTTCCTTGTTTTATTTCGATTTCTCTCACTCAATTCTTTCGTTAATTAGATGTTTCCTCCCATCTCTAATTAATGATGCCCCTATTACTATCAACCACATGAACCTCGTTCAAAAGTTGTCAATTTTAATTGGAATTTGTCATTGGATTTATGTAAAACGCGCGTACGAGGAAGTGGAATCATTGGTAATGGAAGAGAATTTCACAGAATTGAACATTTTCTTTTCATGCTTGTGTGTTTAAGGTTAGAGATTTAAGGTTATTCATCACTAGAAGTTTGTAACTCTGTTGATATCATAAGCTGTCTATTAGTGTGGTAATGAGCTTTTGGACATTTTGTGAATAGATATACTGATGCCCCTTCTCTACTCGAACTATTAAAAAGATAAGTCTGTTTTCCTTTGAACTCAATTCTTTAGTTTACTTCGCTTTAAAAGGCAAAGTGTAGCATATGAAATTCGATTTAATACCATTGCTTGAAGTATATACAAATCACTTGTTCTTTTCTTTTTGACAATTTACAAACCCACAATTTTTATGGAGTTTGAATTGAACTTCACTTTTATTTATTTTCTTTTAAAAGAAAAATTCCAAGCTACTAAAATTGGATTTTGAATGAAAACTCTACGATGATTTTGTTCAAGTCATTGGTTCAAAGCAGGGCGTAAGAGACTTGTTCATGATTTATTCATATCAAACTTAGTGCTGCAAACAAGAGCTCCTTTTCTTCTTTTGTTTGATATTTTGGGCTCTATGATGTTCCTTTTTTCATAATGTAGATCATGTTGATTCTGCAAAAAGTGTAATATTTCCATATTGTTGATGTTTCTTTCAGTTTTTCTGGTTTAGTAGAGTTAAATGGATGATAAAAAAGATGAGTTGAGCAGTCCTCATGGAGAGGAAATGGATAGTGGACCTCAAGCATCACATAACCTAGACTTAAATATTGACCAGGCTTCATGCAGCCCAAATGTTGCATGCCAGTCAAGTCCCTTTGTGAAAGGTGAAGCAAATGGTGATGTTGTACTGGGGATTGGTATGGAATTTGAATCAGATGAACATGCCTACAACTTTTATAACAAATATGCTGGATTGGTTGGTTTCAGTGTCCGGAAAGATTGGGTGAATAGAAGTAAAGTGCATGGAAAAGTGGTGTCAAGAAAGTTCACATGCTCTAAAGAAGGTTATCGGAGGAAAGACAAACGGGATGCTATTGTTAAGAGACATCGTAAGGAAACAAGAACTGGTTGTATGGCACATCTGATCATTACTCGTCAGCCCAATGGTAAATACCATGTTACTCATTTTGAACCAAATCACAATCATGATAATTTGGATCCAGCTCACCTTAATGTTGTACCATTAGAGAAAAGTTTAAATGCTCGTCAAGCTCTTGCGGAAGACTTTACAACTGACTCTGATAACAGAGTGGCATTAACCTTTGAATTGATGAGTAGGCGACTAGGAGATCGGGAGGATCTTGACCCAGATTCTGGCTCCCATCTTTGCTCTGAAAGAACGAGAAGAATGAAGGAAGGTGAGGCTGGGCGCATTTTGCGTTATTTTCAAATGCAGCACTTTGAGAATCCATCATTTTTCTATGCGATTCAACTCGACAGTGAGGACAAGATAAGCAATATATTTTGGGCTGATGATAAAATGGTAATAGATTATGACCATTTTGGTGATGTCATTTGCTTGGACACAACGTACAGAACAAGTGAAGGGCATAAACCATTTATACAGTTCATAGGACTCAATCATCATAGGCAAGTGGTAATTTTTGGAGCTGCTTTATTGTACGATGAAACAACAGAGTCTTTTAAGTGGCTCTTTCAAACATTTGTTGAGGCAATGTCTGGGAAAAAGCCAAAAACGGTTCTAACAGATCAGGATGCAACATTAGTTGAAGCAATTAATTCAGTATTATCTGAAACAAACCACCATTTGTGTGTGTGGCAGATGTATCGGAATGCTCTTAAGCACCTAGACCATGTTACAAAGGGTTCTGATTCTTTTGCTGAAGATTTTCGGGATTGCATTTTTCGTCATGAGGATGAGGAGGATTTCTTACATGCCTGGGAGGTAATGATCGAAAAATACAATCTTCAACAGAATGATTGGTTGCGATGGATGTTTAAGGAAAGAGACAAATGGGCAGTGGTATATGGTAGGAATACTTTCTTTGTTGAGCCTAAGAGTGTGTACCTTGGTGAAAGCATATCAATTTACCTGGGGAAGTATCTAGGTAGTGAGTCAGATGTGCTTCAATTTTTCAAGCATTTTGAAGCAGTTGTAGATGAGCAACGCCACAAAGAACTGCAAGCTAGTTATGAAATGACCAATAAATTGCCGAGATTGATGGGCAATGTGGTTTTGTTAAAGCATGCAATAGAGCTGTACACACCAAGAGCATTCGAGGTATTTCAACATGAGTACGAGAAGTCCCTAAATATTGTTCTCAATTTGTGCAATGAAAATGGGCCCTTATTTGAATATAAAGCTAATATTTTTGGTCAAGCACGAGAACACACAGTTACATTTAACTCTTTGGATGATACAGTTGTCTGCAGCTGTTTGAAGTTTGAGCATGCAGGTCTTCTTTGTTGCCATGCATTCAAAGTTCTTGACCATAGGAATATTAAAGTGGTCCCATCTAAATATTTCTTGAAGAGATGGACAAAAGATGCACGAACTAAAAGTGAGAGCAAAGATGGTGGTTGCACTGCTGAAGAAAACTCTAAATCAGCCATTGCAAGCCGTTACAAGGATTTGTGTTGCAGGGTAGTAAAAATATCATCCAGAGCTGTTGAATCTGAAGAAGCTTATCGTTATGCATCCAGACAACTTGATGAAGTGATGCAAGGAGTAGAGAAGATTTTGAATTCACATTCTGTCAACAAAGATCAGGTTCTTGCTTCAAGTAGCACTGTCGCAAATGCTTCAGAGTGTGATAATGCAGATATTTTTCTTGATGGAAGTGCTATTGAAGGACAGGATGACAACATCAGGGCCAAGGGAGCAAAAGAAAATGAGAGTGATGTCTCAATTGAAGGCGAGCCAAAGATTGTTAATGGAGAATGCTCCCATTCAAAAGCTGATCATAATGTTGAATCATCTTCACTTAATAACATTACCTCCATTTCTTGTTCACCTCTGGCAAATGTAGAAGCTCAGGCTCCATTATCCAATCATGTTACACAGGTAAACTCATTGCATGGATTGATGTGTGCTACTTTCTTTTTTTTGCTGAGAAATAATTAACATAATGCTTCCAAATGTATGCAGGGTGTTTATAACTTGGAAGGAAATCAAGTTCTTCAGTGCATGTATCGACCTAACCTGGTGGTAGACCATCATCATCTTAATCCAAACATGTACCAGCAACCAAATTTCTACCCTAGCCAAAATGATTCTCCTAGCCAGTCTCATTTGCTCCAGGTAATAATTTGTTCCACGATTCATAAGAGCAAAGTTTTTTCCATTTGCAGTCAACCTTGATGTGATCGAGCTTCCTACATTGTACAGGACTCTTTATTTCGGAATACACTCCATGAATCCATAACTAGCAGCTCTCAGTTGAGGCCGGTAAGCATTATTATTATTATTATTATTTACACAAATGGAGGAGGAGGAGGAGAAATTGTTAGCAGGCTGAAAAATAATTGTAACCTTATTTTTTGTAGGGAATGGATTTCCATGAGCCCCATGAAAATCCATCTTCACTTGTGCATTATGAGCAGAGTTACAGAACCAGAGACACCACCTATTTCGGATCCAAATAGTGCAAGGAACAAAATGGTCTGTCAGTCCCCCCTCACCTTCAATCCTGTATATTAGACTTGTGAATATTCTTCATCTTCGCATCATGCATCTGTTATTATTTTTTTTTTTGGCGGATATCCTCAGACAAGACTCAAAATTTTGAAAAATTATAAAAACTTCATTTGTTGAAATTATTTATTTTTCTATATGCAAAACATTCTCTCTTGGTAAGCTTAGATGTGGACAAACTTGTTAGCTTCATTAGATTATATGTAAATTGTTTGTACATAATAAGGTTACAACACAGGTGTTAGGTGTTGGGTATTAATTGCTGCCAAAGAAGGTGCTCTTCTCTTGGTTGCTGAATGTGTCCTGTGTGTCTGTGTAGGCCTTCAAACCGACTTTCTTCATCCTACCCCATTGGATTTTGCTGATTTCCTTCTTAAGAATTTGATTGACGGATTCCTTCCATTGTGATAATTGCCACCAATTTTGTCGAACATGCTATAGAGTTTTATTATTATTATTATTAAAAAACGTGGGAAATTAATAAATCCTTAAATTTTCTAACGTTGTCGAACGATCCTTGGACCAATTTCTTCTGAGTCTTAATATCTCACCAAGACCAAATATTGATGCTCCATAAAATCGAACTCCGCCTTGGGACGATAAGGGTATTGAATTTTTTCCCCCAACGATTGGCAATACGTGCTGGACCAAAGTACCCCTGTTCAAGCCTAACAATTGGTAAAAAGATAGTAACTATAACAATGTTTCAATGCGTTTATAACGCAAACCCACTAATTTCTTATATTTCCTTATCCACGTGAACCTCTAGACTATCAAAAATTTAATTGTAAAATATATTTTTAAAAGTACAAATTTTTTTTATTAATTAGTTTACCAGTAAAAGCGACACGCTAATGCTGAAAAATATCTTTTCTCTATCGAGATCTTTTTTTAATTTTTAATTGCTATCTGGTACCTATTAAATTATTCTAATTAATATATATATTTTTTTCACTATATCTCGTTTGCGAAGACATTAAAATAGCTATTAGTACGATTTAAATTTTATTGTTTATTAAAAAAAAAAAAAACAATGGTTTTGTTGTCTAATATGGGTAAATCCAGAGGCGTGGTCTCTCTCTTATTTATTTATTTCTGCATTTAATTCCTCCTTTTGACCATTTATTACCGGCCTGTGCAAACCCCCCCCCCCCCCGGGGGGGGGATTTTTGTCCCTATGACGTACTATTCCTCAGTAAAAAGATTTCATGTTCACTCGATCCCAAACGGAAGTCTAGTTGGTATAGCAGCTGATGAGGTAGTTTGGTCGGCATCGAGCAACTGCATCGACGGTTCACAGCTAATCATAACCTGCTGTTAACAGTAGCTGAATGTATCCTCTTCCTCTCACTCAGAGCACAGCGGTCAGCAGTCTGATCTCCTTGCGTGGACTGATTGAGCAGCAAATGAGGTAGGCTCTTCTATTCCACATACCTCCAAAAATCCCCCCAACCCATTCTCCGGTTGCTTTAAGTATTTACTTCCTACTTCACTCAGGTCCTCATTTCTCTTTCTAATACATACATACATACGGACACCTACTTTTCAATAGACTTTGGCGCTGATTCCTCAATCCCATAAAAAGCGCGTTTGTTTCAACTTCCATACCTCCCCCCCCCCTCTCTCTCTCTCTCTCCCCCTCTCTCTTTTCACTGCCCTACCCTCTTAGAACCAAGTACAAAACTAATACCTTAGGCCGGCGATGAGAGATGGGAAAGGCGGCGAAGTGGTTCCGAGGGCTTCTCGGCGGCAAGAAGGACAAGTCCTCTAATCCTAATTCCAATTCTAAGGACGACAAGAACAAATGGAGCTTTTCTGCCAGATCAGCTCCTCCTACGGTCACCGACACAATGGACCCCAACAAGCATGCCATAGCGGTGGCTGCCGCCACGGCTGCCGTGGCCGAAGCTGCTTTAGCTGCGGCCAAGGCAGCGGCGGAGGTAGTTAGGCTCACGAGCAGCGGCAGATGCGTTGCCCCGGCATCCGGGAATGATCGCTGGCTTCAACAAGTGGCTGCTGTTCGGATACAATCTGCTTTCCGTGGTTACCTGGTACTCCCTTTCTCTCTCTCTCTTCCCCCCACCACCACATTTGCTGCTTAATTTCACCTTAATTACCTGCAACTGCCACTGTCACTGTCACATATATTTATTAAACGTATATATATTTTTTAAAGTAATGTCATAGTTGTTCAAACCATCGACAATGGAAGAAAAAGGGAACCAAATCTTAGATTTTTAGTGTTCATGCAAGAGCACCTCACAATATGTAATACGATTTTTAAAATTAATAAATTTTTTACACTTTAAATTTGATAATTATTGGAAATTATTTTATTCTTCTGATGAGATTTGTTTCTTCCGCACGTAACTCGCAACAAATTTTTGCTGAAATCCTTTATTACTATTATTATTATTATTATTAATTAATATTAATACCCAGGATTCTAAAGACAAAAACCCCTTCTTTCTTTTTCTGCAAATTTTCTTTCTATATTTTCGTGCATTATTAATTATACCCAAAACAAGGACTAAATTTGTACTGGAATTCTTGAAATTCGAACAAAGAGTAAAAAGTCTTGCTCCTTTTTTTCTGAAAGCTCACTCTTCTGCTCAAGATCTGAGGCTAGTCCCTTTTCTTTATTGCATTTCTGACACGGGTTTCTTTCAAAATTTTCCTCCTTTTGTTTATTTTCTAATATCACGAGAAAGAAAAAGAGGAAGCATTTTTATTTTCTGATTTTTGTATTGATGTGCGGCGAGACCGATGGGGAATATTGATCATGCCCTCAAATCGGTATGCAACGGAAATTGGATCATATCCTAAGGTTGTTCCGGTAATTTCACTACTCTGCTAAGCTAACCTCGATAAACTACGCTCCTTCACACGCGTGGGAAGAACGGATGACGTGTATGCGACGTTAGATTGTTTTTGAGAAGATCAAGATGACGTGGTTGGTCATCACTCTTTACTCTCTGCGAGGGCGTGGTTGACTTGGGTCTTCTCCTTTCGTCTCAACCGACAAGGACTCTGGTTTTCTTCGATGTTGAATTGATATAAACGGTGACTAGCAAAAAACCTTAAAAAAAAAAAAGAAAAAAGGTTTAGGGGCGAAATTTTAATTTTATTTGAAGTTCTTCTAGCTAAGCATTTCTTAAAAGTTATTGAAGGGGGTAGGAAAGGAAGGAAGATAACATTATACGAGTTTTGCTTTGTTGAGACAAGAGTAAAGCTCGACCATCCAGTTTTCTTACCTATAAGATATGGTTGGAGGATTCTTCTATTTGTTATATTTAATGAACCCACCTAAAGCCCTTTTTGTAGCATATTTTATGATGAAACATTTTAGTAAGTTTTATTTTAAACTATGTTTCAGTGTTGCTATTTGAGTACCAGATGGAGGAAACCCATCATTGTCCAATTCAAATTTATACTCAAAGTTCAGTTCTGCGACGGTGTTCATCTCTGCCTTCATATGCCCAATTAATTACTAAACCTTATTTAGAAGTAGCTGCAGTTTTAGCTTTTGGTGGTACAAATATAATTCCGATATGCACATGGGTGGGGCTTGAATTTATACATACCCACTTATTGAAAAAAAAAAAAACATTTGCTTGTTCTCTGCAATTGAATCCAATAAAAAACCGTAATATATATGTCATAATTTAAAAGGGTTCAGGGACAGACGATGCGCAATGTGCATCTTGGACATTATTTAATTAGATCAGTGTGTCACTTGTGATAATGATTCTGTTCACGATCCTCTTTTCTAAAGTTCTATGCTAGTCGGGGACAAACCTTTTTTAAGGTGGCTCCTTGTGGCCTCCACAGGGGTGCTAAATTTTGAATTTTGAAGCTTTAAACAAAGTGCTTTTTTTAAGTTTGGTACCTAATTCTTACTCATTGGCATACTTCTGGATAGGTTTGATTATGGGTTGTTTTGAATTTTAAGCAATGAGAACTCTTTTCTGACTTTTGGCTTTTGTGGGCAAATCTTGAAGGCAAGGAGGGCACTAAGGGCGCTCAAAGCTTTAGTAAAGTTACAGGCACTGGTCAGAGGGCACATTGTGAGAAAGCAAATGGCAGATATGCTCAGGCGGATGCAGACACTGGTCAAAGTTCAGGCGCAAGCCCGTGCGAGCAGGACCCAGTCATCAGAGCCCTCGCACTTCAGCAGCAAATCATCGCTATCATCTCTTCATCCTGTAAGGCTGTTATCCTTTAATTGTTCTCTTTGTTAGTCTTAATTCAATTGCATGTCTTTTTCTTAAAAAAGTATCAAGTACTTAAAGTTGAAATTTGCTTTGCAATTATACTCTTGGGTTGTCTTGAGTGTCTATGAGGTGCAACTCATGTTGGACCTCACTTGCCGTGGAATTTTAATGAAGTTACTGATACAATTCCATGTCCTTCCACCTTGATACGAGCCTTTTGACTCTGTTATAGTGTCTAAGTTGCAGTTCAATGCTGCTTTAGCTCAAAACTTGAACAGTTGCGCATCAAGGTTTTGTAGATAGTGAGTTGCCATCAATATGTGTGCTCAAATTCTATCAATTATGTGACTAGTAATGTGCTATAAATTTGGTTATAAATGGCATGTAGGATACAGTATTCACATATCGATGCTAGCAATCTTATGATAATAATTTAGGTAAGAAAAATCAATGAAATAGATAGAAGTGGCAAAACAGAAGTAGGAAATTTTGAAGTCCAGATGAAGAGACTACTTGTTTTTCTCTAGAAAGTGGCTTTTTCATGCATAGGGATAGGCACTTATAGCCAATTAAACAGTATACTCCTTTATACAAGTGACTTACACTTTTCCCCCTTTGTCTTCATGTCACCACTTTTGAAGAGTTGTGGCTGTTAGGGTTGGTTGATCTCATGGTAAATACTCCCACTTTTAGAATTATTGAATGCATAGGGTTTAAGACCGGCTGGCAATCCCCAGTCTTTTGTTCCTCAATGACTGTCTTCTTGTCTCAGCACTGTTGGATATTGTGGTATTTCTTGTGTCATGTTGCATGTAATTAGCCCTCGTGCTTTTGTGCAATAAGATCTAGTCATTTACGCTAGCTGTTCTTTTTAAAAAAATAATTTAAAATAAAAAGAGACACAATTAACTTATAATTACCCCCGACAAAGTACTTTAAAGATTAAACCTCCTCTTTATTGTAGCTTCTATTGTGTTTAACCTTGATAAGTAATTAAGGACCATATATCTATCTTATAGAACGTAAATTATGGCTGGTGAAATCTCACTGTGAACATATTCAGGTATGATAGTGAGAATAAGAGTAATCATTTTAATGTTATATAGGATTGGGTAATGAAGCTAGTTACAATGATTTCTACCATGGTTGTGATGTCACTTTGGCTTTAATTATGTTGAAGACATCAATCTGAATAGTTCATCTCAATGCCATTTTTGTGCAGGGGCCTGCAACTCCCAAAATATATGACCAGTTCTCCAGTGACAGTACCAATGCTGATCAATTTCTGATGCTGAAGGTACTGGGATCTGCTGAAGTATCGTCTCGACTCATGCATTTTTAGAACGAAAATTAGGGTTCATAAGTGATTTTCTATATTACTTCTGCAAAGAATATTTAGTTACTTTTATTATTTTAGTGGCATTTTTTTAATTGTCTTAGAATTGCCATATAGTGGTTATGCTGAAGAGGTCCCTTCCATTTTTCTCATCTGCAGCGATGTGGGTCAAAAACAAACAGCGGGGGCATGGCAAACCTTGACAAATCACAACAAAACTTGAATTGGTTGGACCATTGGATGGAAGAATACAAAGGCACTTCGGTGAAAGTCCAGCATATTGACGATGAGAGGAATGATAAAATCCTTGAAGTCGACACTTGGAAACCGCACTTTGATGTCAAACAAACAAGAAGTTTTGGAACACCACATCTTGTCTCAGGTGGAGATGGTGAGAATCAGAGGCATACATCATACGACTTTCGACCAAAACATTTGACAAAAGGGCATAATCCAAGTCCCAGTGTATCTTCCACAGAAGTTAACTCATTGAGATCTCTAAAAGTCCCCGTTGAAGCCCATGATCCTGTTTTATATTCTGCTGGGAACAGCCCTCAAGTATTCTCTGCATCATCCAGGCCTGGAAGTAGCAGTGGCAGGAGAGGTCCATTCACACCTGCAAGGAGTGAGTGCTCGAGGAGCTTTTTTGGTGGATATGCCGGTCATCCTAATTACATGGCTAATACTGAATCATCTCGAGCTAAGGTCAGGTCTCAGAGTGCACCAAAACAGAGGCTTGAGTTTGAACATGGTTCGTTCAAGAGTATTCATGGGTTTTGGGAGGCTGGAGGTAATTCGCAGAAGGTTCCTGGTCAAGCTAACTTAAGGAACAAAGACTTCCAGGGCTCAGGCCGCATCGAGAGGCCTGCAATGCACTTCCAAACAGATGCTAGAGGATTTGATGTTGTGTATTATAGCCAATGTTAGACCCAGAATTAGTGTTATTGTTGTCATCCTCATCCCCATCTTATCTTGTTGTTCGGTAAATATTTTGTTCTTCTATTTTTCTTGTGCTGCTTGTAGAATTGTGCGCATACTTTGTTCTCCTTTCTAGTTCTCTGAAGTTGCAGATATATATGCATAAGTTGTGTTCTCCCTCTTTCTTCATTTTTTGGTTGAGCACTATTTTGTTTCTGCTTTTGATATGTCAGCAAAATCATTTCTCAGTCTGTCAGTGGATCACAAAATGGGACTTTGCCAACCTCTTACTCGAAATACGAGGCAAAACACCACGAGAGAAACTCTTATTTTTTGTTTTTGTTATTTAAATTTTTAATTTGGCTCTTATTTTAACCCATCATATCATGTAAGCAGACAAGTTTAAATATACCCAAATTGGTGATTGGTGATGCCGGGTGCTTGCACCATCGTGTTTAACCAGTTGGCCACTTTTGTAAAACAGGAAAAGACTTGGTACACAATCAAAACTCAAATCAATAATCACTCAAAGACAAAACAGGTCAAGAACATTTTTCGTGACATCTCATGGAGGAAAACGCGTGTGCGCGCGCCAGAGAGAGAGAGATGAAGACGCGCGAGGACATGCGGCTCTCTATGCATAAATACAAGAACTTTGTCCAGTGGGACCAAGACCCAAAGCCAAACAACCTAAGGCTAAAGGTTTGATGTTGATGCAGCTAAGCAACATGCCAAACCGACCCATCCACTCGTCCCCATTGTCGTTTTAACACTGAATTCTTCTCACCTTTTCACTGTGATTTTTGTTTGATGGGTTAAAAAGTATGTAATGCTCTTTCCCTTTTACTAAAGTTCTTGTTTGATGGGTTAGAAAGTATGTTTTTCCAAATCTATCTTCAAGTGTCTCCCGCTGCACGTTCACGGATTGAATAGTGATTTCTTTTCTGGTCTTTATTTATTTATTTTGTGGATTAAACTGATCAGAGAATGAGTTTGCAGGAAAAGAACTAAGTTGCAGCCAAAACCCAAAACCGAAGATCTAATTTTTTTGCCTCGGATTCCCAACAAGAGGGCAAAGAAACAGACAAATGATAGTCCAATGAAACTTCAATACCATGCACCTATTTTGCCTCCATCATTATTAAACATGTTACATTAAAATTCAACAGAAATTTTCCACCTCATAGGATTCGTGAATTATTATGTGATAAAAAGGATTTTTATGATTTGTCAGAGTTCCACAACACATGCCATGTTCTGGCAATTGCAATCAAAGTCAGATATGTTCAATGGAACCACATAGGAAGAAAAATCCATGTAAAATGACTAGGTTCCAAAACATATTTGGCTTCTCATAACTTGGTTTTTTAGCTTTTATATATATATATATATATGAGAGACTCAAACTTAAAATTTTTAAACATAAATAGGATGGTGCCTGTTAAATTATAGTTTATAACTTAGTTAACACAGCTAAAAGATGCCTTTCTTCTTCTTCTTCTTCTTCTTCTTCTTCTTCTTTTTTGGGTTACAGCCTTTCTTCTTCTTCTCTTCTTTTTTGTTTTTTTTTTTTGTGAGTAGTATAAACTGCAAGCGAAGGACAAACATTTATTAGTACCCCTGTTTGGATCTTTTCCTTTACCAACTACATTCTTTTGAACTTCTTCAAAGTTATGGAATCCTGCACATGAAACAAACAGTATTTGAGACAGACCTGTGAAGTCTCTATCACATGTGCTCCATGGATAAAACTTGATCATCCAAAGAAAAAGGGGAAAAAAGTGTCTTAGGAAAATCCCAATTCTTTAGGGAGCTTGGAAAATTAGGAGGGGTAATTTCATTAGCCCATTATTCATATGGACCAAGACAAGGCCACGTCCCAAATTGTGTGCAGTCCGGGACTTGCTAATTTGATGGCCCAAAAATATAATAATCAAAGGCCCATAGCCTTACACTTCCTTGACAACTTTCAAGCTTTTGACCTGACCTCCATCTCGTGGGTGTACTCCACAGGTATCAGTTTAGGGAATTGCTAACCGTGGGGAGCCGGGTCTAATTTCTTAAAGATTGAATAAATTGCATGAATCATCAAATCATTACACAATTATATATTTATATGCGCAAAAAACAAACTTTGGCCAAGTCCAAAATCCTGCTTCAATTTATGAGAAAATCATGATTGCTTTATCTTTTCTGAAAAAAAAAACATTTTCAATGTTTGAAGCTTGTAATGTGAGAGAGAGAGAGAGAGAGAGAGAGAGAGAGATTACAATTGCCACTCAGTGGCGGGATCAATAGGGAAGGCGAAGTGGACTCCACAAAAAGCTAGGGAAGGTAGCCAAGGCAGCAGAAGAGGGATGATTAGCAGTAACGAGGCCCATCAGACAGCTACAAACAGTATGCCTATTCTCAGTTTCTGCAATGTTGTTAAGGCTCATCACGGCAATGCAGCAGGGTGAGCCAGGAATAGGCACCATCTGTCACGGCAGAGCACTCCATGGCTCCTGTCTCCAAAGTTACTAGTAGAAGGAAAATTCCCATTGTTGGCAATCCCAACCATTTTTACCCTAATGTTTACGCTTACATGTCTGCTTCTACATAGGACCAGTGGCAACTGCCTGTGCAGTTTTTGAAGACATTATATGGCTGTTTGATTCGAATCTGGAATTTTCAAATTAAAGAAAGAGATTGTGATAACTAAACTGTCTCTTTGAGTGACACTGCCTGAGTTCCTTGCATCCTATAGTTTCCATTTTAATATATATAACAAAAATATGTTTCACCAAAATTTTCTTAAATATTACGCTTTGAACATAAGAGAGTGATCAAATGCAGGTCGAGCAAAATATGAAGATAAAAATGTAACAAAAATAATCAAGATATATTAGTACGAGACAATGTGTCAAAATATTACAATAAAAAAAAAAAGAAAAATCTACATATATAAAACAATAATAAATCTGTAACTATTATATCAAAATATTACATTCACGGATTGAAAGAAAATAATATACTAATTCAATAATGATAGGAAAGATTCAAAAATTGTCGGGCCTAGAGGCTTTATAATTAACTAGGTACATATATAGATTTAGAATTTATAAATATAAATGTAAAAATTATAATTCTAATATAAATGTATTTAAAATAATAAAAATTTATATATTATTGGTAAAAATTGGTTATTTTTATTTTTTTAATTAACCAAAAACTAATTTAGTATGTAAACTTAGAAGTTTTAAAATAAATATAAAATTATTTAAAAAATTGCTTCATTTTTTTTAAAGTTGATAGAAAATTTTTTTTAAAGCAACCAACCACTCGATGTCTCGTCCAATTTATGGCGCGTGCGTCATCCATCCAACCCGTTCGGCATAGAGAGCTGCTCGGTGCCCGTGACCCGCCCGCATAACATGCGTACTCTGCGAATATGAACAAGAACCCGATACCGACAACACCATTGCATTGTCCCCTTAGATTACATGACCCATTCTTCTTCGGAGCCTCCGAGGATGACTCCGCACCGCGCGCATTTGGCGGTGCAGGACCATTACAATCCAACCCGACCCGGAAGAGGATGTTCGGATCATCTTCACGGTCAATTATCGGGGCAAGTTCAATCCGCCCATTCCAAATGGGTACTATGCCTATGGTAGTGTATTCGCTCTTTGGGTCGCGGTTTCAGCTGCTGACAAACTGTGTCAGAACTCCATGGGTTATATATTGAAATTGGTGAAAAGTTGGCAAGGGAGGTAGGCGTTCAAGTTGAGCCAGAAATTAATGACAAATCAGTGACGGATTTAATGGTACTTAAAGGAGGACCGCATTCTATGGTGGTCCAGACCTACCTGCTGTACGGATGCTGACCTCAGGCGGGGCAGTGCGGCTTACGGAGGGCCCGCAGTGGCAAGCTTTTGTGTTCCGTTCAAGAACAATAGAGGAGAGAGGGGATGGTTGGACCAATTTTTTTGGCAACACCTGCATCGGTGGCCGAACTTGATTCCATGCTGAAGGGTCCAAGTGTTAACGCCACAAATATTCCTCCACTAGCACTACCTTCACTAAATCTTCTCTGAACAGTTTCTTTGCTATAAAAATTTGCATTTTAATGGTATTGCCAACCAAATTTTGTTTATACGAGAACAATTAAAATGAGTTCCATTGAAAAAATCCCTTCGAAAGAGTTTATGTGAATGCAATCTTTGATAACTAGAGCTTGGACGAATTTTTGGTCCCGGTACTATACGCTTAAGATGTCTTTTCTAAGTGGCCACACAAAGTCCCCCATATTTTGAGTAACTAAACAACCCCATGCTTCGCTGATAAAGATTATTTTCGGAATATACTACATCGAACTTGCACACATGAAGCGACACAAACCAAGTAAATAACTTTTATGCTACTTGTTCGAGGTTTACACACACACAAAAATGGATATTTAAACGCCGCCAGTACACACTATTTGCTGTCCACTTACACACCAACTCCTCTTCAAACCAATAACACTTTGGCTCTAGCATTCTATCCAAATCACTTGAAATCTTTGTGGTAAAGTTTCAAACTTAAAATATGCTACTCTCCCTGCTACCCAAAAGAGGGGGAAAAAAGGAAAAAATCATAGCAAGTGAAAAATAGTGCACGACTTCCCACCACCATTCATCTACCATGTACATATTCAACATCGATCTGTTGAGCTTGTGAGTAGAGTTGGTAATCACACGTCCCTAGTCCATCCGTTTAAATTGACATATTGCTATTATCACATAAAATTCGGATACGTTAGAGGAGAAAAAAGTAATCATACATTAAATTACAGTTCCAAGAACATATCATTAAGTTTAAAGAAATTAAACTTTACAACATCAGTACTTTGTATGCTTGCGACTCTCTCTCTCTCTCTCTCTCTCTCTCTCTCTCTCATTTGATAGAAATATGTTAAGTTTTCGTGGGGTGATCTAGATGCTTGCAAAATAATCTCAGTTGAAATATTCCATGGCCCACAAAAAGGTCTCTGCGGTCCTATAAACAAAGTAGTGCCAAAAAACAATCTTCCCAAATCCATGCGCTTGGATTCTATATTGAGCTACTTTCTCCAAATTACCTCTGTTTTTGTACTCAATTGAGCATACGAGGCACTGAGGAATTGAGAATGTCATTTACTCTCGTAAGTTACACGGATTTGATTTTGTGACCCACTTCTTGTGTGAACCCGTCCAGCCAGTTACTCAACATGGGGGTGTTCACTCAAGGGGGAAGGAGAGAGAGAGAGAGAGAGAGAGAGAGAGAGAGAGAAAGTTTACTAAAAGACTTCTGTTCTTATCCTCCAAGACTCCTGCGAAAGCACAACCTTGTCTGAGTTCCTGACCATAGACATATAAAAGAGAATAAAAAGAATATAAATTCATTGCACAATGGGTAAGGCCAGTAGGCACAGTACAACTGCTATGACAGCAAGGCCATTCTTTTGAAGAAAATAATGCATTTGAGAAAATAAGGATTTGAGCAGGTCACCTAGGTATGAGGGCGTGGCAGTGGCACCCGAAATGATTCACCATAGACACTCAACAATCTATTCTTCTATATTAAAATTGTTGCAAGCAAGTACCACGTTTGACACCTGTCTTATAAGTGCAAAGACTCGAGGCATTCTTCCATCACCCACCAACTACACAGCTAAAAGTAAAAAGAATCTCCCTCTCCAAAGCATGGACTGCCATCATATTCTAAGGACAAATTTCACCTCCATTTTTATGCATCTTTCAAACGTGAAATTTGTTTAGGTGGTGAGGATTTGTCTTGTCATGATACCACCCATGGATTTGGAGATTGTGCCCACATGCTATCTACCATATTCACAGACACTAAAGACACATTTATATCCTTCCGATTAACTCTTCATCCCCAGTTTTTCCTTTCCTAATTGTTAGGCTTACAAGTTCATGTTGCCATTTCCAGAGTTTTGGCTACCATTTCCAGTTCCACTCACACCGCTGATAGATGCATTTATTTTAATCTGTCATTTTGGAATTTGGATCTTTTTATTTTTATTTTCTGCCTTTCCGTAAACCCAAGTAATACATATTAATTATGCAGGTTCTACTATATTTTATGTTATATTCTTCCCCCCCCCCCCCATATTCTGTTGAGTTCTGTATCTTATATTGGGAGTCATTTATTATAACTTAGAATCATGTGTTCCCTTCATCTTTACAGGAAAATGCTATCTCAGAGAAGGTTTCCATTCAATCAGCATTTAAAAGATCATGTCATCCATAGTATATCTTTCCCCTTCAACAATATGCATGCACACCCTGTTAACTAGAGTTTGGAATAGCATCTACTCAGATACGGTATAATTTCACAAATCTAAAACTATTTTGGTTTTCCAATGTAGTAAAACCAATCATGTCACGTCAAATAGTCAGAAATGAGTTTGTTAGATTAACTAATGCGTAGACTAAATCATAGATCAGATGAGAGAAAATAGACCAAGATTATTTGGGCATGTTGAAAGAAGACCGCTTAATGCTCCAATTAGAAGTGACAGCATACAAGTCAAAAATGTACAGAAAATGTATCATAAACAGAAGAAACATCAGAAAAGTCTGTTAGAGGAAACAATATGATATGGTAATTTCTAACTTCATGTCTAACATGACCATTCATATGTTTGACCTAACCAAGTTAGGATTAAGGCTTAGTTGAGCTGAGTATCATACTTTTTTGTCATCGCTTGTTTACCATGAAAAAAGATTGGATTAGCTAAATGTACCTCAAGAAAAGCTTTCACATTCTGTATATGATAAATTGCTTCTGCACAGCTTATACTGCTTATTGCAACAGCCTTCCAAATAAGATACCACTGAAGATCAGAGCACCAAACCACTTATTGGACACAAACCTAAATTCCAGAAAAGTGATAGAAACATGACTACAATTGAAAAGGAAAAGACTTGCAAATAAACAATGAGAAACGTGGAATGAGGGTCACAAATGTTACTTAGTATAACATTCATAGAGAAACAAATAAACAATGAGAAACGTGGAATGAGGATCACCATAGGAGATAGATTGAACAAATTAGTAAATTAATAAAACAGCATTTACAGAAATCTTTCAACATAACGATGACATGGATGAACAGAAATTTAGATATATTTAGACTTGATCCCCAGTATTACCTAATTCAGGTTGCCATGGCACCAATCTCCAGCTCACTGCTAGAAGAAAAAGTGCAAGGAGTTCAAGGATGTAAGTCCTATACACATCCTGAGAGAACTACAATGCCGGCAGTAGCCTAAAAACTGCTTAAGCACCTATTTAAATTGGCTGTGATTAGAGAAAGCCTATAAGACGATCAACTTTGACTAAGTGGTCTTTCTATCAAAATCTAAAGACCCTAATTCTTATGATTTTATAGGCTAAGCATATGGTAAATGAAACATGTTTTTTTAACCAGCAGTTATATTAATAAAAACTGGGAAATCATTTTGGATATCAAATCAGAACTCCAAACATTGCGAGATGTAGATGATTATTTTAAACTCATGTCTAGAATGAGTGTTTTATTTTCAGCAATGCCAAATTAACTTCCAGACTAGAAGCAAGTTTCTTTTTGGTTACAGAAATCAAACTGCAGGTAAAAATCAGTCTTGATCCAAGAGTCAATCTAAAGAAGAAATCAATGCATCGCCCAAGCCAAAAATATGAGAATCATGCAAGATAACCACAAGCTGACCCTAGCATATCAACATGAACACCATCGTGAAACTTTCTTTCACATAGGTACTTACTTCCTATTGCAATCAATACGAGATGATAGATCAACTGTCCGTATCTGCCAACCTAGTTGCATAGAGGCTGCTAATAGGGATGCATAAAATGGCCACCCTGCATTGTGCACCAAAAAATTCAATAAACAAACCATCCACATGTCTGACATGTGTGAGGCGAAACTACTAATGCACAGATAACCACCAATATCAGCATTGTATCCACTAATTGTGAGACCAGCAATGCATGCAGCTCCAAATCCAGTAATCCATTCCTTTGTTGATTCCCCAAACCTCAAGGCTGTGGATTTGACACCAACTTTCAGATCATCTTCTTTGTCCTGAATATGCAGGGTGTAAACTTCTCTCATTGCATGAGAAAATGCACAAAATAATACTTGATGGTTGATAACAATAATATTTAAAGGAAAAAGAAAAAAAATTACATAGCCATGCCACATTACAGAACAATATTTCTGCATGCAAATAATACCACAAAAAGTCTACATTCTTTGAGTTACCATGAATCACAAAGATTTCGGTACGTCTACCCAGGAGAAGAAAAAAATGTGTTCACAGTATCCAAAAAAGAAAGAAAAAATCTAAAATTCATTTCAGGTTGCCATCAGCCAGGGTGATGTACAAAGCCAGAAGCTGAAAAGCAAGTAGCAGACAAGCTTTTTTTGTGATGATTTCGTGTAATCTACTATTGTACCTGATGAGCATAAATTGTGTCATACACGAGGGTCCAACAAACTCCAGAGATGTATAGCGGGAGAACAACAATAGGATCTAAATTTCCTTTAATAGCAGACCATCCCAACAAAGCACCCCAGTTAAAGGTCAAGCCTAGATAGGCTTGAGGCTGCACTGCCACGATCAAATTTATAAGTTAGGAGTGGACATAAATAATAGTCTGCAAAAGAGAAAAAGTGATGAAGTTGAAAGTGTAATGTATCACAGACAAATTTCAACAGGATTACCCAAAATGTCAGCCTCTTCATCAAGGGATAGGAGAAGACAAGCAGCAAGGACGAGGCACCCAAGATGACGCTGTTAAAGATTACACTCACTAATAAGTTTAATAGCAGGTACTGCAGTGATAAACAACTAAAGGAAATTTGTCAGTATAATTTTCCAAAAAGTTTTACAAACATGACGATGGAAGAGGGAGAGGTTTACGTATTGAATTCTTCAAAGGACTGTAGCAGTTAGCTTGCTAGATGGCAAAAAAATGAGTATTTTCTAAATTAGAACAAGAAACTCTTTGTTAAACTTTACATTTTATTTGGCCAAAATGATAAATAACCACGAATTTTACACCAACTTTGAAATAGGCCCCCTGAACTTTTACTCTAGTATCTCCTAAAACTTTTACGAATAAAAGTCAATCAACACTATAAGCATACAGAGGTAGGGTCTTGTCCATCCAACGAGAAATAACACATTCGAGAGAGAGAGAGAGAGAGAGAGAGGGAGAGAGAGGGGAACAGGGGAGAGTTATTATGAGACCAAATATGAAATACCTGTGAAAAATATGGAAATGCTTGAGAAAAATTTAATTGGAAAATCAAATTTTGTGAAAGATTATGACGAGAAATGAGAAATTGAAACCCGAGAAATGCTAGTTAATGTAAAAGGTTTGCGAACTTTTTCCAAAAAGAGGTAAAGAGAAAGAAAAGGAGTTATGGGCATAATTTGGAAGCCATATTTAAATTTCTCATTTAAAAATGAGGGTAGAGGACATATGGATTCTTAATTTCGTGCATTAATGGGGCATATTGAAACCTCATTTCAAAAATTTTGTGAGGTAATTGGCTGTAATTCAAGATTTTTTTTTTTTTTTGATGAAATAATTCAAGAGATTATTTGAACGTAGGTTTAAACTTCAGGGAGTTATTTGTGATTTTGACTGTTTTATTTTAATAGTTTAATAATGTATGGACCCATTCTGGCATCAACAGTATGATGATTTGGTTAATGTTACGTTTATATTGAGTCATTCACAAATAAGTTCAGTTCTTTTCAAAATAGGCATTTTCTCTCAAGGTTTTTCCCTTCCTTTTTCTCATTTTTTCTCTCCTCTGCTCATCTCCAATTTCTCTGCCTGCTATCCTTATCGGCATATACTACACAGCTTTAACACCTTTTAGTCTCATTAAAGCCCTCTGGACTCACACCATAAAGGCCATAGATGCAGAGGCATAAAAACAGTTCTATCCCATAATATTGAAAGAATCCCCTTGGGCTAATGTCTTGATATTTTCTAAGAATATATTTTAGAGGATTTCAAAAGAGTTTAGAAAGTGGTCCTCTTTTAATGTCATGCTTTGATTCTGTCCAGGAGGATTTCCCATCCACTTAGTATTTCTTATATCTATCTTTTCTTGGCAATGGAATTTCATTTCCTATCAAAAATAAATGAAAAACTAAATACCGGGGAACCATCTCATCAAGTTTTGTCCAAGATTAAGAAATGGCAACCTGTAACTATCTACATTAGAGAGACAATAACATTATCAGAAACCAAAAATAAAAAGGCCCTCTCCCAAAAAAATAAATTAAAAAAAAATAGAACATTAAACAGAATAAAGATATTTTTTTGTGTTACAACCATACTTCTTGGTGTTACAGCCATACCAGCATTGACACATAATAGTACCAAATAGAAGATTGATAGACAATTAAACCATCAGTAGCTACAAGTCAAATCAAAGAAGCAACACAAAAGAGGCATGCCACCAAACAAAACAACAATTATACCAGCACCTTTCCATCTCAAGTATTATACTTATCAGGAACCAACTTATGCAGAGTAGCAAATTGCAGCAACAAAAGACATTACTAACCTATAGTTATTAAGCTGAAGCAGAATGCCAAGACCCAAGAGCAACTGAAACCCCAAAAAGCAGAGTCCTTGGAATGGAGACAGAAGACCACTTGCAACCGGTCTCAATTTAGTACGCTCAACCTGTAGTACCAAATTCCAATAGAATCTTTTAAACAGCAGAAACATCTTCTAAGGAAAACAGTATTACAATGATCGTATTTCTTTCTGGGGTAACATACTTTAGAAAGTCAAATCATTCCTCCAAATCCACATTAAAAGAGCATACCCAGTGCCGAAACTCCCACATTATGGGGTCTGGGAAAGGGAATATCTAGGCAGCCTTCCCCTTGCTTTTTTTTCAAAACACAATAGAGAGACTCCACTATTGCGTCAGGCCCGCCCTTCCCTCCAAATCCACATTATAAACAAGAATTGATATAAATGCAAAAGAACTTTGATTAAAGAAAAATTTTTACAAAGGTTCCTTTTGTTCCCCATAACATATTATGAGTTATACAAACACTTATTCTAATTCACTTGTAAGAAAGAACTACACATCGACGTGTTTCTGTAACGTTAAAGTTTTGTATTTAAAAGCCCTTTGAGAGGTTAACCCTGCAATTACAGAAACTTCAATATTTGCTGCAGTAAAACATATTTCTACAAATGATATTTCCAGAAGCTGCATCCAGAACTAGATTGAATAAAAGGAAGAAAGCTCAAAATCAAAGATGATTTTCTCAACTGAAAAAGGATCAAAATGTTTACATAATAATCTAAGATATCCATTTAAGACTTGACCTCCTCTAGCCTGCGTCCTCAGTCTTGATAAGCCTTGTCTTGCACTTTCAAATATTAAACAACTAACGATCCCAAACTAAACTAATTTCAATGTAATCACAAGTACAATTTTTCTTTTGATGTAAGAACTTTGTTACAGCCAGTGGGGGAGAACAAAAGAGTGTTAGACATCCACATGAACAAAACATAAAGATAAAAAATAAAAAGAAGCAGCAAGCAGAAACAATCTAAGAAGAAATCATTACAAAATCATATAAATGTAGGGGAGAAAAAAAGGAGGGAGTAAAGCCACATGTCTCTAGCTAGGGCGAATTAATCCCTCTGAACCTAGATAAAATTTTAGTTACATCACATGGCTTTTTTCTTTATTTATTTTTTTCCTTTCTTTACCTTTTTTTCCTGAGACATTCTATAATTCATGAATTTTTTTCTTTTGTTTTTTAGCAGACAAGTCAAAGATACTTTACATAGTTATTAAATATAGACCTTAAGATCTTTATTTTTTTATATACATATTTTCAAGAGTAAATTATCATATAAGAATCAAATTGTATGTATTAATGGCTATGCAAAACCTAAGTTACCAATATGCAATGAGTATTATTGAAATAAAATTTTGATATTGTGCTCCAAAGAATAACATTTTTCTTTCAATGTTGTGCCACGACTTAATCCTTATTTTCAAGAATTTGCCATATTGTCATATGCTAATATCCAGTACTCACGTATGTGATTCACAGCAGTGTGGTTAAAGGCACTAGATAACCTCAAGGCTTAGATCATTGAAATACCAAGTCATCAAAAGTAAATTCAGAAGGGAAAGTAGTAATTATTACAGATGCACTACCATTAGAAGAACAAATTTTCGTATACTTTTTTTATAGAAAAATATATTTGCTACTCTCTGATTGCCATCCACACAGATTAATCTACCTTGCAAAACCTAAGTCATTTAACTTATGTATGAGAAGAACTAAACATAAAATCATATACCTCAATCTACTTAATTATATAACAATTTTGATCTGTCAACAGAAATTAAGTATAAATAGTTTCTCAAGTTACAATTCATCTAAATAATATTCAATGATTGGAAAAAAGCTTGGAACTCCTAACACTTGCATGTTTTAATCATTTCAGATCAAACTCAGATACGACCCGTGCTTTTTACAACAGAAGATGCAAAACTTAGACTTCCTTGGAATAGAACAGATTTTTAATGAGACAGACACAAGCACCTAAGGGAATTAAGAAGTTAACTGACTTGAGCACTCACCTTAGTATCTATATCACGATCCAGAAGATCATTTATGGTACAACCAGCACCCCTCAAAAGCAAAGCGCCACAACCAAATAATGTTAGCATCTTAACATCTGGAACGCTTCCAGGGGAAGCTGCCAGTGTGATTGACCTAATAGCAATTACAAAAACAACAATGTATTCATGATCTTCAAATGATACATGTGGAAATATGGCATTCAACCAGACTCCAAATTAAAGGTTAAACACACAACAAAGCCTTGTTTGGTTGGTGAGAAGTTAAATCATGCAACAAGAATGTTTTCTAAGTTGATTCCACTCCCATGTTTGAAAACACAACTTTGGGAATAAAGAACCACCAATCACAAATTTGAGCAGAAAGGAAGAAAGAATTAAGGTTTCAAACTCACCCCACTAAAGCATTTACTACCTCTCTCTCTCTCTCTCTCTCTCTCTCTCTCTCTCTCTCTCTCTCTCTCTCTCTCTCTCTCTCTCTCTCTCCTGTTAAAACTCTCCCTTTCCTCCAACTCACTCATGAGAGAGAGTGAGAGATTAAAAAACTATGCTGTAAAACTGGAATTTGAATTCAAGTATCGCATACTCAATCAAACATATCATTCAGCACATAATACTTTGTTTTGGCATCTCTATACTATTGGAATGTGAATTCCCCATTTTCATCGACCAAGCAAACCGGCATAAATCTGCAACTCAATTTCGGAGCTAAAAAGAAAGAGTCATGCAATGACCAAACCATATGATCACAATAAAATTGAGAGAAAAAGTGGGAGAGAGTGGGAAAAGGCGTACCACATACATGGCCAAGCAAGTAACCAGGTCCCAATTGGCTTATCCAAGCGAGCAAGCTTTGCGTAAGGACGCACTTGTTCTGGCAAATACAAATCAATCCACGAGGACGACGACTGTGGCACCTCTTCAGTCTGATCGCCCTCGTTCGGTTTCGAAGTCTCGTCAGCTGATGATAAGCCCGAAAACCCTAATTTTTGAGAGAAGTTGAAGAGATTGGGGGTGAAATGGTGGTAGGTTGTGATTGAAGGGTTTCTGTTAATTTGGGGCAAGAATGTGGGGTTAGGGTTTGATGGATGGGAGATTGAATGGGAGACAAGTGAGCAGAGGAAGGAGGGCTTCAACGACCTGCGAGAGGCGCGAGAGAGTAACAAGGCCGCCATAGCTATCGAATTCGAATTTGCGCAAATGGAGAGGAAGGAATTTATGGCCGGCCAGGACCGGACTAGAAAATCGGTAAACCGGATCCTAACCGGCTGGTTTGTGCAGTCAGGTAAAACGGGCAGGGTTAGAAGAAAACGGAGACCCGGGAGGGCCTGAAGCCCGAAAGTGAAAAATAGCCCTCTTCCTTCAATATTTTATTATTTGCTTATTTACGTAGATAAATAATGAAAACTTTATTTATTATGCATTCAAATCCTGAATAAATCATAAGCGATACATTTATTTCTAAATAAGACCTGATGCTGAAGTCTTGATAATTGTACAAGGAAATTTTTGCATTTTTTTAATAAGAAATAACTGGATAAAAAGTTTTTATAAATAAATATTTTATATACATTTTTTATAATTGATTTAATCTTATCATGTTTTTTACTAATTTGATTTTAAACGATTGTTTTTATCTTCTTAATTATTTCATATGATTACTAATATGGTTATGGCTTTTCTGAGAGTTCGCATAACTCAATAATTAGAATAAATTTTTATCTATTTTATATTATTTTTTAATATTTTTAATTTGAATCAGTAAATTATTGATTGAATCAAAAATTAAATAATTTAATTTCTATCGATATTAGGTACGAATGAAAAAAAAAAGGTGAGTCGATAAAAGGATAAATTACAAATAATGTCTCATTTTAAAAACAATTTCGGGGCAAGTAAAATTATATCCTCTAAAATTAAATTTTGAATTCATAGACTGCAAGGGTAAAAGGCTGTTGGGTCCAATATTTTTGGTGAAAAGTGAAAAAAGGTATTGAAAATTGAAACGAATAATTAAGCGGCAATTAATGCAATTGGAGTAAAAAGATGAGGGCAGAATGGTCAAGGGATGGGGCAAGAAGGTTGGAAAATAACCTTTGGCTCTAAAAAAAATTCAAAAAATAAAAGATAGTTTGAAAAATACAATCGCAACAGATTAATAGTAAAATTAGTTAAAAATAGATTTGAATTTCAAAGGACAAATTTATTCTTACTAAAAAAATGTGTGGAGCGCGTCAAATAAAAATAAAACCTTCAACGCCTTTAATAAAAACTAGTTATCAGATGCTCACAAAATATGAGGGTTTTTATATATATAAATATTTATTAGATTTATAATTAACTAAATATTTAAATTAAATTTTTATTTAAATCAATAAAAAATACGGTTTATATTAGGATAGGAAAAAAAAAAGTCTAACAATTAGAGTTTTAAAAAGTACCAACAAATGAGTAAAAAAAAAACTAATAAGTAGAGTAAAAATATAATAAAAAAATATATATAAAACTAACAAGCAAAGTAAAAAAAAAAAAGAGAAGAAACTAGGTTAAAAAATAAACTAACCACTCGAGTGAATATAAAGTGCATGTATGGAGAGTTTGTCACTTTCTCTATATCAAGTCACATAAAGGGATAAGTAAACAAATAAGGTCAAAAAAATAAAAGAAAAAAAATCTATATTAAAAAAAAAAGATGAAGGACTCGAAGGAAAAAAAATTTGGATCAAAAAATAAAAAAAAGAAATATCTGAATGAAAAAAAAAAACTGTGATCTAAAAGGGAGGAGTGAACAAGTGGGGGAAAAATAAAATAGGAAAAATTTATGTTAAAAAAAATTGAAAGATTTAAGGGAAAAAGCCGAGTTAAAAAATAAAATGAGAAATGAGTTGAATGAAAAAAAAGTCACATAAAGGGGCAAGTGGGACAAAAGAAAAGGAAAAAATTTATGTCAAGAAAAGACAAATTATTTAAGAAAAAAACTGATAAGAAAAATAAAAAGAGAAAAGACTCGAATAAAAAAAATTATGGTTTAAAAGGAACAAGTGGACAAATTAGGTCTACAAAAACAAAAGAAGAACATTTTATGTCAAAAAAGAGCGAAAGATTTAAGGAAAAAAATTGAGTTAAAAAATAGAAAGAGGAAAGATTTGAACGAAAAAAAAAATTTATGTCAAATAAAGTGAAGAAGGAAAAAAGTTGGGTCAAAAAATAAAAATAGAAAAGAGTTGAATGAAAATAGAAAGACCTGAATGAAAAAAATCTATGATCTATAATTAAATGGATCACTATTCGAAAGTGTCAAAATTTAGAAATTTTTTTAATAATAGAAGTATCAAAATGAAAAAAATAATAAAAAAAAAGATTTGATTGAAAAAATGAACGTAAAAAAACTGTGGTTTCAAAATAACGGAACAATCAAGAGCCTTGTGAACAGTGAATAGTGGGATTCGAATAAAAAAAAAAGGACTTAGAAAAAAAAAAAGATCTCAATGAAAAAAAAATGAATTAAAGAAAAAGAAACTATGATCCCAAAATAATCGGAGTAAACTGTAGCGCCGCCGCCTATCGGCGCTTTATATACAGGGGAACTATAAAATTTAAAATAGTAAGAAGCAACGAAGATCATCAATCCAACAACAGCGCGAAGGTAAACCCTAAGCAAGTTGACGACCACAATTGAACTGAGGGGCATGGCGAGAAATCTAGTACTGATTCGACCCCATGTGTTCTTCGCCGCCGGTCCAGCTCTCCCACGTCAGCCTCCCATTTCGTTCTTCCCAAGATGTCTCTCTACTTGTACCCTCAAACTAACCTCTGCGAGTGGTTCCTCCTTTCACGGCGCCAAAATCCAGCTTCACAGAGGATTGTCTTCTTCTTCGGCTCTTAATTTTAAGGTTTCAAGGAAGAGAAATCTCTGTATGGGAGCTACTCATGTTAATGAACCCGGTTCAATCGACTCCTCTCTCATGCAATCCATGGAAACTAAGGTTCTTTTCCTTGCAATTACATAAATCCATGTTTTCGTGTGTTTATCAGTCTGTCAAATTATGCTTTTATGAATTGGGAATGTATAATTTGGGGTCAAAATTAATTTCCCACTATGTGACTGAAACTGCGTTACTTTGCCCTTCATTAATGCCAAATCTCCCTACCCTTATATCCTCTTACTTTTCTTAGTAATGGAAAACCAAAGGGAAGTTATGTATTATCATATAAGATTGGGCATTTTTTTTTTTAGTGTTTGGGCCGTCATACATCTACAAGTAGGTGAATGTATTTATGAAATGAACCTCGAACATATGTAATATTCTATCCGATTCTTAGCTTTATCTGTACCCATTTCCTTAGAATTTCAATTACATCATGGCAGTTCCAAAAATCAACTGATAAGCATTCGTATTCATTATTCACTATAGAGAAGGATAATTCACGTTGTTTTTTCCAATTAAAAGGTGCATTACATGCATCCCCTTCCTGGTTTACATTGTAAGAGATGCACCTCTTGGTTTATAGTTCATTTTTTGGTGATCGAACTATGGAGGTTTTGAACCCACACATCTGATTTTCCCAGAGTGGTTGCCCAATACTTGTGGGCTGTGGGCTATATGGCGCATGGCCAATGGCAATGATACACATTCCCATCATTATTAGTTGCCTCGCATATTTTATCTAACATATGTATTTTGGATTCGGATACTCTTGGTAATTGCTAACTTTTTGATATTTATATAGCTACAACTGTCCATATTAGCAAGAAGAAAATATTATCTTCTTGCTTTATTGCCAATATTACTTCCTTACCATGTGTCCTTAGTCACCTTTCAATGTGCAAAGAATATCTTTCTCATCCTGAAATGCTTTTAACTCATCATGGTTCTTCAAGCCAAATTCATCAGAACTTTAGTGGGGGGGGGGGACATTCAGAAAGATGTCCCTCATATCTAAATTATTTATCCATGCAAGCATGCACGTTAGCCTATGATCCAAGAATTTTTCAATGTTCTCTTGCAGCCTTAGCTTGTCAAGGCCTCTTATATTTTCCTTTACAATATGGTGTTTAAAGAGCTTTCCCTTTCTCCACCAACTTTATACTAGTACCCCTCCCGAGTCTTCTTCTTTCCAGAATTATCTCCATGTTTAATGCCATCCATAGTCCAAGGCGGAGCCTGATGAGTTTTAATCCAATTGTATTGCTAATGGTCAACTCACATGTTGTGTGCTTGTTAACCTACTTTTAATGTATATGTTGTTAGGATAACGGCTAAGGAATTTTATGGTGGATAATGCTGTGTTGACCATGAGCCTCCACAAAGTATTGCTTGTGGTTGGTCGTTTAGTTGCTTAAACCCATATCACATTGTAGTTGCTAGCTTAATAATTTTGACTTAATTGCAATTTTTCCACAGTCTTGAGGCCTTTATACCTGTGTTGGAAACCAATCCCACCCTTCTTGTAGGATTATTGATCAAGAAACTTCTGAATTTCAGCTATCTAAGTCAAGAGTTCTTCTATGAAGAGTGTGAACACAACTAGGTATGAACTTCAGCTTTTAGATAAAACTCCCCTGAAGAGTAGAAATGATATTTTTGGCAATTCTACTAGTGGTCTGCTATATGCTACAAATACTTTCTTCAATCTTGGCCTGGCAAATCTAAATTATTAGGTGATTGTTTCATATTTGTTACTTCGTATTATTTGGTTTTTAGTCCCTTAGGAATGATATTTTTTGTTTCTAATCATCTGTTGGTTTCGGTCAGTAATCAAAGGTTTCTCTGCATATAAGATTATTGCCTCCCATGTCCTGGTACAGTTAGTAAAATAAATTCCTGAAGTTGCTGATACTCAAAGACATCAAACACTCATCCAACTCCTCACTAGTTGATCACTGCCAGCACTTATGTACAAACATTTCTTTTCCTTCAGTTGCACTTTCAATTATTTATACGTGACCTTTAAACTTAAAATATTCGTAATCCATACAAGCTTTGCCTTTAATTAAAGATGTTTCTTTGATTTTGAATTAATGCTATCATCTTTAATGTTCTTATTCAAATCTTCTCTTTGTTCCTTTTATTCTCATCATAATATTTGAGTCAGCCTGTTCTTGATGATACATAGAGATCCTTTCTCTTAAGCTAAATCTGTAACCTGAAATGTTGCTTCAACAGATTAAGGAACAATTGAATGCGGAATCTGTAACTGTTAAAGACGCCTATGGAGATGGTCGGCATGTCAGGTGAGCTTGTCTTTTGTTTGCTATCTGTGTTGGGCAACATGATAAAGTGATTGTTATGCAGTTTCCCTTCATTTTTTATTTTTATTTTTATTAATAATAATATAATTTTTCAATATTTGTTTTTCTTTCTTGGTATTTGCTTTACTTATTTTTGCTTCTTGTTTCATGCATGAATATGCATTTGTAAATGAATGAATATGTTCAATTTTTTAGTGGTCTGTGCAGTGTGTATAAGGACACTAGTATAGTGTGCCAATACAAATGTGAGGTGCCAGTTATTTCAAACATCCAAATTTGTATTTGGGAACATCTCATTTTTTGCTTTTTTGATACTTAAAAAATAGCATAAACTGTTTTGTGGGTTTATTTATTTATTTTGGCCATGCACTGTGGGGGATTTATGCGTTGAGTAAAAAGTTGACACAAGTAACTGCATGATTCCAAAATTTGAATGTTGTAAGCCTTAATATTACAGTTTTCAACACTTTTAAATGAGTGAAATTAGTTAAAACTGAGTTCTTGATATGGGTGATTGATTATAGTGTCTTGGTATCTTTAATGCAACAAATTCTGATGGGGACATGGCCTACAAATTATGCATTCTTACAACAGATTCATGATAATCGAGCTTATTATAAAAATTGTGTTATAGTAGAGCAACACCATTCTTCAGAAGTTTTTTCTTTTTGAGGTAATTGGTTTTCCATGTGGTTTCATAATAGCAGGTCCTGACTTCATATCCTTGTATGCATCTTTTGAGCATGCAGTTTTTTCATCACCGTGAGGTACTTTTACATTGTATAACAACCATAATCTTGGAAGTACTCAGACTGCAAAAAAGAAGTACCGTATCGGATACAAATCTTTCATTAGGATGGTTTGTGATTGTAAGGGTTCTTTTGATAGAAGAATAGATGTAGCTTGCATGCACTAGAAATTCATTAGGATTGTTTTTGAGTGGTGGGGGTTCTTTGATAGAGGAAGAGATATACTTATGCACATGCTAGAAAACCACAATGGTTTAAACCAGTTGCAATTGAAAATGGTGGTTTGAAAATTAAGAAAATGAGATCTTGGCTGATTTCTGATGAAAACAAAGGAAATGGTGCTGAGTTTGGGGGAGGGATTAGGGAAAAGTTGAAATCAGTGATATTGGTAATATGGAAGAAACTTTTATGCCGTCAAAATTTAGGGTGGGTTTGTGGTTAAAAAGTAGAGGACATACTATCACTCAAAATGTCACTAGTTCTTGTAGGAGGAAAAGGTACAGCTGGACACTTGTTTGTTTGCCACAAAAAGGTCATGTAAGACCACAAATTGTTCTCTTGTCCATATAATGGTAGACACCTTGTAAAAATTGTTGTTTGGGAAAGGGCACATGAATCACTAAACAAATAAAAGTGTTGATAGGCAATGGGTGGTGAAGCTTTGAGGAAGAAGTTCACATAGAGTTTTCTAAACACAAAGGTTAAGGAGCTGTTGTACTTGGATCAATAATGGTATTGAAGTGTATGGAATTTATTCAGGTGCTCATGAGATATGCCACTGTGGTACTAAAAGCCCTTATTTGTTGGGATAGTGTTTTTTTTTTTTGGGGGGGGGGGGGCTTTGAGATTGCATGTATTACATGTAAAATTTTTACTATTTACATATATACCTACCTTTTGGAATTACAGTTTTTATATTTTTGTGTATCTGCCCTGTGGTATTACTATTTTCATATTTAGGGCCCAAATTTAGAATTACAGTTTTCGAAAGGCGACAAGTTCAAAGGTTTGGATGCCAAAAGGACGCTTCTTTAATGTGGAAATTTCTAATTTGCTAAAATAAACCTATTTATAAATAAAATAGTAATTGCAAAATTTATATAATATAAATCTATCAATTTTCTTATTTTAAAGCTGTAATTTTGTATTAGTCTTTGAAAATTTGCTGCATCCTGTTATTCGTGTTGTGTTTCGCACTTTAATACTTATCCATGTATCTGTCTTTTTAAGTTTGAGAACTTTAAAATTAAAGTACAAAACTATTTTCTATATAAAATATTAGTACTAAAAATTTAAAAAATAAAAATACAGAATCCCCATATTTTTGTCCTACTTTTGGAAATTTGTCATATCTCCTTATCCGAATCCATTCTTTCTAAAGTGTATGTAAACTTTGGAGAAAAATATTAATTTTGAAACTGGTTGTAACAAAACCCATGTATTTGGACAACATAACCACCAATAATGACCTTATATGCCATAGAATTGAAAAGAGCAGATTCATGTTGCCCACTGCATATTGCTTGAATTATAATGGTTTATATGGGGGACTAATTATTTTTGTGGTATGTTTTGTTTGCCACTTAATTCCTTGAAAATATTACTGATCAGCATCTCCGATGCGATTTGCAGCATTGATGTTGTTTCCTCAGCCTTTGAGGGGCAATCTGCTGTAAACAGGCAGAGGATGGTCTACAAAGCCATATGGGAGGAGCTTCAGAGCACTGTGCATGCTGTTGATCAGATGACTACTCGAACCCCAACTGAAGCAGCAGCACAGAAATGATGGCATCATATTCAAGAATTCAGAGTAAATTACGATTCAAATATTTTCTACAAAACTCTTTTTTGTCTCGCATGAAGAATAAAATTTGCTTTTGCATATATATACTCCTTCCAATATATTGAACTTAATATTTTTTTCCTTTCCCTAGGTGAATTCCCTGGGAAGCTTTCTTCTAGTAAATTTTCTATTGTTGCTATCTTCCTAATTCTTGCCACCTGCCTCTGCTGTTGTCTTCTTTATGTACCTACAGAGCCTGGGCATAACACAAGTGCATACAATTGTACGTTAGTTTCTAGAATCGAATGGTTAGACATGATCACAATACAACACTATGATAAGGGGTGTATTCATACACGGGAATGTGATGCCTTCAATCTTGAACAAGTTTCTTTATGTAAACTACAAGTTAATTTGGAGTCTCAAGCTACAGTCTCTTTTTGAGCACAGTTTCTTTATGAAAATGAGGATTCTTACCTGGGGTTGAGAATATGCCACCAGAGACAGTGACACCCATATATCATGTTGGGTCTACCTGTGAAAATTTTTTATTTACTTATTGCAAAAAAGGAATAAAAAAATCTTTTTATATTTCCATCAAATGGAAAGATTAGTATGAAATGAAATGACCTAGACCTACTCGTATCTCCTATTTCACTACTCTGATTGACAGATTGTTTGACTTTGGGGGATTAAAATGTTGGTGCCAAAAAGTAATAATATCCAAATATGAAGTTGTGTATTCTTATAATGCACTCCCATTTTCGGTCATGATTTGTCATTGGTTAGAAGTAAGAGGACATGAGAAATGAGACCTAAAATAGTATTGATAAAGGTCATTAGTTTTCCTTTTTCTAGAATGTATATTTTATATGTATTAGACGTTTGGTTTTGTTTTGTTTTGTTTTGTTTTATCACAGAGATTATACTCTGTGAAACATGAGAGCTCATGGGAACGTCACTAATACAAAGTTGGTCCAAAGGAGATAAGAGACACGTAATGAGTAGTAGTTCTCCTCTCCTACCCCATAAACCTTCTGTCCTGATACCACCTTTGTGTGTCTTTTTTTTTTTTTTTTTTTCCTGAATTCTTATTTTTATTCATTTTGTTTCTAAGCATGAAGCATCATCCAAGAGTAAAAATTAATGGTTCATTTTCTGGTACTAATCTTGGTCTGTTGTCGGTTGCAAACATATGCAAATTAAAACCATGAAATTTTCAATTTTCAAGTGAATAGCCTGCAAGAGACCAAACAAAAGAAGAGGAAAGCAATGAAAGTATACTAGAAAGAGAAGTTAGCATCTTTTATAGACAAAATAAATAAATAAATAAAAGGTAATACTTTACCGCCAACAAAGGCACCGAGTATTGTAGAAGAAATTCACAGAATTTGTGGCCAATTAAAGAAAGAGAAAGGTAATTTAGGATGGGGACTTGTGCTTGTATTTCTTTGGTCCCCCACCAACCAAATTAGCCAAGTGACATTTGGAATCTTTGCAACAGATTACTCCATCTTGATCAGATCAAACATGGCCAAAGAGACAAAAATGTTCTTAGTTTTGATATCAATACGAATTTAGTTGGAAATATGATTGCAGCAATCAAGAGAAGTGAAAAGTTACGGAACCCTATTGACGAGGATGAGAGATCAAAGGAATGAAACTTTTTCTTCTCTTCTTCCTGGTTTTGGCCCTAGTGATGGTTGCTAAGGGAGGTGAAAGGCAACACTCATTAAGGGCATAAATAAAATCTTCCTTAATTTCAAATAAAACTATGCATTTTGCCCAAAAAAAAATATATTTTATTGTTTATGAATCTCATCTTACATGTTTATTTCAAATGCATTATTTATTTGATCATAAGTTTCCCTTACAATGTCTTGGTGAAAACAAAGGAAGATTTTCATAGAGTCGTTCATATATGATGAGTGGATGACTCAGTATGACATTTTTATTGTCTATGATACAGTGAACAAAGTAAAGCCCAGTTATATCTTTCGAGTAGTATTTGCTTGATAGAATATTATATTCTCAATTTGCTTTCTCCTTGTTATGGTTATCACATAATTGGGATGCCTAACACCTAGATTTCACAGATTCTAATTTGTTCAAGTGCCACGTATCATACCAAAACTTTTACTGGATAATATGATGTGAGACTGCCGACAGCACCCTCATGGTTCTGGTCGTTATGGTAGAGACTTGGATCAAGTCCTGCCTTACCGCACGGTTCCTCAAACTTTAGATTCATGATATGATGTTGGCCAAAGCTCAAAACAAACTTTGTAACTTACACTATCTTTTTTTTTTGGGGCGGGGGGGGGGGGGTTCACACCACTGTGGTCAACCCATCAGGACATTACCATAAGAGTTTCACCTGCTGTGCCGTGTCTATATTGATGTATCACTATTGCCTATAATTTCATTTGGATTTCATTGTTGTTGACTAGGTTGGTGACTGAATGTGCACGGTATATGATTCACAGAAATGAAAAACTAGACATGTAGAAGATTTGAAATGAGCAATGCACTAATGAATGGCTAGCTCTACCATGAATCATCCCAAAAAGATCTAGCTGAAGATACGTAAACCGAAACAAACCTAATTTATGAAAACAGACAAAAAAAGTCCAGGTGTTGTAACTTGTAAGTTGACCCCCAATGGTGAATGTTGTCCAGGTTCCGGAAGAGTGGATAGTAAAATGAGATGCCACATCAGTTGGAAAAAGTTCATCTCAGCTGGAAAACTAAGGAAGATACGCTTTCTATGGGTGGTTCTATCCCTTGTAGAAAACGCAACTCTTCCTTGGTGCCATCCTCACTCCTTGCCTCACCAATCCCGCATGCCGATTGTCCCCGTTTTTGGACTAATGCTACTTTTAAGTTAGTACCAACGTAATACTATATTAATCCATAAAAGACCTTCCATGACTCTGACCCTTGATTTTTTTCTCTTCCTTTTTTTTTACTGCTCAAAAAGTACCCACGCGGGTGTTGTCTTTCCTTGGAAAATTATTGACATTGAGGTTGGAAATTCCTCCACGAAACGGCGTACTGCACTGCACCACATATTACCAAATTGTTTTAGAATTCATTTATTGGTTGTGTACAGCTTTCTACCTGAAAAAGTTCGACTTTAGGGGGGTCTCGAAAATCACTCCTGGATGATACCATCTTTGTTACACAAACATTTCAAAAAAAAAAAAAAATCTACGTCTTTGTCATGTTTGACAATATGCCATATCACTTTACCATATATATATATATATATTCATGTCTGGACTTGTGATAGAACCTAGCAAAACTAGTAAGAAGTACAAGTAGAATCAAGGTTAGGAAGTTTCATAGAAATTGGTTGAGCTCAAAGCCCCGTCAAAACAAATACCTTTCTAATTTGGAATAAAAGTTGGTCTGAAATTTCTCTTTCTCGAAAAAGATTGTAGGAAAAAAATAATGTTGGTGTTACTTGTTCTTTTGGCATATGCTTATATGTTGAAAATGAGAACCCACTATTGATAAGCACCTTAGACTTGGAAGGGTTAAGCGAGTCTAGCTTCCAAACCATGGTGGGCCAATGAGGCTTTGGACTGGACCACGAGCATGCTTTGCCTTTAGGAAACCGTGACTCGGATTGATATAGCCGGTCTAAAGTTCTCCTCAACCAGACCCGACTTTTACTAGTAAAAAGGGTGTGAAATGGTATTGCTTTCTTTTTTTGAGAACTCTTTTTTTTTTTTTGTTGGTATTACTGTGAGAGATTTTACCTAAACTCGAAAGCTTGGTTTGAGTTCTAATTATTACCGTTAGCCTAAATCTATGAACATAATTTTATCGAAACGTCAAGTACTTAAAAGATTTTTCATAATTTTCAAAGATTTTAGATATATATTCTTAAAAAGAATCTTGACCAATAGTTCGGGTTGTGAAGTGTTTGCTACGGGTAGTTTGAACAACCACCCTTGGATGGTGAATCATGATTCTCATCTGTGATTATATGCTATTCAATTTAAGCAGAATTCTAACGTTGATGCACTTGTTAAAAAAGGTCGTCTCGAAGGTGGAGAAAGTCTATTAAGTGATAAAATTATTGAATGTGGAACAAGAAACATAAACGAAGAGTATATTGTCTTTTCCTGATTCACTGTATTGAAATCGAAACTTTCACATGCAATCCAAAGGAATTCATAGTGAATGCTAATAGGACAAAGCAAAAAAATCATATCCCCACAAACCAACGATTTGAAGTACAGAACAAAACAGAGGTTCGATCAATTTCTAACCATAGTCGCTTGTACATGAAAACTAATACAATAATTGAAAGCGCTAACACCTCGAGTAATCCTGTAGCTTCCCTCTCTCTCTCTCTCTCTCTCTCTCTCATGGAGAGGCAAGTGGTGAGACTTTCCCATCAACGTTTGAAGAGTCATCGGATCCATCGCCTGAGACGACTTGATTGTGTCGCTTTGAAGGACCAGAAGGTGGTAAGATAGTCCCTTTTGGGAAGAAGCTAAAATCTGTGTTCCATTGTCGAATGCTGTTGCTTGAAAAACTGGAAGTATCACTCTCTTGTTGATTGTTGGCTTCTATTTGGTGTTCTCCATTGATCATGTGAAGGTGTTTATGCCGAATTCTGTATATTGCTCCATTCACATCTTGAGGGATGATAAGCAAGAAGAGACAGATAGCTGTAAGAAGGTGCTTACATGAAGCCATGGTATGGTAGAGTGTAGTGTTGGTTTTTTCCAGAGATCGGATACTTTGGGTACCGAGATGAGGAAGTATATGTGTCTGGTTGGGAGTGAGAGAGAGAGAGAGAGAGAGAGAGAGAGAACAAATTAGATGATGGGCTGGTTTATGTTCCACTTAAGGTGTGATCGATCATTTTGTAGAAAAAAATGTCAAGTGTAACGGCAACCTGAGCATGAGAGCGTGAGAGAGAGAGAGAGAGAGGAGTTAATTTTGTTGGTCTGAGAGAGTGAACACAAGAGACAATTTGAGATTTAATGAGAGAGAAACGGGTTTGCCACAGCCGAGGCAGAAGTGAAGAAGTAAAGCTCCCTTTTGACAATGGTTGAAGAACCACATTTATACTCGTTTTGTTTCTTCTTTCTTTCATCTCTCTCTCTCTCTCTCTCTCTGAGCGGAAATTTCCAACTTACTTCGATTCCCACTAATTGAAAGTTAGCTCGGAAGGCTACAAGTAATTATCTTTTCACTTCTAACATAGAGAACCATAACGTTGACTGCTGTGTTATTATTTCTAATAACATAATTATGCCATCCCCAAGCTGATTATCTAAACCCCAACAGTTTACAACTTTGAAATTATTCTACATTTTATTCTGGTTAAAAATAATTAGATTTGTTAAAATATATATATATATATATATATAAAATTAATCTGAATTTTGTGATTATTTGGTACGGCAAAAACTTTTATAATGATAAATTCTTTTAATAAAAGTATTTATGATTTAAATTAAAATATAAAATATATATATGAGAATTAAAAAAGAAAAATAAATCCATAAAGGCAAATTGGGATGTGATTTGACATCCCCCAGCTAAATCACGTAGCAACTATTTTTCTTCTGACTAAAACCATGCAAGTTGAGGAATGCCTGCGACCTTAGGACATTTACTTCTTCAACCATAATTTTTCGGGCTTGATTATGACATAAACTATACTACCCGCATGTTGTAACTTATTTATATTAAAATCTTAGTCTTTGTGTGGACTCTAAATTGCCTTTTTTTATGGGTACCAAATTTTGAATGAAACCCATTATTGTCAATGATTAATCATCGTAAAATATGCATGCATTCATCAAAATATAAATTTTAGAATGAAACTTCTCCTCCTTATACATTATATTAAAAAATTTTCTGAGTTTTGCGTTATAATTTCTAAGTAATTTTGCTCGCTCGATGAATTTATTGGTGCATCCCAAAGATAATAATTGAAAATCAAAGAAAGTAGAAAAATTAATTATGTTTCAAAGATAAGAACTTGTCTTTCAAATATTTTTAGATGAGGTTAGTGAGAGAATCATTAATCTCCAAGCATTTGAAATGATTGAGCATTTTTTTGCTCGATTTGACATGCTTGAATAAGATTGATTCCAGACTGATTCACACACCCTAAGAGTCCCATTTTTGTGGTGATTGCAATACTCAGTCTCCCTTTCTAAAATTACCCAAAAAGATTGAAATTGCAATCATGTGTTGTTGCAAGTTACGTATTCCAAACAAGGAAGATTTGAAAGTGAGAGAAATTGGATAAAACAATTAAACCAATAAACAGTTCAATAAGAAACCTAAAAGAGTGAGGAATGATAATATAAGAAGGAAGAAAATATTCCTACCTTGAAATTATTGGATTCTTGTGCTTTGTCGATGGGACACACCACAAATATTCATTCTCTTAATCAATATTTCTTCCTTTCTTTCTTTTTTTATTTTTTTTTTTAGAATATTCAACACACATACTTAAATTAAAAAATAAAAATAAAAATAATAATACAAAAATAAATATAAATATAAAATTTAGAAAATTATGATATTTAAAATTTTTAATTGAATTGAATATGGTTGCACGGAATTCCTTTAATTCAACAATCAACTCGAGTCGGATTAGTCGAACCAATAAATTAGTCACTCAATGTCGGCCGGTTAAGCAGCAAAAAAAAAAAAAAAGTACCGGCGATATCAACAATAAAATAAAAATATTTAAACTAAATTTGCATCTTTACATGTATACATACAATTTTATTTAATATGTTAATTTCTTCAATCCTATGCAAAAAAGTACTAAATTGACATTTGCACAAACACAAATTAAAATTGAATATAATCTTGCTAATTTTGCTATCTTTTGAATATTCTTTGAAATTTTATTTATTTATTTATTTATTATTTTATTTTATTTTTGCAAATGCTGTGATTCGGTAGTATGCAAACTTTGTTTTATCTCATGATAGCATTTATACTCTATATCCAATATCTAGATATATATAGAATTGCAAATTGCACTCAATTAGAATTTTCAAATACCCAATTTTCTAAAATTATATATAAATATATATATATTCAATTTTATACGTTTATCTTCTAATTTTAAGTATATCTGTTAAATATATAAGACAAGATTTAAAAATGAAGTAAAAAGGAAATGTTGGTCAATTGAGTACATACTTTTAGCGGGTTACATTAATAATAAGCAAAATTTTAGTACCTCAGAATATATATAAAAAAAAATTAATGTAGTAATTTTTAGATTAAAATATTTTTTTCCAAAAGAGGATTACTCTTTAAAATTACCAATTTTAGCTAAGAATCTTTGGAACATGCCACACAATAATACAATGGATAACATAAGTGTGGAGGAGCATGAAAGTAGGTTCTAGGGAAGCTTATAAACATCACGTAATCGGACTACTCACCTAAACTTCAAGTTGAAAAATATATAGTGAGTGAACGGTTAAGATCGCAATGATTTCAATGATTGTTTTCATATTAAAAATGTCACTAAAATTTTATAAAATATTCTTTGGTTTTGAAAAATTATAACATTTTGTCTTAGTCCCTTGGTGTTGTATTTCTGACCTCCAAGGTAAATTTCTAATTTTTTTTCTGTGCTTGGCCATACTCCGCGGAACATGAGAATTTTTTTTTTTTTATCCATTGGCATATATAAAATTGACTAATCTGAATTGAATAGTTATAAAATTTAATTTAAAGATTATCTCTTCTGATAAATGATTTTTTATTTTTAAGATTTGAATTCAAGATTTTCTTTAATAGAATTTAGTATGTTACTGTTAGATTAACAAAACGTTGATATATGAGAATTATTATGACCCATAACTTTAGTTTCATGAAAATGTGTTGAAATTGTGGATAACAAAGAGGGATTTACGTCACAGGGTACTCTCAAGGCCACAATGGCAGAGGGCGGAGTAAGCTGCCATAAGCAAAGACTAACATGACTGGGGTTCCCCCTTTTAGCATCAACAATTGTGATTTTGGAATGTTTCAGGTTTGGGAGCCCACATTGCCCAGAAAGAACATGTCCACTCAGCTGTGGGCTAAGGGGGCTAGGCCCTTTCCTCGCAGACCAATGGCCAGTCCGAGCCGAACCCTTCTCCCGGATATTTTCTTTCTGCGCCCTCCCCCTTTCTAATAATCCATCAATATTCAAAATTATAATCCAATTAATTCAATCTATATTATTAGATTCAAATTAGAAGGAGTTCTCTAATATAATTTTTTTATTTTTAAATTTTAAATCTAAAATTTAATTAAAAAATTTTATATTTTTATTCACTGAATCAACTATTGAATATTTTCGTGAACGTGATCGTTAAATATGTGTACCTTTTTGTTTGTTTTCATGCTTGTCATTTGTATGTTTACTTTCATTGTTTTGGAACTTGAAATATCCTATCAATTCTATTTTTTTTTCCAATATGCTAAGAGTAATTGAGGACTTTGGGTTGATATCAACTTAATTTAATTTTATATTTTATTTTATTTTATATTTAAAATTTTTAGCTAAAATTTAAAAAATTATCATTTGTATGTTTACTTTCATTGATTGGAACTTGAAAGATCCTCTCAATTCTCATTTTTTTTTCCCAATACGCTAAGAGTATTTGAAGATTTTGGGTTGATATCAACTTAATTTAACTTTATATTTTATTTTATTTTATATTTAAAATTTTTAGCTAAAATTAAAAAAATTATATAAATTATTTTTTACTCATACACTGAAACTCGAAACCGAATCAATTACAAGAGGGAAAAAGAAGAGGTGCCACTTAAGGTAAAATTTATGGATATAAAAATATATAAATAAAAATTAAGTTTTATAATAGAAAGAATTTTAATATTATATTAATAATTTTTTATATAAAAATCATATTCATCCTAAACCGAGTGAACCTCAACTTTCTTCAACAAGTCTAAATTATCCCCTTAATTTAAATGACATTCTCTCTCTCTCTCTCTCTCTCTCTTTCTAACATCCTTCAAAACTAGATTAACGCAAAGAAATGAATGAAAATGATTATTTTCTTTTGAGAAAACTTACATTTTCCATTCTTAACTTTGTATCTCGTTAATAATTAAGTTTCTAAACTTCAAAATGTAATGATTAAATATTCAAATTTCGATAAGTATAATAATTTGATCCTTCCGTCACAAATAGTGCTTGGTACATGATGATATGATATCACGTCATTGAATGCTAACATTGATAAAGGAATAAATTGTGACTTTATTAAAGCAGAATTGTTCATCCCATGCGGTACAAAAGGATCTTCCTTGGGCTATGATCTCCTTATACACCCTCTGGTCTGTTTGGAAAGAGAGGTGTCATGTATTTTTTTAGGGAGGTTCCTTCTCCATGTAGCATGCAATAGCTATGACCAATTATTATGCAAAGGATGGATGGAGAGCTTTTTGAGGCCATCTTCCCCTCTCCCACATAAGGGGAAATAGATTAGGTGGATTCCCCTCCGACAGATGTGTTAAAACTGAATACAGATGAATCGATAAACACTACTTTTGGATTAGCAGGGATTGGGGGTATTATTTGAAATGAATATAGTTTATGAGTAAGAGGCTTCACTTGTAAACTAGGCGTAACAAACTCATTCATGGCAGAACTATGGAGAGTTCGAGAAGGGCTCTTGTTTATTCTTTGTGCAAACCTCTCCTCGATAATCTTGGAGTTGAACTCGGCAGACATAGTGAAGGCACTTACACAAATATCAACCAGCATCATCATGCTTTCAACATCCTCAGAGAATGCATCCAATTAATTTGTCTTGTGAGGGTCAATTCAATTCAATTTGTTCTAAGCGAAGGTAACTCTTGTACGGATATTTTAACTCATCTTGGTCACTCAGTCACTCATGGAATTTATGAATTGGTGTCTCCCCGTAAGGAAGTGTGTTCGGCTTTGTTGAGCGATATTTGAGGTTTAACTTCCTTTGGAAGTTAGTGGTCTCATCCCTTTGTACCAAAAAAATAATAATAAAGTTCAACAATTGAATATGTAATTAATCATAAATTTCAAATTTTAATTTATTTGAAGGTATTCATTTAGAGTAAAATTTTTGTATTCAAAACATCAATTAATTGCAAATCTTAATTTAATTCCAAATATAAACTTTAATTCAAATGTTCCAATTTAATTCGAAATCTCAATTCAAATCGAAATTGTAAATTCATTTAAAATTCTATTTAATTAAAATCTACAATCTAATTTAAAAATCAAAATTCAATAGGAGACTCTAGTTTGATTTAAAATCTTAATTTATTTTAAATTCACGATTTAATTTAATTTTAAAATATAGTTTAATTTAATATGTATTCTGTTTGATTTAAGTTAGATTTTTATAGTAAATAAGAATTTCAAATTAATTTGAGTTTTGAAACAACCTAAGATTTCAATTTAAATTGTTTTAAATTAAATTAATTTAGATTTTAAATTAAATTGAGAATTTGAATGAAATTAGCATTTTAAATCAAATTAGTGTTTCAATTTGAATTGGGGTTTTTGATCCAATTGAATCAGTGTTTCGAATCTAATTCAAAAATCCAAATTCCATTTGAAACCTTAATTTAACTATAATTTCTAAATTAATTTAAAACTCCAATTCAATTTAATTTGAAATATTAGATTGATTCAAAATCCTAAATTAAATTGAAATTTTAAATCGATCTAAATTTCTAAATTAATTTAAAGCTCTTGTAATTATAAAATCTTAATTCAAAATCCTAATTTCATTACAAATAAATTATTATTTTTAAATAAAATTTTTACATCAATATTTATTGAAATATTGTGAGAATATGTTGTGATGACGTATATTACATCATTACTTGCTGACTATTCACATCAACAATTTGCTCTAAATGTGATACCAAATCGGCATGTGTCATTATATCTCATCTACTATGTTATTCCGCCTCAGTATTTAGCAGCCAGACTGGTAGCGGTAGAAGGACTAAATTGTTAGCAGATTGAAGTTTTAGTACTCAATTATTGAGCTTTAAAGTGTAGGTACTTAATTACGAAATTATGTTAAGTTGAGGGATTGGCGTTGAAATTTTCTGCTTTTAAAATAGGTCTTTTATCTCCCCAAGGAGTTGTAAGTGTTTTATAATAGATTAAAGTAGATTTAATCGCCGAACTCGCATTAATCATAAAATCTTGAAGCCTCATTCTGTGTGCAGTGCACGGCAAAGTCCGAAGAACATCACCATTCGAATTGGATTCAAGAACATGAAACTATTTGATTCACACTGTCATCTCCAAGACCCACGGATTTTTCGCTTTGCTCCCCAAGTAATCAAAACATCCCTTGATTCTGGTGTTATTCGCTTTGCCGTTAATGGCGTATCTGAGGTATATTATTACCCTTTTCACCTTTTAATCATTTTTCTCTTTTAATTCTTTCATTTTCTATGTGGGGTTGTTGTGAATTGAAATGGGGTTTTGTATTTTGTTGCAGAAAGATTGGGGTTTAGTGAAGCAAATGAGTGATCACTATTCTTGTGTAATTCCCTGCTTTGGACTCCATCCCTGGTAATATATATATATTAATTAATTAAAATTATTATAAGGGTTTTATTAGGTGATGATTTATGGTGTATTGAATTGTGGGTATGATTGGGTTCGCATTGTTACTATAGGTTTATTACTGAGAGGAGTCCCAGATGGTTTAGCACATTGAAGGAATTCTTTGAGAACACTCCCTATGCTGCTGTTGGGGAGGTCAGTCTTTATTTTGGTTTCTGAAAATTTTTGGTTGGCAAATATAGAATTTTGGAAGGCATGTAAAGATTTTTGTTGCTTTTGTTGGTCCCGTTTCTTCCGGAGCTTAATTTGATTATAAAATAACGGGACAAAGCAAAACCCAGATTATTGACTAGGAGCTGGTTTGATCAACTAGAAGTTAGAAATAAAAATGACTGTAAAATTGTCCGGATTATTTTTTTTTTTCCTTTGAATTTCTTAGATGAATTACAATGTTTGTTTCCAGGTTCAAGGTTTCAGTTTATATCTTTATTACTCTAATCTGGCAATTTCTAGGAAATTTAAGGATAGACATGGTACTTGAAATTAACCATCTTTTTTGGGATAAGAAGAAATTTAAGAGCTAATATCCTCCATAGTTTATTTGGCTGATGATGTTTTGCCTGCACCAATTTACAATTAAAATGATCCATCTTTGTGTTTTTAGTAGATCATTCCAATAGTTCAAATTCATCGAATAAGCAATGATTAGATATTAGGAGGATACTGATGATTTAGCTAATTATATGTCTGCATCTGGCTACAAGTGAGTTAGCTGATCCAAGCTCCTGAAATGTCCACTTTATTGATCTCTCTCTCTCTCTTTCTCTCCCCCTGTATAACTTTCATGCGATTATGCTTCCTTTGTCACTGACTTCTGGAAAGGCCAAAATCATCGGTTAGATTAATACTAAATTTATTCTCCTAAGAGTCTATATGCTTGAGAAGATGCCTAACACGATATGCGTATAAAATTTATCAGATTGGTTTGGACAAAGGTTCTCATGGAAGGCAGATTGACTTCATGGATCAGGTTCTACTTATCATCTAACCTCTTTGTTAGTAAATATCTGTAAGTTGGAATTTTTTTCCTTTTGAACTCAAATCTGCTGATTACTTATTTTTTTGTTATGATTTTTGAAATTTTGAAATGTTCAATTGAGCTAAAAAAATAAGGCAGTAGAAGTTTGGGGGTGCAACTTTACTTGGAAAGCAATAGCAAATTACAAATAACCTAATGGAGACAAGTGAAATGAAACTTGTAAAGGCAATTCCTGATGCAAGTTTTAGTGCCCTTGGAACAGATAATGGGGTCACAAATGTCTGAAATTGCTTTCTCGTCATGTGTAGAACTATCATGATTAACTAATGCGTTAAATGGGGGAAAGGGTCGAAGGGTTGTATTACAAATTCAATAATCAGCAGTGGTCTGAATCTGCCATGGCAACTTCCTGACAATTGTGCTACAACATTCTTTACTAGTTGTATCAGTGGGTATGCCTGCTTCCTTCTTCGGTTGGTGAGATAAGGGTAAAAGTTTCTTTTGTTGTTAATAGGATTTTTTTTGTGCTTTTTTGGGCAATAAAAATATAATTTAATTAATTTATTATTATTCATATTTATTATTATTATTATTTTTACAAACGGCACCAAGTAGGTGTAGAAGCACATGTTTGTTTTGTGTTTTATGAATTAAAATTCTCAATGCAGGTTGAGGTTTTCCAGCAACAGCTTCAACTTGCTAAAGAATTAAAAAGACCAGCTTCTGTACATTGTGTCCGTGCTTTTGGTGATCTTCTTGAGATAATGAAGTATGGTGCTTTCTTTACTTGCTATACTGTGTTAATATTAGCTACTGCAGTGTGAAATTTTAGGAAAGTTGTGACACATACAAGTATGCTGCAGCCTTTGAAATCATGGCCTGGGTTCCAGATGCTATTAAGAATTCCCCTTGGGTCATTTACTATCATTATATTTGGTAATTTTGGACTGCTTCAGTTTTTCAAGTTTCCGCCTCAGCTCTATGAGTGACCAGGAAACATGTCTAGGCACAAAAATGTCTGACAATCTATCACTTTAGGAAAACTGAAATCGAAATCCCTAAGAATCCTTGAAAAGAATATAACGGTACTTTATCAAACCAAAAAAGAACAAAGAAGAGAAGGATATTGGTGTTTAAAAACATGCAATCATTTTTATTAATTCATGACATGCATATTAAATTGTGATCATCTCAGTCCTCCAGATGAGTATATTAACTGAAGGGGAAGATGGCAAAGCTTATTTCAGTTCCTGCAACATGACCCCTTCTATATATAGATCGGGGCTTCTGGTTCTCGAAATCATAACAGAATAGAAGGGCAATCCTTGAAAAGCATTCAATTATTGGATGATAGTGATTTGGTTTCTTTCTACCTGGAAAAAAGATGGTGATTGATTTCTTTTGGTTTCACCATGTCTATAGGAGACTAGTAAAATGGGATGATTACAGGCCATTGGCATTAGTTGCTTCTGATCACTCTAATGAAAGATCTTTGTTCTTTAAATATCCAGTGACCTAGTATTTAATCAGAATAATTTCGTTCCATTGGCAGGTGCTATAGGAGAAACTTCTTTTTTATTTCCCTTTACTTTTTTTTTTGAATATTAAAAAAAGAAGCACCACAGTGGTGCTTGATGATTTCGTTGACATATGAGAAATTCCATTAATGGTTTTTCTTTTTTTTTTGATTCTTGAGATTTGAAGTGCATAATATTAAGAATATTAATTGTGTCAGTATGTTGTTATTATTGAGAGACTCGCAGTGGTATGATTAAATTGGCTGAAGGAAATGATGGGGAAGTTAATCTTGGAGAGAAAAAGACTTGACATTCAGACATGACACATGCCAAAAAATTTTAATATTTGGATTAATCTTAAAGTGAAATGTGCATTCAGTTACTTATTTTCTGGGCAGAACTATTCTGGCTGAAACTATTTGGAGGGGCACATAAACCCCACTTACAAGGAAGTACATATCTTGGTAATCTGTAAATTTCGTTATCAACTAATAAACTGTTATGCCAACACAGATCAACAAGTGGTAAAATAGTAAGACCTTTTGCTAAATTTGATCGGGTCAGCAAATCTCTCTCTCTCTCCATTGTTTTTTTTTTTAATTATTTTTTTTAACTTCAAAAACAAGAAATGTCTTTAGATTGTTCAAAACAGTAAAACCGTAAACTAAACTAAATTGCTTGGGTATTTCAATAGCCCTTCTCCATTTCTATTTAGGTGTATTTCAACATGATAGCAACTCCATCATGTGCTTTTTCATTATATTTCCGGTGTATGACTTTTGTTAACATGAATAACTATTTGTAGATCTGTGGGCCCTTTCCCTGCTGGTGTAATTTTACATTCTTACCTGGGTTCTGCTGAGATGGTGCCTGAATTTGCTAAACTTGGTGCTTACTTTTCTTTTTCTGGATTTCTCATGTCCATGAAAGAGTCAAAAGCAAAGAAAATGCTCAGGATGGTAAGTCATTAAACTCATTGTTGTGCAACTTGCTAAAATGTTAAAATTCTTCTTATTTTCCATGATGAAGATGTACATATATTGCTGAATTTCATCATTTAGGTACCAAATGAAAGGATTTTGATCGAGACAGATGCACCTGATGCTTTACCAACTATATACTCGGGTTCTTTATATTCAGTTGAAAGAGGTGCTGCCAATTTTGAAGAATTTCCGCTGCAAGAAAGGAATTCAGCTTCAAGCACCAGCAACTCTGGCAAGCTTCACACTTCTGTGACTGATACATCAACTGAGCCACATGAAACACTTAATCATCCAGCCAACATTCACCATGTATGTCCTTTAATTTCACTATTTTCTTTGATGCTTATCTTGAATGTGAACATCTTTTGTGAATTGGGTAACTGAACCATGTCATATTCATATTCCAAATTGTATTTGGCGGGACATATTAATCTTGCTCTATTTGCTAGGTAGAAAAAGGTCACCTTAGGTATAAGTGTAAAACCCACCACAAAAGCAAGTTTAAGGGAACTGCACGACCTGGCTCTTTTGAACTTAAACTTCCAAAGTGAGTGATGAACTTGAAATATGTAGGCTATTATCAAGTTAAAGGACTTATTGATAACAAAATTAAGTTTAGATGGTGCCCTGGGAGAAAAAGGGGCTACAATGACAGTAGAAAAATAGATGGATTTTCAATAAAGGTAAGGACATTATCACATCAGTGCTTTCCTGGGATTCAAAAATTTCTCAGGGTGTGGGGATATCTGATAATTATCTACATGATGTATATAGTGTGACAAAGCACAGGCCATATTTTTTTTTTCCGATAACTTTTTAATTATTAAAATTTATGTTAGGAGCTTAATATTTGCCATTGGTGAGTCATGAAAACCAGAATAATCGAGATGTTTTTTTTTTTTTTTGGTCATGTCTGTGAGCATATTTTGGCTCAATAAAGCAGAGTGCATTTCTTTCTGCTATAGGAGGTTGGGAATATGGAAGGAGTAGTCAATGTGCAATTTTAATATAATATTCTGCAGTTACAGTCTTGCAGCTAATTTTTGAAATTTGAAATATTGGAGTTGGATTGCTTCAGAAGAGCAGAGAGAGTCAGACTATTTGTTAAAAGGTAGGGGCTTTCCAAATGCCAAAAAGAGTAGATCTTGTAACCTAATAGGCATGATGTCATATTCAACAAGATTTAAATCAGATAGAAAGCGATATAAAAGACAATGTATAGGCAACTCCTTGGAAAATTTAATTGAATAATTGAAATTTAGATTATATTTAGTTGCACCTCTATCAAATACTTTTACTTTCGATATTGAAACATCCAACAGTGACCATGATGGTGAAACTAATGAATAGAGACAGAAATTTAAAAATGCACTTTTGTCACTGCCAATTGTTAGTGTTACATGTACTATGTCAGATAGCCTCGTATCCAAAAGCATTGGTTTCATCATGTCCACTTAAGGTGAAAAATCTCAAATACTTTGACAACAGATCACTTCTCCTTTTGGCCAGCGTTAGGACAAACTGGGGATCCATGTTTGATCTTCAAGAAATGAAAAAGGTTTCACACTTCTAAAGATGATGGGAACTGTTGTTGAGTTTTCATTTTCCATCAAAGCTTGTAGTGAAAAGGAAGCTATCTCATAAGATTTGAATTGGATGCCTGAAAGTTTCAGTCGATGTGCCAACGGTTATGGTATTATTTTCTTGTCTCCTAAATGAGGCATTTTCATGGTTAGAAGTATAAACCTTTTTGTCTCATTAGTTAGCATCTTTCTCTTCGCCTTTCAATTCTTTTAAAGGCCATTTCTACTTTTCTTTATGAATTTTTGATTTGTGGAGAGTGTTCCATTATCACGACCTAAAAGTTTGAATTTGCAATACAATTGGTTTTTGGTTATGGAGGTGCCTTGTTCTTATAATATTCAAAGATCTCATGTCTTGATGGATCCCCTTCAACTAACAAAATCTCCCTCCCTTCCTCCATCCTTCCCCAAAAGGGGGGGGGGGGAAGAGAATAAAGAAGCAAGGGAATTGATGACCACCTAGAACTTCATAATAATCATTTGTGAGGTTCAAAGTTTTGGTTTAGCTGAATAACATTCTATATAATCTGTGTCCAGGTATTAAATTATGTTGCAGCTTTACTTGAGATGAATAAAGAAGATGTTGCTGAAATCAGCTGCCGAAATGCAATGCACTTGTTTTCTTATGAAGGTTCCAAAGTACTCCTTTGTGGTTAGTAAGCTATAGTGAATTATACTTCGATAGCAGAATGTTGTAACTTCTTACTAGCTTTGTTACATCTATCATCAATAAAGTCATTGTAACATGTTTCCTCAACTTTTGTGCAGAATGAATCATGACTTTATAAGATAACTTCCTCCATCACCTCTTTGCTCATAATCTTTTTATAGATATCGAAGAATTTATTAGAGGGAAAAGATGAATAGGAGTACAAGATAATACGATGAGGCAACATCAAACAAAGACAGGAAAAAACTTAGAAAGGTAGGAAACTTCAGGCTAATAAAGAGTGTCAGTTATGATGAAGATCTACTAGGGAAAGGCCTTGGGATGCCCCAGAAGCATGCATGACTTAGACACGAAAAAACTGAATCTTATCCCAAAGAAGCCACTGAATGACAAGCTGACACTTGAAGATACTAACCTGCCATTTTAACAAAGTACACTGCACCATGCACAATGTAGTAGCCCTTAACCTCTTAAGATTTTCATGGCATATCCATTTCTCATCCAGTCCTTCTAGTTCCAAGGGTCCATTCCAAATATGAGATACAATTTTTTGAGAAGACATACCACAAACATCTGAACCATTTTTACCAAATTTCTCTAACCCCATCCAAATGATGTTTAGGATTCCTTGATCCAAAAGCTAATACTTCAGAAAGTTGATTCCTCATGATGTCCCCAGTTACCCTAAGAAATGCACAGCAAAGGGGAAGTATATTACTAAAGAAGGAATGCAATAAACAACTTGAGGAAAAAATGTTCAAATATGTGTAACAAATAGGTTTAAGAATATTTTATACAAATATGTATTATTTTAATTTTATGCACAAATAGGGATATGCTTTCTATATTAAAGTATACATACAAACATAAAAACAGATGTCATGCTTCAGAACAAAGAAGCCTAAGATCCCAAATATTCAATCAATTGGGGCTCTCTCTGACTTTCTGGATGTAAGGCATATGCTTTGTTGGGTACCATTTTTAAGTCACAATGATTTGGTCTTTGCCGCTGCCTCTTAGACATCCTAAATTAAAGAAAGTCATTGGTGTTAGTTTTTTTGTTATCTGCTTTCCCAACTAAACCCCCTAGTTTTAGGGAAATCAATGGTGTTTTCCAGACAAATTACAATAATGAACGAGAGTCGCATCAAGGGAACAATTTGAGGTGATTCTAGGAGGATTTGAAAGACACAAAACCAATTTTATCTGGAATCCCATGTCTCATGTCTGGGACAGGAGATAATTATCTCTTCGCCGTTGAATTCTACCATATACTAACCTCTTGCTTTCTCATCATTTTCTCTTGGTATCAGGATGACTCTTTGATATTTGATCTAAACTCCCCCAACATTATGATCTTGAAGTGAATGATACTGGATCCAGTATGAGAATCATGGTTGTTAATGATGGAGATGCTATTTGGTAGCATCAAAAAAATTGGATTGAAGTGGGGAGCTCCAAAATTGCATGGCTTGCTAATAGACAGATTGTTTTAAAATTCTAAGACCAGGCTGATTTTATGATGATACCATTTATTTAGATGGTGAAAATGTGAAGCTCAAAAAATTGGATGGACGTGGACTTGAAACTGTAATTTCCCTTGGAATGGTGGATCTTAAAAGTGTGAAGAGATGTATAAGATGGAAAGACATGATACATCTGGAGTAAATGTTGTGAACAATGTAGCGTGTTTAGAGATTTTCAAATAATTGGAGTTTCTTTTTTTTTTTTTTGGGGGGGGGGCAGCTGAGTTAGATAAAATTCAGGAAGAAACAAAGGTTGTGATATCCAGAAGGATCCTGAAACTCTTCTCAATTCATCAACTCCTACAAATAATAAGCCCTAAGCTTATTTTTCTTGGCGGGATGTTCTAGACAATATGAAACTAAATCAAATCCAAAACCAAAGAAATTAAAGAAATAAGTATTCTGATGGGTAGGTTGGGGAGCTCTCCTTTGTTGGTATGTCTCTGGGCTTCAGTAGAGGGCACTTCTCCAAGTAAATCCGTTCAAATGATATTCTATTTTTAGTTTTTCGTCTTTGCTTCCTTAGAGGATGATTTGTCTTAATAAGGAATTCTTTGTACATTTTTTCCTTTTTATGATATTCTTTCTTTTGCTAAAAAAATGTTTTGATTGTATCTGATGGATATAGACCAGTGAATATATTGGATAGATTGTAACAAAGCTAAACATAGGTAGATGAAAGACTGGTAGGCAATTTTAGTTTTGGAGGTCTGAGGAGGGGTTGAATGATTCCTTCTTTGGGGGGGGGGGGTCTACTTGGGGGCCCGAGGATGTAGTACTGTTTACTGATGCTTATGCAATTTCAGGGTGTTTAACTTGCTTGGAAATCTGAATAAAATGGGGGCCTTGTAGATAAAGTGGCTGGCAAATGGCTTCCTAAGAGATTTGTGTGAATGTGGGAAAATTCTGGGAGGACCATGAGGATGGGATTCTGAATGATGTGGGCTGGTCGTTATGAACTTGGGACAAATGGTGAGGGAAACCTTTTGTATTTACAGGGCTTAAACTCCAAATTCTTGTTGATTCAATTCTGCTGAGAGCTAAATCTAGTTGCTAGGATATAGTTTGTACGCAACCAATTTATTAATTAGTCAATAGCTGAAAATGAATAGGCCTCACAGCTTGGTGAAAGTATTGGTGCCCATTTCATTTTTAAGATCATAAGAGAAGTCCATGTTCAAACCTTTGGAACATGGTAATTGTATGCAGTACTGCTGAATGAAGTTTGACCGGTTTTTCTTGGTTTGTCCTTGTTGGCAACAGTGGGCATTCATATCTGTGTATTATCTGCATTCTTCCTCTAGGATCTGCTGCGTGCATCAAATTTCAACTTTATAATTTTTCTGGGTGACAACTTCGAGTGTTCTTTCGTTTCTGTTATTAAAGTATAAATTTGTGAATTGAATATGGTGTTACCTATGTTGTACGAACACTTGTAAAATGCCAATGCCCTTGTGGTCTGTTTGTCGGCACTTTGACAACTTACAACAGTGCAAAACTTTATTGTCTTGTTGGCATTCCATCTCTTGTATATTGTGTCAATGCCCATGTTTTGTAGGTAGTTGTGTATTACCGCAAACCACTTCCCTCTCAACGGCGAAAATGGCCTATTATTTCATGGCTGTAGGTGGCATTCTATAATTGTTTTGTTCTAAAGTCTCCTATTGATGCTCATTACACTATTGGTAATGGCACCTGATGCCAAGATTTCACTAGTGTGGCTTGTCGTGATGTTGGCTAGTTGAATACCTGTTCTGCACAAAGTGGGGAAGCTATCACTAACCTAGTAGTCGATGTCATTGACAAAAAGGACACAACATATTTGGGTGTCGATGTCGGCTGTCTTACTCTGAGTCGTCAAAAGTAAAATTTCATAAAATAGGAGAGTGACGGAGAGTATGCTCGACTCTGATTTAACCTAATTATTTTTCTTTCGGCTTTTGATCAAACAAAATCCAGACCCAATAGCTACCACACAAGATTTCTTCCTGTTGAAAATTATTCGAGTTCAAAGATTAATGATGGGTGTTATTTTCATACAGACACCATAAATTAAATTTCTAAATTACATTTGTGCTTGGAGTTTAAGAAAATCATTCAAGATTCATAAGCATTTAAACAGGTTCTTAAAGCATCAGCAGATGCAACACCGCCACCTGAATTTGCAAGACAGATTTAAAGACAATAAGACACTTTGAAGAGGATTATTAAGGTTGGGAACCTGCGTGAAAATGCGCACACAGGAAATGAAACTGACGAAAATGACACAAGAAATTAAACTGACGAAAATGACACACAAGAAACGAAACTGACTGATGCAATAATCACTTCAAGGTGGACACGGTAGAATGATACCATTTTGCTTTCGGAGTTACTATCGTGTTCTCCTCTCCTATTCCTTCTCTTCCTCCTCTTCTTCATCCTTCAAGTACCTCTCGTGGTTATTATCATCATAATCATTATAATCGTCCTCTCCATCCTTTTCCTCCTCATCCTTGTCCTCATCAACTTCATCTTCTTCCCCTTCCTTCTCATCCTCATCAGACTCTGGGCGGTCCCGTATGCGGTATACAACATTCTCTTTTGCCTCAGGACAGTCCTGAATGCTGTATGCAGCATTCTTTTTTTGCAGCCTCCGGTCTGTCATCTTGAGCTCTTTCCCATAATCATATTTCTGCAGTTTATGCAAAACAATAGCTATTGCGGCCTCGGCAGCGACCGTAGTGACGGACTTTATCTGCGAGCTTATCCTCTGACCCATCTTGCAGAAGGTAGCAAAATTCTCACAGTTGTTCTCAAAGAGGTTGTAATTACCAAATCCATTTTCATTGAGCAGGAGATATGCACGTTTTAAGACGTCCTCTGGCGAGTCACTAGAGTGTGTTGCACAAGTACCAGACCGTTTTAAGGCAAACCATGTTTCAGATACTCCATACTCAAAGCGACGGAGGCTGTGGCCAGAGAGAAAGCAGCCAAGGCACGACAGGACAACACCGTGGTGTCTGCGTGGGTTAAAGCCACAGGCTCGCCTACAAATCTCGTTTATATTGAAAGATGGTCGATCTTCGTCTGTCCTAGTGTAGTGAATAACCCTTCCATTTCCCACATAAATTCCTGCACAGTTGACAAGTTCAAAGCAATGCAAATGGAGCAATTTCACAATATATAGAAGGCCAATGCTAGTGGGGTGAATTTTATAGGATACTAATAGTTATCATTACCAGGACCTCTTGGGTTCAAAGTAGTACCGATGCTCATGTGCATGACAGTTCCCACCAAGTTAAAGATTTAGACATGGCCTGGACCGAATATCTTGATGGTTGGAATAGGATGATTTGACCAGACTTTTGAACCGGGCCAGACTTGGATCTAAGACTTAAGTCTGGCCCATGCCCCGGTCAAGCTTGCCCGTTGCTCATCTCTAGTCATAAAACATTTCATGGAAAGTTGAATTTAAAACCATGTCAAGTTAGCAAGCGCAAAAGCCAAGGCCATGGCTGCACTTTTGTGGGACAAGACTCGATGTCCCGCAAGGAAATAAAACAAAAGATAATAATCGAATAATTAAAGTCTAATTGTTGTCACACACACATCTCTGAACACTCAGGTTTGGTCGTAGTGGTAGAGTAGAGGCTTGCGTTGAACTCTTAGTTGAGAACCTAATCTAATCTCGGGGGAGGATCGGTTGATTATCTTGATAATCTGATCCCTATAATAAATCTTTCATCATACATACTGTTTTGCAAGAGAGAAAGGGATCTACTCTACTTGAGGAATGAATTAAGATGCAAAAAAAAACAAAAAAATTGTGATTTTAGAAAATATGAAATATAAATATATATATATATATATATATATCAAACTCCATGATTTTGTAGTGGGAGGCGTAGTTAGTGGAAGTTCTCTCCCTCTCTCTCTCTTCCCTAAAATTAAAAGTGATGTCTCAATCGGGTTAAAAAATAAAAAGGACAACGGAAAATTAAAGATGAAAGTGAAATTGGGAGTAGAGACATAAAGTCATGTTTTACTGAAAAAAAGGTAACGTCTGCGAAAAGGAGTTTGATCCATATCCAGAGCTTAGAAGCCATGGTGTTGATAAAGCCATATATATTCTTTTACTCAACAAGTCTAAAAACATAATCCCAAATACACGCTACAAGCTCCACGTGAGAGAGAGAGAGAGAGAGACCGTTCCCAAGACCCTTTCCCCAGTCTGAAGATTCCAAATTTGTGTTGAGAGAGAGAGAGAGAGAGAGAGAGAGAGAGAGAGAAACTAACCGTGGTGAGAGAAAATGTGGGCTCTACGATAGCTGTAGATGTGATCTCCCGGTTGTAGCTCATTTTCCTTGATCTTATAAGAGATTGAGCTCTTCCCCATCTCTCTCTCTCTCTCTTCATCCTTTTCCTCCTCATCCTCGTCCTCATCAACTTTATCATCTTCTTCCTCTTCCTTCTCTTCCTCATCAGTCTCAGGGCGGTCCCGTATGCGGTATACTACATTCTCTTTTGGCTCTGAACAGTCCTCAATGCTGTATACAGCATTCTCTTTTTGCAGCCTAGGGTCTGTCATCTTCATCTCTTTCCCACAATCATATTTCAGCAGTTTATGAAAAACAATACCTGCCGCAGAGTTGACAACGATCCTAGTGACGGACTCCATCTGCGAACTTATCCCCTGACCCGTCTTGCAGAAGGTAGCAAAATTCTCAGAGTTGTTCTCAAAGAGGTTGTAGTTACCAAATCCTTTTTCATTGAGTAGGAGATATGCACGTTTTAGGACGTCCTCTGGAGGGTCACTAGGGCGTGTTGTACAACTACCAGACCTTTTTAAGGCGAACCATGTTTCAGATACTTCATACTCATAGCGATAGAGGCTGTGGTCAGAGAGAAAGCAGTCAAGGCACGACAGGACAACACCGTGGTTCCCGTTTGGGTCAAAGCCACAGTTCCGCCTACAAAGCCCTTTTATATTGAAAGATGGTCGATCTTCGTCTGTCCCAGTGTAGTGGATAACACTTCCATCTCCCACAAAAATTCCTGCAGGGTCAAAAAGTTCAAAGTAATGCAACTTAAGCAATCTCACAATATATAAAAGGCAAATGCTAATGGGGTGAACTTTACAGGATACTAATAGTTATCATTACCAAGACCTCTTGGGTTCAATGGTATCAAACCTCTCAAAGGCTCATTAGTACTGATGCTCATGTACAGTATAGAATTCTCCTATAAAGCAGGTCTGGCCAAGTTAAAAGTTTAGACATGGCCTGGACCGAATATCTTGATGGTTTGAATGGGATGATTTGACCGGACTTTTGAACCGGGCCAGACTTGGATCTGAGACTTATTTGTGGTCCAACAAGGTCTGGCTCATGCCCGGTCAAGCTTGCCCGGTCCTCATCTCTAGTCATAAAACATTTTATGGAAAGTTGAAATTTTAAACCTTGTCAAGTTAGCAAGCGTAAGAGGCAAGGCCATGGCTGCAGTTTTGTGGGCCCAGACTCGATGTCCCTCCGGTAAATAAAACCTAAGTTAATAATCGAATTGTCACTCTCACACTCTTTGAACGCTCAGGTTTGGTAGTTGTGGTGGCGGCTTGCGTTGACCTCTTAGTTGAGAAGCTAATCTAATCCAAGGAGGAGGATCAGTTGATTATCTTGATAATCTGATCCTTATCATAAATCTTTCATTATTCATACCGTTTTGTAATGTCACTTTAAAATCAAAAGAGAAAGAGATGTACTCTACTACTTGAGGAATGAATTATGATGCAAAAAATGTAATTTTAGAAAATATGAAAAAACATCAAATTCCTCGATTTTGTAGTGGGAAGGCTTAGTGAAACCCGCCGCTCTCTCTCTCTCTCAAATTAAAAGAGATGTTTCAATAAGAAGAAGAAGAAGAAAAAAAGGGACAACGGAAAATTAAAGATGAAAGTGACATGTGAAGTAGAGACATAAAGTGATGTTTTTACTGAAAAATGGGTGAGTCTGCTAAAAAGAGTTTGATCCATATATCCAGAGCTTGGAAGCCAAAGTGTTGATAATGTCAAATATTCTTTTACTCGATAAGTCTAAAATTAAAAATATAATCCGAAACACACACTGCAAGCTCCACATATAGGAGGGGGAGATAGAGGTAGAGAGAGAGAGAGAGAGAGAGAGAGAGAGAGAGAGAGAGAGAGAGAGAGAGAGAGAGAGAGAGAGACTAACCGTGGTGAGAGAAACTGTAGGCTCTGCGATAGCTGTAGATGTGATCTCCCGGTGTTAGCTCATTTTCCTTGATTTTATTAGAGAATGAGCTCTTTCCCATCTCTCTCCCTCTCTCTCTCTCTCTCTCTCTGTGATCTCTATCTAGGCAGAGGATGAGTTTGCTCTTCTATGGAGAAACTGAAAGATCCAAGAAAGACAATGACCAGTCTTCAAGCTCATAGTTATTTAATCCAGAATCGGTCGGGCCGGAAAACTTAGAAATCGACCTCTTTACTGGTTCGAATTTCTGAAAAGACTGGAATTATATTCGAACCGGTAAAATTGGCGGTTCAAAGGTAACTCGGAAAAAAAAAACGGCCGATTCAACCATTAATTTATAAAATTGATTATTTTATGATCCAGCACTGCAAGTTGCTTATTAATTTCCATAATTATTTTTATTTGGTAATTGATTTTGACTTGATACCTTATGTTACCTTTGTATTTTTATTTTTCTTGTTTATTTATCATATGTATTTTTTTTTTTAACAAAAAAAATTTTCCATTGGTGAACTAGAGGTAGACTTAATTTTTTATAAATAACCTTTGTTGGTTAATTAAAGTAATTATTTTATTTATTAAATACTGCTTTATAATTCAAAAAAGTAGTACAAGTTATAGTTTGATCAACACAGACTCAAAAATACTTTATTTTATCATTTTTTTTATATTGTTATATTATTTTTATTTCTAAAGAATTTTTAAGTTACTCAGTGTTCCCACTAATGACCGGATGGACGGGTCTGTTCTCGGATCACCGGCCGGTCCAAGTCTATTAAAATTATAGTTATGCTTAACCATGTTCAAAATATTTCAACCATATAAGAAGGATTAGAATATTTCTACCAACAAAGGAGGAACCTTCTGGTCACTTTCATTAATTCTATTAAAATAAAAATAAATTTGTAAAATTTTACATTTTATTAATTGAAAGATCAAATTCCCATATGGAATTTATATGCACTAACATGTTATATTGGTTATATAAATAAAAAAAGACATACAATTATTAAATGTCACGTGGCACAATAATCAATATAGTCAAACAATTGTATAGAAAATGAATTTTTGTTGGGAATACGAGTAAATTACATGTCCGGTCTCTAAAATTTGTCATCTTTTCATAAATTAGTTCCTACAATTAGAAATGTTATCTTGTGATTCTTAAATTTTAAAAAGTGTAATGAGTTGGTACTTCCGTCAATAACAGGAACAACCTGTCCATTAACTGGTGATGTGATATCCAATATGGCTGTACGGATATTGATGTGTCACTGCCAGATCAACACATTTGACTCATTGTCTAGCCATGTCAACAAAAATGATGACATGGCACTGTCATGCTGGCATTTCATTGACCTGATTATGTCACATCAGCACGGTCAGGGCATTTTCTATCTCTTCATCTCTTTCTCCCTACTTGAGACTTGACCACCATCGCATGTTGTTCTGGCTTTCTTTTTCCTTTTCCTTTTCCTTTACAATAAGCCATGACTATCAAACTAGTCGAGATTCAAGAAGAGAGAGTCAGGTTTAGGCAACAAACAAGCCCAAAAATTTTCTCTGCATCAAAAACTCAAAAAGAAACCATTGCCTTCCAAAGATTCAAATCAGAAAAACAACCCACTTCAAAAGGCGTTGTAAGGGGAAAGAAAGAGAGAGACTACAGTCAAAGCAGAGGAGGGAAACCTTTTCTCTCTCTATCTCTCTCCCTCCCTCCCATGTCTATTGAAGCTTCTGCAAAAATTTCAACCTCTGAAAGACAGCGAAAGGGAAAGAAGAGACGATGGCGACCAAGATGACAAGAGTGACGAAGATGTGAATGACGGTTGTAGAGCTACAAATAGAGAGAAATAGAGATCAAATGCAATCCTTTCTCCTATGGGCATCTCTCCTTTCGGAGAATTTGTAGAGAGAAAGAGAAGAGTACCTATCGGCGCTATAGAAATTGTAGAGTTTGCCGCGGTCGGAGAAGATGAGAACAACGACATTGGTTTCGCAAAAAATGTATTGTTCATGAGCTTTCTTGATCAAGCCATTTCTGCGTTTGGAGTTGTTCTCAATTTATTTCAGTTCAATCTTTTCTCTTCCCATTGCCCACAAATTTTGTCCCAATTCTGTGTTTGAGATCCTTTTGATACTGTCAATCGATACTAGTAATGGATGGAAGGTTAGGGTTAGGGTTAGGTTTTGGCGGTGGTGAACAAATGGAGGGGACGAATGAGCTTGATGAAGGTGAGGAGAGAGAGAGAGAGTATCTAAGCTTGAAGAAGGGACAACTGAGCAAATAGAGAGAGAGAGAAACGCTGAAACTTGTTGCCGATTTAGGGTTTGGTGACTGAAGGGCTCGGTTTCCTGTATAGAGATGGTGGTTATAGCCACCACTGCGGCGGCTTCCGTGTGTGGCAGCCACAACCATGGTTGCTTTCGTTGGGTTTTTTTTTTCGATAGAGAGGAGAGAAGATGGAGAAAGGGGGAGGAGAGGAGAGAGAAAATAGATTTTTTTAGAATTATTTTTGCTGATGTAGCACTGCTATGTCAGCAAATGATAGCGTGGCATAGCCACATCAGCAAAATACTGACGTGGCTAAATATGGTGTTGAAAAAACTGATCTGACTCAGTATTCATACAGTCACGTTGGATGTCACGTCACCAATTAATAGACAGGTTGTCCCCGTTATTGATGAAATGATCAATTTATTATACTTTTTAAAATTTGAAGATCACAAGATAACATTTCTAACTATAAGAACTAATTTGTAAAGAGATGACAAATTTTAAAAACTGGATATGTAATTTGCTCTTTGAGATATTCACCTGACACAAAAACAAAAAATATTAAAGAAGTTTAAATAAAGTGTGTGCATGTATAATAAAACTATATCTTCTCGTTATTGTCACTCAATAGTCCACAAAAAATGACAAAAGAGGAGGGGAAAAAAAAGAGAAAAATATGACAAAATATCTATAAAATAGATATATCATTCAAGATACATATATAATTAGTTTCAGAATTCATGATTCTTGACAAGACTTTGGAAAAAAATGGTAGAAAAAAATCTGGTACAAGGTTATCTAGAAATAAGTCAATATTTGTACCACATAAATTGTGACATTCCTCCAACTTAGATTTGAATTGAACTATTTATTTTAATTCTTGACCTGACTTGTTCCTCCCACTTCTTGTCGAAATGAAGACACAAATATTCTTATTGAAACTTCACTTTTAGTTTTAAAGGAGAGAGAGAGAGCTTCTATTAGACCTTCCCACTACAAAGTCACCGAGTTTGATATATATATATATTTCATATGATGCCACACAAATTGAATTTTGAGATGCATAATACAAAGTTATAAAATCTTAATTAAAAGATTTGTTACTTAAATTGCATCCTTACCATAGAAAAATCAATTGTTGTACATGAAAATATATAACTTTTTAAGTCGATTTTACATTACTCTTTTTGCATTTTCTCCATACTTAAATAAACAATTGAGAGTTTTATTTTATTTTTTTTCTAATAATTGTGCAGGTATCTTTTGTATGAATTCTAAAACATCTGAAAATATCCACATTAACTCATGCAAGTGAGCAAGAGCCGACTCCATAATTTTTGACAAAAAATTGGCTTTTTATTATTAAATAAAATACGGTAATATTATTGATATTAAAGGTGAAACTAGTTATAGTGTATTAATATTATTTATATTTGTAAAATTAAGTAATGGAACATATTTGTGGACATAATTTGTAAAATAAAATACATCAAAAATAAGTGTTAGACCACTTATAATAAATTTTAATAATAAATATGTATATTGAATAATGGTTATAATTTAAATTTTTTGCCATAAGAGCAAGTGATGGGCATTTCCTCTTTAAAAAACTATTGAGAGTATATCCACTTGGTACTGTCACGATCTCAAAGCACAAATCTGCGTATGGTCATGCATGTGTATGCAGGATAATCCTTTTCAAAAGCACAATCAGCGTGCAGTTTAATATACCCGGCTCTGAAAGCCTGCTTCCCGCCCCACCCCACCCACCAAAAAAAAAAAACCCACGCCGTTGCTTGTTGTTTGCCAGCGAAGTCTTTTCAAGTCTTTCTTTAATATAATTTTACCCTGTTTTCCAGTACAATATTATATGCCATTGCTGTCTCCCTCGCAATACCCGCCTCACCTATTAATTTATTACTCATCGGGTCGGTGCATATGGTATAAAAGATAGTCTTTTCAAAGGCTTAAATCATATATATAGACACGTATATATGTGAGTATGACTATTATTTAATAACTTAATAATTATTTAATAATTTTTATGCATTATGGCACGTGAAATGGGAGAAAAATGACATGTCACTTGTCTTATCATGATCCTGAAAATCAATGTTAAGCGGGCCTATGTCATGTTAGATGGGATTTCTTGAAACAAACCCTTCACCATTTTCGGTTTCCTCCTGCTTTGGTTAGTCTAATTATATTTGTTGTCACTCATGTCCGGTCTGCACCCGTCTGGTATGGAAAAGTTCTTCCCTACTTCGCTACCGATTAGGGGTTGAGTTAAGGTGATCTGTTGTCTCTCTATCTCTTTATTCTAGTGACGAAAAAGTTCTCTTACATAAGACTCTTAACCGCATCTCTCATTCGGATTAGATTATTTCTCATTTTACTTTTTGTAGATGATTTCATGCTGTTTTTTGCAGATACAAAACCTAGTAATATGTCATCAGTGCTTGATTGCCCAGGGGAATTCTCAAATTGTAGCGGGTTGGTAGTAAATCCCTATTAGTCCAAATTAATTGTCTCCCCTAAGATCCCATTGTCCCTTTAAGAGGTGTTTAGTTTCTCAATGTCATTTCTAGCTGAGACAGAATATGGGTATGCATAAAGGAGTTTTCATTTCTCATGGTCGGAGTAAGGGGAACCAGTATTAGTATTTGGTTGAAAAGGTGTAAAAGGGGATTTTGGATTGGAAGGTGAAGAATTTCAGCATCACCGGAAGAAAGACTCTAATCCAAGCAGTTACAACAAGCACACACATATAATTCTCAAAAAATTACATGTCCACTCTTACCCTATTTTAGGGTTTGAAGGAGATAGCGTTTTTGATAAATTTGTGTATTTTTACATGAGGGTTTGTATCTTATCCACAAGGGAATAACTCGAATTTAGTTTTTTAAAATATATTGATTGGTTTTATTATATAAATCGGTGATTTCAATAAATTTTAATTTGCATTGAATCAAAAATAAAAATTATTAACTAATCTTAAGTTTTAGTTAAATAGAGAGTCGAACAATTAAAATCAGCTATATCCCGAAATAATTATTTCAAATCCCTTGCTTCAAAAAATGATTTCAGAAGTATTTACACTTTCATAAATTTTCAAAATCTCATTGTGTTTTATAATTTATTGTTTGATGAAAGCGAAGTCTTTTCATGTCTTTCTTTAATGTATTTATACTGTACCCTATTTTCAGGTACAATATCATAAGCCGTTTTTGTCTCGTAATACCCATTCCTCTCTGAGATCCAAAATGCTGTTATTTTTATATTGCGAATGCCAGCTGCATTCGCTGTCTTCAAAACCCCACTCCTCAACAATCTTCCCATTGTTTTTTAGCGTCGGCTAAACTTGGAACCTCTTAAGCATCTACAATAGAGAGTAACCTTTTGAAGACAGAACCAAACCCAAGCTGATCAAGCAATACCCCACTTCATGATCTCAAGTCCAAACTCAATGAATCCAAACCTATATGAAGCTGTTGTTTCAGGAGACATCAATTTCTTGAAAACCACTAAATTGGATATTCTGAGCGAAGAGACCCCTCAAAAATCAACAATTCTTCATATTGTAGTGGGGTTCAAACAAGTTGAGTTCATGAAAACTGTAATTCTTTTATATCAATCTCTTCTAAAACGACAAAATTCAAGCGGGGACACTCCTTTTCACTGCGCAGCGAGGAATGGGAGCTGTGCAACTGCAGAACTCTTGATTAGTACGGAGAATGTTGAAAACAGAGGAAAAGAAGGGAGTTTGCTGAGGATGGATAATGAGGATGGAAATACGGCTTTGCACGTTGCAGTGAGAAATCGGAGAAGAGACGTTGCAAAGACGTTAATTAAAGCTGATACTGAGCCTTGCAATCGTATTAATAAAGATAAGGGTAGGTGGGCATTAAGTCAGGAGACTTGAGATCCGAGCAACGCTGGCCTTATTAAACTTTTTTATTTGGGCTTGAAAAGGCCTGATCCTAATTCGACTAAGCCAGTTTAATGCCGACATTTACCTCAGAGCATGTTCCTTCTGTGGAAAATGAACTCTCCGAGCTACACAATCTCATGTGTTATTCATATTAGAGAATTTATAACCGTTGCATTGTCATCCAATAGTTCTAATTACTCCTGAAACAAAATAATATAATGATCAGGAAACGTGAAACGTTATTCTAATGATCACCAATGCCATATCAATTCCATGGGAATGATAATCAGAATAAATTGAATCCATCTTGTGGCCATCCGTGAATGCTCTTACTTAAAATGAAAGATCAGTGAAATTTGTCATCATAAAAATGATGTAAAATTAGATATTTAGTTTTATATTTAATTCGCTTCAATATCGCAGACATCATAAATGTGCTCATCGAGGATCCACAGAGAAAAAAGCCATGATTTCTGGTTCTGATGAATTTGGATGGTGTCCAATTCACTATGCAGCACACTTGGGTCAAGACTTGTTGTTAGAAAAAGATAACAGCATTGCCTATAACTTGAACAAAGATGAAATGACCCCTCTACACCTTGCAGCGACTAAAGGGAACATCAACATCATCAAAGAACTGGTACTCTTCTGTCCTGATTTATATGATTGTGTTGATAACTCAAAAAGGACCGCACTTCATCTTGCAGTAAAACATGGCAAGACAGAAATAGTCAGATATATGCTCAAGGATCCAAAAATTGAGATCATTATCAATATCCCGGATGAAGATGGCAATACACCTTTGCACCTTGCCGCTGTTTGTGGTAAGCGTGATATCTTGATGATGCTCACGAATGATTTTCGAGTGGATAAAACGGTAACAAACAAGAACTATATGAAAACTGTTGACATAATACAGTTAAATAAAAATATTGAAAAACTTATTTAGGTAACCCCCTATGCTTGCTTCAAAAAATATAGAGGACTACTTAAATCCCACATACCTTTTGGATATGCAATGTGGTGAACTTATTAGGCACATTTGTTAGCCCACAAACGACATTTAAATACACTATCCATACTTAGGATTTGGGATGCACTCATAAATCTTAGTCTTGAATTTGATATATATATTATTTATCTTCTTTCAATATAATATGTTGTAGGCAAAATTTGTGAAGAAGTTAGAGAAGGCAGGGGGCCAAGGAGCCCTCATGTACGAAGTGATGCTAGCAATTGTAGACTATTGATATCAGCCAAGATGAGCAACAACAAGGTGATACTAGCATTTATGACCAACAAATGCACTATATGCGACAGGAAAGTGAGGAAAATATTTCGAGACATGGTAGATTTTTTGATGAAAATGGCAATGAGGCAAAGGAAAGAGAAAACAAATCTGATCGTTTGAAGACTATGTCGGGAAATCACTTAATAGTTGCTACACTTATTGCTACGATCACCTTCACTGCAGGCTTCACAATGCCCGGAGGGTTTAACCAAAATGGAACTGATGGGGCAGGGGAAACAGTATTAGTATCAAGAAGGGCATTTGAGATTTTCAGAGTTACAGATGCTGTGGCCATTTACTGCTCCACAGCTGTAATTTTTCTCCACTTTTTCATTTCAATTGAGCACGGGTATCATCTTCTCCTACGATTCGTGAGATTTGCAACTGCACGAACTTATGTGTCCACAATAGGAATGGTGTTATCCTTCACCGCAGGCCTTTATGTCGTTTTGCCTGATTCTATGTCGGATGTTATTGTTGCCTTGAGTTGTTGTTTCTCTCTTTTCTATCTTTTTAGATATATATGAGAGAGATCAGATAATATCTACATGTTATGCTTTTCATATGATTTTAGTTGTAAAATCAAACATTGTCGAGTTGTATCATATGGGACAAATTATAATTATAATTTGTACTGATTAAATATATTTTCTCTAAAATGTTTCCGTATATTTATATAAATATGAAGCACATCATCTTAAAAATGCAAATTCTTTTATTCTTGAACTTTCATCTCGAGTCTTGCCTCCCAAAATGCAAATGTTCACAGGTATTCCTTTCCTTTTTATAGAATTTTAAGTTACAAATAATTAATAATATTTTTTTTGTACTAATTTAAATTTCTAGAAATATAATATTTACACAAAATATAAATTAAGTTCAGAGTTGGAGGTCCTTGAGGTCTTTGAGTTTGAATAATATTAGTTTCTCTTTCACTCTATTTAAAAATCCTACTAACGGGTAGTATGAAAAATAATAACACATCATTTTTAAACTTTTATAGCAAATACGAAAGAATGAGAGGATATTCTTTCCATTGAAGAGGGAGGGCAACTATCTCAACCTAACATCTTCTAGTTCCAAACATAAGCCAACACTGGGATTGAATAGTATCTCTTCCCCACGACCTAAATACGTACAGTCTACTCAAGCCCCTTTATATCAGTAGGGAAAAAGTTGATATTTTGTCTTCTATGGCAAGTATATAACTAAAATTCATAAGTAAAGACTTTCAGGAAAAATGAGGGAGGGAGAGAGAATGGAATTTTTTTTCCCTATTGTGACACAGCGGTTAAGTTGTGAAGGTAATCTTGCATGCCATGTTTTACATGTCAATCACATGCCAAATTCAAGTGTAAATTTTTTAATAGAATCTCACTTAATAAATACAACATACCTCATATGTCACGCCCCGATCATCGGATCGACCACGCGACAGCCGCCGCGAAATCTCGGTATACGAGCAGAACCTCCCCATATACCGGGACTCCGCAAGGCTACAAAAACAGCACCACAGTTCTTTCCATACATCAATCATCAAAATAGAAAACATCACATAACAAAACACATGCAAGGACACATCCGGTCCATCCCTGTACACACGAGCACACATCGGGGGGAGGGAACCTGTACATGCGCATTTACACATCAACACACAATCGGGGAGAGGGAACCTGTGCATGCACGACACACAATATGGCCATCCAAGCCATTTCAAAATTCGAATAAAGTCCAAATGTCCCATTTATACAATAAGTTTTTACCAAAAATGGAAGAAGGGAAAATAAACAACAAACCACGTAAGGATTCTATCAATACTTGTTCCTATACAGGAAACAAGTATCAATTAAATCCGTACCAAAATAATTGTACAAGTCTTCCTTTTCATGGAATTCAGTTCAAACCAAAATGACTATACATCTCTATGTATACCTACAAAAGCCACTTGGTAGGCCCTCCCCAAGCTCCAATCTCTGTCACAAATCTAATCTTCCTCTGAAAATGTTAAAGAGTGGGGTGAGTATTATAAATACCCAGTGAGTGGAGTGCAATGGCATGATTGTGTAATAAATAAGGGGTGAAAGTGGGGAATGTCAAAGCATACTTGAAACATCATTTTCATATCCAAACATTTCAGTAATTCAACATCATTTATAAAATATGCATCCATATCAATCATCTTTTCAGAAAATCCTGGGGTTCCATCGAAAACACTTCCGTCGCAGGCGGCCAAACCCAGAAAGCCCGCCAAGGGTTTTTCTATCCAATGTCTCAAAACAAACCCCCTTCCTTGGCGTTGGCTCGAACCTCACCGGGGTGCAATCCGGATAGTCCGACGGGGCGGAAGCAGAGGCCGCATACCTCTCTCGCATATAATACCCCAATCCACGTCACCCCGTCCGGGTCGCTCCGTGGGGGGGAATGACTATAGCCATTTCTCTCGTGCACCATCATTTCACAATCATTCCATTTCAAACAATGTGCCATATTTTATCAATTCAATCCACAAATCATGCTACGAGCATATACCAATCAGTAATCGGGACAAATGGCACAAACTCATGTAAAATCACATAGGATGCATTCATACTTCGAATTCTCATTTCAGACATCCCACAATCACAAATAATTTCATAATATCATATGAAAATCATTTCAAATCATTTATCAAAGAATTTAAAGATATTTTGCTTATTTACTACACAACGATCCGTCCACTCACCTCCAGAGAGGGTAATCACTCTCAAATTCTCAATCAAATCCGAATCGACCCCTTTTTCAATCCCCAATCGAGTAACCTATGCAAACATTGCAATTATCGTCAAATAAAATCTCTATATCACGGTTTTCACATTTTCCTCATTTAATTCACCCTTAATTTCACATCCACTATTTCTAATTGCTGATTTCATCACCCAAAACTCATTTATGTCTCAAATGAACTTTAATTGCCAATCTTTCCTAATTTTTCCAAATTTCTTCCAATTTCACATTAAATCTCGGAAAATCGCATCGCATACGAATCTCACACATTTCAGAACATATATATTATCATTTCTACCTAATTTCAACAAAAATCATGCGAATTACTGAAGGGATTGAAAATCCCTCACCTAGGGTTTTTGTAGTTCGCAAATCTTCGTTCCAATTGCCTGTTCAGTCCATTCTAAGATCTGCAAAGTGTTCAATTTCGAGATTAGGATCAGAAATTTAATTTGATTACTGTGGAAATTTCGAAACCCTAGCTTTACCTTCGCAGAGGGTGGTTGCAGTCTTGACCTAGGGCCCGTCAAGGGATCTCAAGGTTGCTGGGTTGCTTGTTGACAGCAAGGGAGCTCACAGTGAGCTCTGCAAACGAGCAACGAAGGGAGGCAGGGGATGTTCTGCCATCGCGCGCACGGGAGGAAAGGAGAGAACTTCGTTCGCGTGCGGGAAGAGAAGACAGAAGGGAATCGCCCGCTCGTGTGAGGAAGAGAGCGACTGAGAGACTGAAACGAGACTGCGACAGAGAGAGAGATGTGAGTAATGGAGAGAGACCGAGAACAACCGCGGAATAGAGGAAGAAACCGAGAGATGTTACCTGCAGTGGTTCGCGGTGGGGGTCACGGTGGCGGTTGCAGCGGTGAAGGAAGGCGGTGGTGATCGATTCGCGGAGAAGAGACGAGGGAGGGAGAACCGAGCTCGCGGGAGAGAGAGGAGGGAGAGAGAATGTCGAAAGAGAGAGGGATTAGGGTTTTCACCCTAATCTCTTTACATTTGGGGGAGATGCTGCGTTTCACCCCGAAACGCAGCACCTTCTCCTCTCTCCTTCTCTCTTCTTTTTTTTTTTTTTTTTTTTTTAGTTTCTGGTATTACAACTCTTAACCCCCTAAAAACAAATTTCGTCCTCGAAATTCAAAATACAACTCATACATCAAAGAGTGCACGGATGTTGCTTCCGCATTAGTTCTTCGGTCTCCCAAGTCTGTTCTTCGACTTGATTGTTTTTCCACAACACTTTCACCATAGGAATCTGCTTATTCCTCAACTGTTTGAGCTGTCTATCTACTATCTGCACAGGTTGCACTTTGAAACTCAAGTCTTCTTTCAGTTCTATTGGAGGAATTTCCAATACGTGCGAAGGATCCGGCAAATACTTTTTCAACATCGAAACATGAAAGACATCATGGATCCTTTGCAATTCTGACGGCAATTGAAGCCGATAAGCCACCATTCCAATTCTTTCAAGAATCTTGAAGGGTCCAATATAACGAGGGTTTAGTTTTCCTCGTTTCTGAAATCGAACTATACCCTTCCAAGGAGATATCTTCAAGAATACCATATCTCCCACTTCGAATTCCAAGGGCCTTCTCCTTTTGTCGGCGTAGCTCTTTTGCCGATCTTGAGCTGCCTTCATTCTTTCCCGAATTAGCTTCACCTTTTCCTTGGTAGTTTCGATCAGCTTCTATGCTTTCAATCTTCCGTTCTCCAACTTCATCCCAACAAAGTGGACTCCGACATTTTCTTCCGTAGAGAGCTTCATAGGGAGGCATTCCAATACTAGTTTGATAGCTGTTGTTGTATGCAAATTCAATCAGCGAGAGATGCCTATCCCAACTCCCATGGAAATCCATAACACAAGCTCTCAACATATCTTACAAAGTCCGGATCGTACGTTCCGGATTGCCCATCGGTTGCGGATGAAAGCAGTGCTGAACTTCAACTTGGTACCCAAGGCCTCTTGCAACTTAGGCCAGAACCTGGATGTGAATCGTGGATCTCGATCTGATACAATCGATACCGGAACCCCGTGAAGTCGGACAATCTCATCAAGGTACAACTTTGCTAACCTCTCCAAAGAATAAGTATTCTGAACTGGGAGAAAATGTGCCGATTTTGTGAGTCTGTCTACTATCACCCAAATGGAATCATGACGACTCGAAGTACGTGGCAATCCTACCACGAAATCCATAGTAATATGCTCCCATTTCCATTCAGGTATAGGTAATGGCTGAAGCATTCCGGCTGGTTTTTGATGCTCGGCTTTGATCTGTTGACAAATCAGACATCTTGCCACAAATTCAGCTATTTCTCGTTTCATGCCTGACCACCAATAAGTTTCTTTGATGGTTCGGTACATTTTTGTGCTTCCGGGATGCATAGCATAAGCCGAAGAGTGTGCTTCTTCAAGAATAGCCTTTCGAAGCCCATCATCTTTGGGAACACAAATCCGTTTCCCATACATGACTGTACCATCCTCCCGAACATGAAAATCATTAGTTTCACCCTTGCGAACTTTTTCCACAATTTGCTTTAACTCTTCATCAGTGGTTTGGAGTTCTTTAATACGATCCACCAAAGTTGGTCGAACTTCAAATTTCGCCAATAACGCACCGTCATCATAAGAAATTTTGGCTCCAAGAGCACGAAATTCCACAAGACATGAGAGATAAGAGTCTCCCTGAATCAGAGAAGAAGATGAAGACTTGCGGCTTAAAGCATCCGCAACTACATTTGCCTTGCCCGGGTGATAATCAATCACCAAATCATAGTCTTTGATCAGTTCTAACCATCTCCTTTGCCTAAGATTGAGCTCCTTCTGGGTGAGCAAGTACTTGAGGCTCTTGTGGTCGGTGAAGACTCGCAAGTGGTTCCATATAAATAATGACGCCAAATCTTTAATGCAAATACGATTGCAGCCAATTCTAGATCATGGGTAGGATAATTCAACTCATGCTTCTTTAACTGTCGAGAAGCATAGGCGATAACTCGCCACCCCGCATCAAGACACATCCTAACCCTTGTTTACTAGCATCGCGTAAACAACATAATCACCACCGATAGTAGGAAGGGCAAGTATGGCAGTGACGTGAGTCTTTGTTTGAGTTCTTGAAAACTCGCTCACATTTATCCGTCCATTCAAATTTAATTCCTTTCCGCGTCAAACCAGACAACGGAGCTGCAATTTTGGAAAAACCCTCTACGAATCTTCGATAGTAACCCGCCAATCCGAGGAAGCTTCTCACCTCGGTGACGTTCTTGGGCTGTTCCCATCTCGAATTGCCTCAACTTTCTTCGGATCAACAAATATCCCTTCTCCGGATACTACATGTCCCAAGAAACCAATTTCCTTCAACCAAAATTCACATTTTGAGAACTTAGCATACAATTGCTTGTCTCGGAGAGTCCCGTAGCACAATCCGAAGATGATCTGAATGCTCTTCATCATTTTTGGAATACACAAGAATGTCGTCAATGAAAACAATGACGAACTTATCGAGATAGGAGTGAAAAACTCGATTCATAAGGTCCATGAAAGCCGCCGGAGCATTCGTCAAGCCGAAAGGCATCACCAAGAATTCATAATGCCCGTACCGTGTCCTAAACGCAGTTTTGGGGACATCATCTTCCTTTATCCGCAACTGGTGATAACCGGACCTCAAATCGATCTTGGAGAAGACACTCGCCCCTTGGAATTGGTCAAACAAGTCATCAATTCTCGGCAAGGGATACTTGTTCTTGATGGTCACCTTATTTAATTGTCGGTAATCGATACACAATCGAAGAGTGCCATCTTTCTTCTTTACAAAGAGAACCGGAGCACCCCAAGGTGAAATGCTCGGTCGGATGAATCCTTTATCCAACAATTCTTGGAGTTGGACCTTCAACTCTTTCAGTTCTGCCGGTGCCATTCGATAAGGAGTAGTAGAAACTGGTGCCGTGCCGGGAATAAGATCTATAGCGAAGTCAAATTCCCGAATCGGTGGTAACCCAGGTAACTCTTCCGGAAAGACGTCCAGAAACTCATTCACCACAGGGACGTTGCTCAGATCAAGGCTTTCCGCCGTAGTATCAATGATATGAGCCAAATATGCTTCGCAGCCCTTATGCACCAATCTCCGTGCTTCAAGAGCTGAAATCACGCAGTTCGGCAATACCCGCCGTTCACCGGTGAATATAAGAAAGGGATGTCCTGGCCTTCGGAATTCCACTTCCTTAGTGAAGCAATTAACGGAAGCTCGGTGAAGATATAGCCAATCCATGCCCAAAATAGCATCGAAATCTTTCATTTCCAACGGAATCAAATCCGCCTCAAGAGCTACTTCACCGATTTTCACTTCACAAGACTTGTACACAGTGTCTCTAATCAAGTGCTCTCCCAAAGGTGTAATAATCAATAACTCTTCAACAAGTGGGACTAGAGGCCTATTAGAATGCTTGGCAAACCCCGAACTCACAAAGGAATGATTAGACCAAGTATCTATGAGTACATGTGCATCAACATCAAAGACCTTCATCGTACCTATAGTATAAACCACAAACAACATTGTTTCATCCACATTCTTTGAACTATACTCACAAACCATCAAATCAAAATCATAAACCATTAATATCACAATTTCAATTTCGGAGCTTAAAATTTAATAGAAATTACCCGTGACTACATCGGGATTGACCCCGGGCCTCTTCGTTTGTCATGGCATAGATTCGGGTCCGAGTCCTAGGTCGAGGGCGGTGAGTGGGGGCTGCAATAGTATTACTACCGGTGGCTGTCCTCTGTGTACTGCTAGTGGAAGGTGTAGGAACAGTCGCCGGATTTCTTCTAAAACCACCCGAGGGAGCTCGAACTTGACTACTTTCTTGCCCTTTTACAATCAACTCCGGACAAGAGTGCTTGAAAGTGACCCTCCTTGCCACAGTGGTAACACCTCTTGGGTTCCCTGCACGGACCCGGATGATGCCTCTTGCAATTCGGGCAAACTCCTCTGCCACCCCTGTACCCTACTCCCATATCAACAAATCTTCTGGGAGCACTTGGTCTAAAAGTAGATCGGCTTTGAGGAAAGCCAACTGATCCCGAAAAGGATCCACCACTATAATAAGAGCCGGTGCCTCGACTCTTCTTGAAGCCTTGACCTAGATTAGAGCTACTAGGCCTCTTCCCTTTCCCCTGATGTTCCTTGACTTTGTTCCTTTCCATCACCATCATCTCGGCCCTCAAGGCCATGTCTAGAATGTCTTGGAAGGTATGCCCTTTGGTGATAGGCATTTTCTCTCTAATGTTTAAATTCAGCCCCGATTCGAATTTCGAGCTTAGGGAGTTCTCGGAGTTCACAAGCTCCGGAACATAAGTAGCAAGCTCTCTCAGTTCTGTCTCATATTCAGATACGGTCTTACTTCCTTGAGAGACCTTGTAAAACTCTTCTCTTTTCCGATCTTGGTAGAATCGGGTGAAGTATTTTTCCTCAAAAGCTCTGAGGAAATCTGTCCAGGTAAGAGCAATAGGAGTCCTTCCCTTTACATTCTCCCACCAAGTCCTCGCACTTTTATCCAAGAGCTTCACCGCCACCCATAACTTCCTCTCATCACTTAATCCCATGTCAGTGACGGTTTCTTGGATTCGGCCAATCCATTCCTTGGTCAACGATCGAGAAGAACCCGAAAAGGTCTCACACCCCAAATGTCTCGCCTCCTTTATCAACTTGGACAGCTCTACATGAGGGCGATCGGCTGTAGCAACCGGAGGAGGAGATGCTAGCGGGGTGCTAGGAGTAGTGACCGGCACTGAAGGAGGAGCCGGTGGAGCTGAAGTCGGCCGTGGAGCTTGATACTGCGCTCCAAAGGTGGTCCACCACTCCACTACTTGTTGTAGAGCGGTGACAGGAGGAGCAGAAACCCCGGTGGGAGGAGCCGGGTGCGCCGACACTGAGGGAGGAAGAGCATGCGAGGACGACTCATCCTCGTGCTCCGGTGGAGGAATCTCGTTCACGTTCCTCATTCTCTTTCGGGGAGGCATAGTGCTACAAGACAACAAGGATATGATAAATTCAAAGGGTTAAGCAAAATCAATAGTTAACCCCCTAAAAGAACATTCCCAATTTCCTAAGAAATCCATAGAAGACTTGTACATTCCCAAGGACACATTTTTCAAAAATCAAACACTTCAAAATCTTTAGAAACTTTCGGGACATTTGGAAATATTTGAAATCATTCCAAAATCATCAAACTTTTAAAATCGTGAACCTAAGCTCTGATACCACTAAAGCTGTCACGCCCCGATCCTCGGATCGACCACGCGACAGCCGCCGCGAAATCTCGGTATACGAGCAGAACCTCCCCATATACCGGGACTCCGCAAGGCTACAAAAACAGCACCACAGTTCTTTCCATACATCAATCATCAAAATAGAAAACATCACATAACAAAACACATGCAAGGACACATCCGGTCCATCCCTGTACACACGAGCACACATCGGGGGGAGGGAACCTGTACATGCGCATTTACACATCAACACACAATCGGGGAGAGGGAACCTGTGCATGCACGACACACAATATGGCCATCCAAGCCATTTCAAAATTCGAATAAAGTCCAAATGTCCCATTTATACAATAAGTTTTTACCAAAAATGGAAGAAGGGAAAATAAACAACAAACCACGTAAGGATTCTATCAATACTTGTTCCTATACAGGAAACAAGTATCAATTAAATCCGTACCAAAATAATTGTACAAGTCTTCCTTTTCATGGAATTCAGTTCAAACCAAAATGACTATACATCTCTATGTATACCTACAAAAGCCAGCTGGTAGGCCCTCCCCAAGCTCCAATCTCTGTCACAAATCTAATCTTCCTCTGAAAAATGTTAAAGAGTGGGGTGAGTATTATAAATACCCAGTGAGTGGAGTGCAATGGCATGATTGTGTAATAAATAAGGGGTGAAAGTGGGGAATGTCAAAGCATACTTGAAACATCATTTTCATATCCAAACATTTCAGTAATTCAACATCATTTATAAAATATGCATCCATATCAATCATCTTTTTCAGAAAATCACCGGGTTCCATCGAAAACACTTCCGTCAGGCGGCCAAACCCAGACGAAAGCCCGCCAAGGGTTTTTCTATCCAATGTCTCAAAACAAACCCCCTTCCTTGGCGTTGGCTCGAACCTCACCGGGGTGCAATCCGGATAGTCCGACGGGGCGAGCAGAGGCCGCATACCTCTCTCGCATATAATACCCCAATCCACGTCACCCCGTCGGGTCGCTCCGTGCCCTCAGTCGCTATAGCCATTTCTCTCGTGCACCATCATTTCACAATCATTCCATTTCAAACAATGTGCCATATTTTATCAATTCAATCCACAAATCATGCTACGAGCATATACCAATCGTGTAATCGGGACAAATGGCACAAACTCATGTAAAATCACATAGGATGCATTCATACTTCGAATTCTCATTTCAGACATCCCACAATCACAAATAATTTCATAATATCATATGAAAATCATTTCAAATCATTTATCAAAGAATTTAAAGATATTTTGCTTATTTACTACACAACGATCCGTCCACTCACCTCCGAGAGGGTAATCACTCTCAAATTCTCAATCAAATCCGAATCGACCCCTTTTTCAATCCCCAATCGAGTAACCTATGCAAACATTGCAATTATCGTCAAATAAAATCTCTATATCACGGTTTTCACATTTTCCTCATTTAATTCACCCTTAATTTCACATCCACTATTTCTAATTGCTGATTTCATCACCCAAAACTCATTTATGTCTCAAATGAACTTTAATTGCCAATCTTTCCTAATTTTTCCAAATTTCTTCCAATTTCACATTAAATCTCGAAAATCGCATCGCATACGAATCTCACACATTTCAGAACATATATATTATCATTTCTACCTAATTTCAACAAAAATCATGCGACCATCAAGGGATTGAAAATCCCTCACCTAGGGTTTTTGTAGTTCGCAAATCTTCGTTCCAATTGCCCTGTTCGGTCCATTCTAAGATCCGCAAAGTGTTCAATTTCGAGATTAGGATCAGAAATTTAATTTGATTACTGTGGAAATTTCGAAACCCTAGCTTTACCTTCGCAGAGGGTGGTTGCAGTCTTGACCTAGGACTGTCAAGGGATCTCAAGGTTGCCGGGTTGCTTGTTGACAAGAAGGGAGCTCACAGTGAGCTCGCAAACGAGCAACGAAGGGAGGCAGGGATGTTCGCCATCGCGCGCACGGGAGGAAAGGAGAGAACTTCGTTCGCGTGCGGGAAGAGAAGACGAAGGGAATCGCCCGCTCGTGTGAGGAAGAGAGCGACCGAGAGACCGAAACGAGACTGCGACGAGAGAGATGTGAGTAATGGAGAGAGACCGAGAACAACCGCGGAATAGAGGAAGAAACCGAGAGATGTTACCTGCAGTGGTTCGCGGTGGGGGTCACGGTGGCGGTTGCAGCGGTGAAGGAAGGCGGTGGTGATCGATTCGCGGAGAAGAGACGAGGGAGGGAGAACCGAGCTCGCGGGAGAGAGAGGAGGGAGAGAGAATGTCGAAAGAGAGAGAGGGATTAGGGTTTTCACCCTAATCTCTTTACATTTGGGGGAGATGCTGCGTTTCACCCCGAAACGCAGCACCTTCTCCTCTCTCCTTCTCTCTTTTTTTTTTTTTTTTTTTTTTTTTTTTTTTTTTTTAGTTTCTGGTATTACATCATAAGTCTATCACTCATGTGAGAATATTAAAAGTGAATATATTTGGAACAAAAAGTATTGTATAATTTTATGAAATAATTTTATATAAAATAGTATTTGTAAAATTTGAGTTGATGTATCAAATGTGGCAATGGGGAAGGCATCTTAATTTGCCTAAATGCCTGTGCCACAGTTCAGGCCTGAAAATAAGATGGTAAAATTTGAATGTATCTGTCTTGACAAAAGGGATGGCTGTGCCATAAGTGTTAATAATCAATGCTCCGGAATTCCAAACCAAGTGCGGAATTTTGTTCATTCGCATAAAACAAAATCATTTTTTTGGGTATATCATACTTGGGGCTTTACAACTAAAAATTTGAAGATCATTTTTTTTTAATGTTGTGTTTTGAATGTATTAATGGAACTCGTTGCTCTTTTTTTTTTTTATTTATATAAGAAAATGTAACTAAACAAAATCGAATCGAGAAAAAAAGAATGAAAGTGAGAAGACTCTACTGCTTAAATTGTCCCCGAGGATTGGATCTCGTTTCTCTTGTTCTTCTTCACATAGTTCAACTTCAGATCTAAATTTTATATGGTTTATAAGTGGTGTGGCACTTGTTCAGCTTCAGATCTTATATCAACCTAATTTTACTCTTTTTATCTCTTTATCTATCATGAAATTTTTACCGCCATTATATTTTTAATGTTGTTATCAACTTAAAATTTATATAGTTTTTATTTATTTTGAACTTTGTTTTGAGAATAATAAGTGAAATATTATTACATATGATTAATATTGTATATATAGTCAAATTTTGTCACAAAAATTCCCAAATTTTTTTAAATTTATGGAAAAAACTTATTTTAAATCAGTCAAATTTATATAAAAAATATGATATAATTTGAGTTGAGGTGATTTTATAAAGTTGGTTTTAATATATTTTGAGTTAAGGGAAGTAGTAAGAGGAGATATTTCTTATTTCGGGTTGAAGATATGTTTGGCTAACACCTCTCTCTCCCTCTCTCGATATTCCAAGCTCATTCACCGAGAAGCTCTGTTTCTCTCTACGTTCAATAAATAATTATAAAGATGGGAGAGAGGAACGAAGTTGAGATTGAAGATAGGAGAAAGCGTCACCGAACATTGGTAAAAAAATTTTTAGACAGCGACATAGTTGAAAAAAAACTTTAGTTATTTAATTATGATTAAAAATTTGAATCGTTATGGGAATATAAAAGTCGATATTGAAAGATCTCTCTATAAAGAATTTGATAACAGATCGATCCGGATTAATCAAGACAAAATCTTAAATACCAGCTGGTGACCAAGACAGGGACAAAAAAAAAAAAGATAGGAGAAAGCGTACGAACCAGCTAAAATTGAAACCAACAACATCAAATTGGCATTATTCACAGATTAATTGACCTTATCTCAGTAACTAATTTAAATTTTTGTAACATTTGGTGCCATAGTCTGTCGCTCACAATAAAATTCAAAGTCATCTTGTTTAAGGTCAATAAGCTACAGCAACTCAATAAGTTATTTCAATATGATAAGCATTATGGACTCTCACTTCTTGCTCACAAAAGATTCAAGATGGTGTCAATGTAAGGGGGTAATGTATAAGGTCATAGCAATAAATCCGAAGGACTCGGGAAGCTTTATTTTTTTAGAATATTCTAGAAGATTTAAAAAAAAAAAAAAAACAGAAAAAGCTGTATTGAAAACTAAACACAGGTAGATGCAACACTGGTAGGCAATTTTAGTTTTGGAAGTCGGAGGAGGTAGTGGAACAAGGGAATCTGGAAAAATATATAAATATATATATATATATTTGGGGGGGGGGCAGGAGACTCCGGAGATGTCCTACTGTTTACTGATGCTTACGCAATTTCAGGGAGTTTGTTTAGCATGCTTCGAACTCTAAATAAAATGGGGGCACTATAGGTAGAGTGGCTCGCAAATGGCTTCATGAGAAATTTGTGTGTTGGTCGTTACAACGGATATTCAAAATCACAAAATAGATTTAGATTCTAGGTATATCTTACCAAGTGATGTAGAAAACTCTAAAAATTGTAAACTTTTTTCACGAATAACTCGCAGTTAGATGATGATCACAACACGAACTATCATCGTAATTTTACGATGTTACAACTCTAAATCTGATAATTAGATCGTCGTAAAAATTTCCTCAACGGAATTTTACCAACTCTCTTAATTGTAAATTTTTTTCTCAAAAATTCTTAATCATGCAATTCTCTCTCTCCGGGACCAAAACCCTTAGATTTCCAGAATTGTTCTTTTCTCTCGAGAACAATCGATTCATTTTCAATATTGTTTAATTCTCAAAAGGAAAAGAATAAATTACAAACTCATTAAAAAGGAAATTAACAATTAAAATAGAGAGGTAATTATTTCATCATGGGATAATGGGAGTTACCCCATACCTCATTTAAATTTCAAATGGAATATTTTACTATGGTAAAAAAGTCCTCTATGTGGACATTTACCTATATTTTTCACTTACACACGAGAGCATTTTATGATCATCGCGAAACCACAACTCATGTGATCTCACCATATTACCTTACTGGACTTTCATATAGAGTTGAACGTCGTGCGACTGACGAATACACTTACAAAAAAAGACTTCTCGATATACCTATTTGAATGATCAAGTAATCACCGTTAGTATCAAAAGAAAATTCGTTGTATCCCAGATCTAAGACTAATTATATCTATCGAGCCACTTTCCTCATCGAAAATGATCCCCAATAATCGTTCGACTATATATTCACTATTATACTCAGATCCCTATATGGATAAACATAAAAGACCAGTCGGTGAATACAATAGAATGATGCAATGTCAATTGTTCTTCCTTTTCCCAAACTCGAATCTATTAGCCCAAACTCAACTACTTTTCTAAACCTATCTCTTAGATCTCAATTTATTTTCCGGATCATAGGTAAACAGAATAAAGTAGCAAATACTGAATCAAGATCGTAAGAAACAACAGAAAGAAATAAGGACACAAGAGATCTCACTCAATGGATTTCGGGTCTTACACAGTGGGGCTCGGGGATAAATATCAAATTATCGCTTCAAATAAAATAGCTCCCACTATTTCTAGTCATCTTATCATACGTGATACGAAACACGTGTCACAGTGTTATTTCCCAATCTTTCAAAGGGCATATGTCAGATTTTTCTAACACTGTGCAGGTATGAAATTTAGTCTACATATAAGACTTTACCCAGAGATCTCAGAGAGAATACTTCAGAGACAATATCACAAATCGCAGTTGATATCTGAGATCTCATATCTGGCTACTTACAGGCAACAAGGATGTGGGTATGTCCATATCGGTCATATCGTATATGACCTCATTCTGAACACGTATCAGGGTGACTTATATTCTAGCAGCGCCACTCTTAAGCCCTCTTATAGTTAGAAACCGTTTCATCCTCGCTTGCTTAGAACTGGAGGTGGTCACTTGTGTGAGAGAGTCGACATTGTTTGCCTGACATATCTATTATCACATCACAGAATATATATATATATATATATATATATATATGTATATATATATGAGATAAGAAAAGTAAGTGTATTAAATGAAATATAACATAAGTGTGATTGAATAATGCACAATAATCATATATATAGAAAATCAATAAGTATCAATATCGTCAATATAGTACAAATTGAGCAATGTCAATAAGTACCCAAATCCAATGATTTCCTATATCTTAAAAATGAGTCTCTAGTAATGGATTTGGTGAAAGGGTCAACCATCAGGCTATGTGTAGAAATATACTAGACGATCATTTCATCATTCTCGATGATGTCTCTCACAAAATAGTAAATGGTATCAATGTGTCTTCTTTTAATAATAATCTTTATAGTTTATATATATATATATATATCTTTATAGTTTTTATATTTACATATTTTATTAAGTTTTTATTTTCTTTATTTTTACAAAATATCGTTTTGTCCAATCATATAAAGAGAAGGAAAAAAAAAAAACAATGCATCACCTCAACTGCTCCTGTTATTATATATCCATAATTGTGTGTGTGTGTGTGTGTGTCATGTATGCATTTATGTATAGATCATCAAGATCATCCCAAAAAAGATGAAATATGGCTTATTATATGCATTTTATATTTACAGAATATATATATATATATATATATATATATATATATATATATATATATATATATATATATAGATATATATATATCATTTCATCTTTGTTCAAGTTATAGGCAATTTTTCTGTCTTCTTTTAATAATAATTTTGTAATTTCGCGAAGGCCCAAGTGTGCCGCATAGTGAATTGGGCACCATCCAAATTCATCTGGATGAGAAATCATGGCTTCTCTTCTCTGTGGATGCTCGATGAGGACATTTATGATATCTGCAACATTGAAGTGAATTATATAAAAAACTAAACATCCACAACAATACAACTAAATCGCTTCACATGAGCCTTGAAACATCCGGCAAGTGTTTCAAAATCAGAATTTCAATGCAAATAGCTACTCTTATAATGCAAACACATATGCAGAAGGTGAGCTTCTCAAAATAATTCAGATTATACATCCACATTTTCTATACTGGAGATGCAAATACATTCACAGCAGTATTGTGGTAGTTAACTATCACAATGACCACATGTTAATTAATATTCAAACACCAAGAATATGAAATGTAAAGAACCATACAATGGAATCAAGTCTCTAAACAGAGGAGCTACGAGAGCTTAAATATTGTATGTTCTTGGTAATGATATCTTTATTTCCTTGCTAGGAGATTCTGTTTCATGGTTGATGATTTACATAACACACCAACTCATAAAGCAAACTTAGATATAATTAGGAAGAAGCCTTTTAGATTGTGTTATGTATTCCGGAGAAATCTATGCATGAACAGCAATGAAGCATAATTCCTGATCATCTCAATTAATTAATTTAGATAATACCTGAAACTAAATGTTGAACGGAATGGAGCAGGCAAATCTGAAACAGATCTTAGTGCATATGAATCCATTAGTGATTTAACAAATAGAGAAAATAAAAATAAATATAAATATAAAAATACTAAAAAGAAAGAAGTCTTGAATCAATTAAAAAGTAATATAAAAAGCCCTAAATAGTTGTTATTTTCAATTCATCAATAATATGTTAAAAATAAAAATAATAAAAATAAAGAAGTCCTGAATTAATTAAAAAGTAATATAAAAAGCTTTGAATAGTCAAGAGGTAACAAAATAAAAAGTGATCAAAAAAGCATGAAACATTGTTATGAAGAGTCATATGGCATAGACATATATATAAGATAGCCCCTAAGACTCTGATGCTCACAATACAATATAAGGGTGGAAATCATTGTGCAGGCAGGTGATGAAAATCATTCAAGGGTCACACTTATTCAAACTAAACATTTCATTTTAGGTGAAAATTCTTGTAGAACTCTATAATTGTTGCACTCTATAATCGCTAGGTGATCAGCTAAAGAAAACAGAGATGCTTCAAATTTGCTTCCAATTTTGCCAAAATGTCTTTGCATTTTCATAATGACAAATTTTACTTGATCTTTCGTTTTGAGCAAGAGTGTTCACGGATGGCCACAAAATTTGAATTCAGTTTGCAGTGATTTGTACAGTATCATTTCTATAGTATTGATATGACATTGGTGATCATTTCAATATGGTTCAATATTTATTAATTAATATATTATCTTGTTTCACGAATAATGGTGATCATTGGATGACAATTTCAATAGTCATAAATTCTCTAACATGAATAACACATGAGAATGGGGTGTGTGTGCGTGTGTATGTCCTGATATTAATTCCATCTAGTTGCGTAGCTCAGAGAGTTCATTTTCCACAGAGAGAACATACTCCTGAGGTAAAGGTTGGCATTAAACTGGATTGGTCGAATTAGGGTCAGGCCATTTCAAGCCCAAACAAAAAGGTTTTATAAGCAAGCCTTGCTCGGATCTCAAGCCTCCTGACTTTACTTAATGCCCACCAATCCCCAAATTTATCTTACTGGACCAGGCAACGCTAGAACCATTATAGAGGTAAGGGTTTTATATTTAGTCTTATCTTGTTAGACGCAATTTGGTTTTGGTTGAAAAAACAGTCCAACAGATTAAAGGTGTGCTGGGGCAGAGCAGGTTAGGCGGGTAGTCTGTCTTAATCTCTAGCCAAGTCAACCAAGAGTCTCAAAAGAGAATGAGATGATCACAGTAGTAAGATAATCACAGTAGTAATCCTTTACAGATGGTTTAGGTCTACGTGCTAACATGATTTTGATGGAGTCCTCGCGGGCTTACCTATTTGGTCCAATTGAGATCCTCCAAAACATTCCTTCATACGCAAAAATGCATCTCTCAGTATACGGCGGATATTTTTCAAAGACAAGTCCGGAACTTGATTCTCCACTTCACGCTCTGAAATCATTTGGTAAACAAATTGAACAAAATCAAGGGGAATTTTTTTTTTTTTTTTTTAAAAAAAAAAAAACCTCCAAAGGGCGGAAAGAACAAGCATGCATCAATCCCCTAATTTGGTAAATTTTCACAAATTACTGGTCATCATAGGCTAACACCAATCTTTATTCATTAGCATCGCAGTCGTGAGAGAGAGGGAGGGAGGGAAGGAGGGAGAGGAAGGATACCGCAATGAGTACGAATGAGGGCAGCGTGGAGAGCAGTCATGCCATAGGTGCCTTGGTGAGCAGCAGAGGGGCACTCAGAAATAATAAATTTGGCAATATCAAAAAACCCTTCTTCAACTGCTATATACAGAGGAGATTCATTATCGTTTGTAAGACAATTGCAAAGCTCAACATCAGCTTCAATTAACTTCTTTGCAACCTCCATCTTCCCATTTCTCACTGCAACATGTAGAGCCGTATTCCCATCCTCATTTTTCATCATGAGCAAACTCCCTTCTCTTCCTCTGTATTCAACATCTTCAGTATCAATGAAGAGTTGTGCAATTTCCCAGCTTCCTTTCATTGCTGCCGAGTGAAGAGGAGTGTCTCCGTTTGAATTTTGTCGTTTTAGAAGCAATGAGTGTAGACGAATCACTTCTTTCACGAACTCAACTTGTTGGAATTCCACTGCAACATGAAGTATCGTTGATTTCTGACCATTCTCTTCACTCAGAATATCTAATTGGGTGGTTGTCAAGAAATGGATATCCCCTGAGACGGTAGCTTCGAATAGTTCAGGATCCATTGAGTTTGGATTTGAGATTCTAATATTGCTTGAGAGAAGTATTGTTGAATGACAAAATCCGACGTTGTTGAGAACTATTGTTGAATGGCAAAATCCGACGTTGTTGAGAAGTATTGTTGAATGACAAAATCCGACGTTTTCAGAGGCGTAGTAATGTTAATGGACTCGTTTACATGCCTTTTTCAATAACCCAGGAAATTGTTTCGCATTGAATTTTGTCATTTTGGTTGAAAATCTGTCTGTGGGGGTTGGCATTTCTAGAGCTATTAGGAAGTACAGCGGCCAGAGAAAGCCTGCCTCATTTTTCTGATCATTGAGCTGTATTTCAGATGCAGTGGATATTTGAGGTAGCTAATTGATTTTTATGGAATGAGTAGATGGGCCTTTGCAGATAGGAACTGTGCAATGATATGATAGTAATATCTGCAGGTACTTAATAGGCAATGACCACTTTATTTCAAGGAAAACAGAGAATGAATCGCTACTTTCTAGTACAGCATTAATTTATTGATTGTGTGCATTACTGCTCTATGAAACTGAATTGAAGAAATTTCCAGTGCATTTGGATGGCAGCCTCTACCCGTGGAAATCACTACGAGCTCTATATTGTTTTATCTTAAAAAATTACATTTATCAACTAGCAGGAAACTTATATCAAAAGAGAAAGGGATCTACTCTGCTTGAAGAAGGAATTATGATGCCAAAAAAAGTAATTTTAGAAAATATGAAAAATATCAAACTCTGTGATTTTGTAGTGGAAAGGCTTAGTGGAACGCCTCTCCCTCTCTCTCTCTCTCTCTTTCTCTCTCTCTCTGCCCTTTAGACCTAAAAGAGGATGTAAAGCAGAGACAGTGATGTTTGTTTTTTTTTTTTTTTTTAAAAAGTGATGTTTTAATGAAGAAAAAGGTGATGTTTGTTATAAAAGAGACAGTGATGCTTAATGTGATGTTTGCTAAGAAGAGTATGATACCTCAGGAATCTCATAATTGGAGATGGACTCTGCCACCTTTGTCTCTTTTTAATATATCTTTTGTATTTCTTTTTCATCATTATTATTTTTTGTTATTTTTGTAACCGTAATGAAATGTAATTAAGAATTATTTTTTTGAATATATCAGAAGAATATATTTTTCAAAAATAAAACTGTATTGAAAAACTATATATATTTTGTATCTGAACTTCTTAATGAAAACAAAATAATTTTCTCTTCATAAATTTTCTTTTCTGGGTCGGATTTTTTCTAATTCAAAATTTTTAATTTAGTATTATTTTTTTTATTTGAAGTGTTTTAACATATTCATTAACTAATTATTAATTTATTTTAATACGTAATATAATTGATATAATTTTAATACATAATATTTTTTAATAATAACAATTTGTCTTAGGCTTAGGCGATCATAGACTCGTATAAGACATGCATCGGGATACAGAAAACTTCTTTTAATGGTGAGAAATTAATCAAGTTTTTTTTTTCGAAAATAAAAAATAAAAGAAAATCTATGAAGGGAGAAAGGATTCAGCAAATGGTCTTCCATTGATCCACCTTCAAACACCAAAATTTTAACATGGCATGGGTCCAACACGGACGGAAGGGAAGCCGGTAAAAACACCCTAAAACTATATATGTGTAAATGAAATTCGAACATTAAATCTTGACTTAAAAAATAATTGAAGAAAAAATTTTTAACACTTGAATGTCTTTACAAAAACAACAAAAAATAAATGAAGTACAAACATTAATACAAAATTGGTACAGAGGATAGCACAAATAATTCTTATTCCCTCTAAAATGTCCAAAAAAAAAAAAGAAAAAAAAAATATACACAAAATTAAGAAAAACACAATCTCCCCCATTGATAGACGGCAAAAAATCCCATCAATAAAAAGTAAATTCTTTTTTTGTTTCTAGGACGGATTTCCGTGGGTATTTATTATTATTATTATTATTATTATTATTATTATTATTATTATTATTATTATTATTATTATTATTATTAAACAATAGGAGAAAGAAATCAGGCTAAAGTAAAACACGAAGGTCTTAGATTAACCCAGAAAAAATTTTCATCTCTCTCAATTGCTAATACTAGATGCACAGGACATATTAGTGTAAATGGTAGAGTTGAGCAGAAAAACTACTTGACCCATATTGCAAAAACCTAATTTTGTACAGATACATAATGGAATTTGATTGATTTTATTCCATGGAAGCCTTAATTTCAGGGCAAAAAGAGCAATTTTTCTTGACTACTACATAGTCTACATATAAAACTAGCTACATTCTTTTTTAATTTATTTTAAAAGTTTTAATTTATCAAATTATGTATTGCATAATTTTATTAACTTCGAAAAACTTTTTATGCAATAATATAACTAGATAAATCTTGATACAGAAATAATTAAATTTTTGGTTAATTTTTTAAGTCAAATAAAAAAATTTATTGTATAAAAAATAGATAACAATCTTCATTTTATTTTATAAAGAAATAAAAAACATTTTTTGGTTAAATATTTATTGAGATTAGGTTGAGATTTCAAAACCTAGAAAAATAACTATTTCTTGTTTAATAATTATGAAATAATTATCGTTATGACTTAACAAAAAATTTCAAACCCTCTAATGTTAAGAAACAATTATGTTGTTAGGAAATATTTGATGTCTATGTTAAGAAATAAAAGTATTTATTTATTGTTTTATACGATTAAGAAATAATTATTTAAATTATTTGATTAGAAACGAATTAAGAAATGCATAATTAATTAAGAAGTATCTTTTTATTTTCATAAATAATCATTTTTAAAATTAAAAGTTACAAAAATGTATTTTTATTGTTTAATTTTTGGGATGTGGATCATATTTTTTTATGTTGAAACTGAATGACACAAAATGCCCCACGGGGCTTTAACGTTGCTAGGGAAGATTTTCACATATTTTGGTGCTTTCCCCCCCCCCCCCCCCTTTAAGGTTAAGGGTTGAAAGTGATTTCGGGTAATGATTCGGTGCTAGAGGACGACTTAAAATTCTTAGTTTAGAGAATAATTTTTGACTCATTTAATTTCATATATTTAATTGAAGGAGTTAAATTAAAATTTTAAGTAAGGCTATTCACAAAAATGACAACAATTTTTAACACTTATTTTTTAATAAATAAAATTATAAATTGTGTGCGTACTTGACTTTATTTAATTAAATAAATGAGTCAAGTTTCAGATGGCATCTCTCACCTCTCCTCATCTAATACGCTCGGGTTCGACACAAGTATGCCGAAAAAAAAAATCATAATGTGTTTTTAAATTATTTAATTTTGTAAAAAAAAAAAAAAAGAGAATAGTCTGTTATCTTTATTTTTAATTCTTGATTTTCATACATATTATGTGGTGGATATTTTTTGTTAAAAATAATTAATATAAAACAAAAATACAGAATAATTAGTTTAGAATGTCAAGTATACGATAAAAAAAAATCAACATTTTAGTAAAATAAATTAAAATATGATGCGTACTATTGTGAATAGGAAAAAAAATTCACTTTACCCCCTATAAAAAATGTTACAATATATATTCATATAGAAAATCTAATATTATAAATATAAAAATAAAAAAATCAAATATTTTTAAAATTAAATCAATTACTGATTTATTTTAATATATTTAATTTTGATATATAATAATTTTTTAAAAATAACAATTTTCTTATGGGCTCCTGTAGGCGATCATAGACTCGTATAAGACCTGCAGAGGGATGCAAAATACTTATTTCAATAGTGAGAAATTAACCAAGTTTATTTAAAAAAGAAAAGAAAAGAAAATCCATAAAGGGAAAGAAATTAGTATTTGGTTTTCAATTGATCCGCTTTAAAACACCAAAACACTATATCTCCCCCAGTGATAGATGTATCATCAGTAAAAAGTAAATTCTTTCTTTTTTCTTTTTTTCCCTGGTACGGATTTCTTATTATTAGACAATAGGAAAAAGAAATCAGATTAAAGTAAAACATAACCTAGAAAAAATTTTCATCTTTCTCAATTGCTATTACCAGATGCACAGGGAATATTAGTCAAATGGTAGGCTTGGGCAGAAAAATGATTGATTGCTAAACCTAATTAAAATTGCGTTTATACATGCTCATAATGAAATTTGATTGATTTTATTCCATTTCTATTTTAGGGCAAAAAGTGCAATTTTTCCTGACTAACACATTGCATTTGCTACACAGCCAAGATATGAAACTGGCTTTTTTTTTTTTTTTAATATATTTATTCTAAAAATTTCTCAACTTTAACCATTCACTATAAAATTAAACACAATTTACAAAACTCAAATTGGGATACGATGTTCCTGACTCAAATTTACACCAAAACTGAAAGCAAATTAGGGTTAATCGATTCCAGGACAAGAGAGTAGAGAAAATCAGACACCTGTAGAAGAAGACAGAGATCGTATTGGGTTCTTGGACTAATGGAGAATGAGTGAGAAGTAAAACAATGACGGAAAGGAGATAAATTTTGGACAGACCGAACACCCCCCAAACCGAATCTCAATTGTGTCCGAATCGATAATGGGGCCCCCGGAATCAAATTCTTGTATTGCAAATATTAAAATACTGATATTATAATTATATAAATAAAAGTAATTAATATTTTGAAAAATATTTCGATTAATCGGATTTTTTCCTTATGATAAAATGAATATATTCACCAGAAAAAATGGGGAAGATTCATAGTGTTGTATAAATAAAAAACATTTAATGATCAAAACAAGTATCAAAAGTCATAGGTGTGGTGTGGTTGGACAAATTAAGATTTGTTTTAATTAAATCATTAAAAAAAAGTTTAATGATATAATTTTATTTTTATTTTTAAATTAAAAATTTGACTATTTTTTATTAATTTTTTTAGGCACGGTATTAATTCCAAATCCTCAATGAGACAGTTTAGTGGAGAGATTCTTTCTCTTATTAATTAGATTCTCAAGATTTCCTTCCTTATTTGGAAAATACGTTTTGTGCTGAAATAGGTCGCTCAATTGGAGTGAGATTCAGGTATTACTGATTGAAAAGAGAAGCGTTCAATTCCTTCAATAGCCATCAGTCGGGTGAGAGAGAAGAGAAGCATTGGATTCTATCGAATGCTTTTATAGATTAGATCACGTAAATCTCATTAGACGATTAGTGAGTAGAATTCCATAGAGTTAGGCTTCTTTGAATGATCGAAACGATTGAGAGCCGTTCGGAAAGGTAGATCTCATCGATAGAACAGAATGACATAGATCTATTTTCGTATGAGTGGATTGAACACATTGGATTGTGAGCCTTATGTCACTGTTAAACAAGACCCAATCTATGTAGTAAGTTTTATGAAGCGGGTCCCATTAGAATGATAATTAGAAAACTCATTTATGCACTGTAATGGTGTTTGCTTGCCAAAATACTACTCATTTGAATCTTACAATTTTGAGGGCGCAACATGGTTAAAAAAATTTTTGGGAGAGAGATCGGAGATCCTACCATGGTGAGCATAACTCCTTCCTTTTCCATTACGGTAGATGTGGATCACCAGCTCTAGCATATCCCTGTTAACCATTTTTGGTTTCCTAATTCTCAATAGTGAAAAATAACTCATATATCTTAACTTTTTTCAAGATCTCTCTCTCTCCCCCCCTCCCTTCCCCCAAAAAGGGAAGTGGGTCCACGACTTGGGTTACATGGCATGCCACGTCAGCAACATGCTGACGTGGCAACAGAAGACGTTTGCTGTGGTGATATGGCACTGTCACATCATCATCCGTACATTCAAATTATTACCAAATCAGTATTTAACGATTAGTTTATCATCGTCAATGTATTACAAATTTTAAAATATAGACTCTCAATCGTAATATTTAAAAATTTAAAAATTAATTTATGTATTCGCTATAAAATTCAGGTATTTCACAAATAATTTTTTCTTATTATTTTCGTGAGTTCCTTACCAGATTTTTCGACATCCCCAACGACAAATTCAAATGCATTATATAGACATCTTCTTCCTTCTCCCTCTCTCTCTCTATCTCTCGGGAAGGAACAAGGGAAAAGGGTTATTTCTCAAAGTGTCTTTTTCCATTTAAATTCTTCAAATAATGTTCTTTTTTTTTTTTTTTTAGAAGTAAGAGAAGAAACGGGATTATCAATCGCGATTCTTGAAACAAGAAAAAAGGAATATCATTTAAATAGGAAAACACACCCCTTTAGAAAATAACCCCAAGGAAAAAGGCGGGGCTATCTGCCTACCTCATCAACTCACAAAAATGAATAAAAAGAAAAAAGAAAAAAGAAAAAAATGCTCTCTCTGAGGGGTTGGGTTTGAGAAGATTCCAGGCGTGTTTAACCAGGCAGAGTCTAAAAGTGGTCGAACCCACTAATATTTAAACTCAGTAATTAAAATAGGCTTCACTAATTGATTCAAACTCTATCCGACTCTAAAATGGAGCCGAGTTCACCCTTCAAAATGAATCAAATTCGGGTCAATCAGACTCAATTGTCTATTAGCATGAAGATTGTGCTTGTATCGTATGTTTTAAATTTGGAAAAAAAATAAAAGTTTATTTTTATCAAACTAACAGTTAATAAATGATTGAATGTTCTTTTTGAAAAATTTTCATGATATTTATACATTATAAAATTTTGATATGCTACTATATCTCGTCCAAATACATCATAATGTATTGGGATGGATCGCGTCTCTAACAAATGTGAAACAAAACCTCTCCTCTCTCTCTGTCTCACGGTGAAACAAACTTTCTAGCAAGAATGTAAAGCAGCTCTGTAGATGCTCATTATTATCTTTTTCAACTCCTATCCTACCCTATGCTCACCGGCAGGTGTTGACATATGACATTACTTGGATCCCAATTAAAAAATCTAATAAACACACACACACACACACACACACACACACACATATATATATATATATATATATATACATATTTTGAGCTGGGGAGATAAGGGGGTAAGAGACCCCAACACAGGACTCATCAAATTTGGAATCAGATCCGAGGAGATTGTAAAACCATTTTTTTGGGACTCAAATTACGAGAACATTCTTAAATTGTTATCCAAAATAAATTCAAGCCCATGCAAGTTGGCAAATTCCTTAAATCATAATCATTTTGAAGCCAATATCAGAACCGATCTTTTGCCTTAAATTTGTTTAATTCTATTTTCTATGAATTCATATATTTGTATTTTCAACATGTTTTTCGATAATTAATTAATTAACTTAATCTAAATTTTTAGTTCTCTTAAAAAGTTTTAATTAGAAATATGTAATGGTCTTTATTAGTTAGATTTCATTCTTGAACTTCTTCTTCTTCTTTTTTTTTTAAAGAATAATATTTTTGATGGTGAAATGATTTTAATTTTGTTTAAAATTCAATATGGGTATGAAGCCTTGAATATACACTTTGAAATGAAGTAAAATCACATCCAGTACATCAAGTAGAACACACCCGGGGAATGGGAAGGAAGGCATACTCACCTGACTATTTTAAGAGAAATTTTTTTTTTTAAAAAATCACGATAATTGCTGAACAAAATTTATTCTGAAGGTGTACGTTTGATTTTTAAGAGAAAAATCACATCCAGGTCATCAAGTTGTTTGAAAAATTGGAATTGTAAAATTGAAAATCAGAATTTAACAATAATATAATTGCTAAACAAAATTATGAAATTAAAAAAAAAAAATGACTAGACCAAACAAATATTTTGGTTGCACCATTAAGTATATTCATCTAGGATATATTAAACTAACACAACATATAAGTGAGAGACTCTTTCATCTTCAAAATAGAGAGAGACAAGTTATGATGGCTATTCTCACTATATTAATTCACAAATCATTTCTAAATCTTGTATCAGTAAATAGAAATAACAACTCTTAATTCATTTATGTTTCGAATAAATAACAAGTCTTTGTTTTGTCTTTTCTTACACCATTATTTATTTACTTACCCTTAGTGCCACAAAGTCTTTTTTTTTTTTTGATAACTTTGCAATGAGCATGATGTATTTCTTCTTTATCACCTCTATATTTAAATTTTACAAATTCAACTTTGAACTATTAGAAAGATGATGATGATGATAATAATAATAATAAAACAAATGAAACAAATAAAATCGTAGAAAATAAAAAACAATGAGAAAGGATTCATAATTATCAATCACTTAAAACCATCATAGGCGCATAACTTTTTCAATCTTCACACACTCAATTATAGAGAGAGAGAGAGAGAGAGAGAGATGATTATTTTCCTTAATGGGGGAGAGAATTCAAGAGAATGGCTAACACAACGAAAAAAAATAAGAACGCCAACTAAGATTGGGTAGAAGTAAACACCAACCAAGATGGTAGTGCAGGGAAGGCAAATTGTCTTGTACGTAATTGTATGAACATCCACACGCTTCCGCCATTGAGTTTCTGAATTAACTTTGAAACGCCAAGAAGAAGAAGTCGCCGTCTAAAATAATTGGGGTTGCATGTGTTGGGTAGAGTGAAATGATTTTATTTATTTATTTTGAAACTGAACAAAATATTTTTAAAATTTATAAGCGTCTTCATCTTATTCTTAAAATAGTTGTTAAAATGTTTAAATAAAATAATATCAAATAGTTTATGAGATACTGTGTACGTTTACAAATTATTGCTTTGTTTGGTAACAATAAATTTTATAAATTCTTTTTATTATTAAAATAATATAATGAAATATCATGTAATTTATTTATTGACATGAAAAGGGAAAATATGACAACAACAAAATATTAATAAGGCAATTCAGTTTATTTATATCTTATAGCTAATTTTCATGATTTTTTATCCTTTCTATATTAGTTCTCTTCTGGGCCACAGGGAGATTCAAATGCTAATCTGATAATGTTTATCTGGAGATTCAAGTCACTATCCTTGTCTTTTCGTATCAAAAAAAAAAAAAAAAAATTGTTTTTGCTTAAAGTAATCTAATAATGTTTATTGGGATTGAGTTATCTCCTTTTGATTCTTATGAGATGTATCAACTACTGTTTGTGTTTTTTATATGCATGTTTCGAGTGTATTATTGTGAATTTATTTATAACATCCTTTTCATTTCTATTTTAGAACACGAGTGATTCTGAAACAAATGTAGACTATCAGAAAAATGCCTATCGAGATTTAAATGTTAAAGAAAGTGCGGGTTGCGAGAGAGGAGCTTGACCGAAGGTAAAGACAATGTTGATTTAGTTTTTCTTTTGTGTATCAATTCACACACACCATCCATGTGTCAAAATGTAATTTTCCTTGTATAAAATCATTTTTAGTCGAAGGGATGACCTATGGGTTATTCATGAGAAATATTACATATTGGATTGGCGTTCGCTTGATTTTGTTTCTATTGACATTTTAATAGAATCTCGAACATTTATGGACAATATTGAGTTTCTTGGTTTTGAAAAAATGTTCGGAATCTGATTATTATGTTGGTTGGATTGACAAAATTTTTTAATTTATTCGATAGAGATTCGTAACTAAATTTGATATTTATGGTTGGTTGAATATGATTTTTTTTAATAATGAAAAATTTTAAAATAATAAAATTAATTTGGTCAAATTTCCAAATTAGTCGATAAATTCATCGCAAAATATTCTTACAAAGTTTATCACAAAAATTAAGCCATAAATTAGGGTTATAGAGTATTAAATTTAGCAAGAGATTCTTGGATCCATCCTAAATTTAGCGATGAATTCTGATATTTGTCGCTAAATTTAATGACGAATTTTATTTTTCATTGCTAAATTTAGTGATTGAAAAGAGAATCCGTCGTTAAATTTAGTAATGAATATTATTTTTTGTCTCTAAATTTTATAACGGATTCCCATATCCGTCGCTAAATTTAGTGACGCACTTTGTTATTAATCACTAAATTTAACAATGGATTTTTATATTCGTCATTAAATTTAGCAATAAAATTTATTTTTCATTACAAAATTTAGCGATAAATTTTTGAATCCGTCACTAAAATTAATCACGAATTTAGCGTTAAAAATTTTTTCGTTGCTAATTTGTCATGAATTATTGATTTTTGTCACTAAATTCTTGCAATATTTTATTAGCGACGAAAATTTTTTTGTTACTAAATCCGTTGCTAAACAAATTAGCGAAGAATTTTTTTAAAATTTTCCTCACTAAAATCGTACATTTTTGTAGTGATATATAAAAAAAAAAACCTTGTAATCTACATAAAAAAAAAAAAATTGAGATTGAACTACTTTTAGAAGTTTATGTGTTCTGAAATCTAATTTTTAGAGATTATAAATTGTTTTTAAAAAAAAATATCAAATAAATTATATAAAATCATAAACTTGTAAATATGTTGTGAAATATTTTAAAAATCTTATTTCCATAGCCAAACATGCTCCATATCTCACCTAACTATGAGATTCATAAACCAAATCCGCAAAATTTTTTAAACCTCAACAACTACAGATTTGTTAATCATGATCTCTCTCTTTCCAAAATCGGAAGTAATTTGCTCAAATCTCGCTAAATTGTGAGATATTCATGAATGAGATTACCAAAATTCTCTAAACCCTAGCAACTTCACATTCATGTTTCGTGGAAAGGTGTATATTCATGTTTCGTGGCTGAAACAAGCAATTAAAATGAAACACAAGCTAATACCCACAGGATAAGAAATGTGAGACAGAGGAAACACCCTTTTTTTTTTTGCTTGAATAATCAAAAAACAACTGGTGGTAGCCTTGATATAGGCTTTAATCCAACGGGTGATACCTAAAAATTAGGAAGTGGTTTTGCCCACTAAACTAAACATGTGTGCAGCCACTCTTCCTCTTCCTGTAGAATAGGAACCACAAAGTAACAAACTAACTAAGTCACTCCAACATGTGCAGCAACTACAACGTACTCCCTACAAACTAGGACAACTCCTAGTTTATTGAAAAAAAACAAATTGACTTATTCAACATTCCCTCCCTCAAACTGATGATGCACACAATCAGTTTGAAGGAATACCATCCTCATTTAATCGGCAAACACCAAGCAGCTTTCTTAATTTCTGAAATATTGGGATTTTGAGAGGCTTGGTAAATATATCAGCCAATTGATCTTCACTTCTGCAGAAAATTAGATCAATCACTTTATCCTTTGTAAGATCTCTCAAGAAATAAAACTTCACGTCAATATGCTTGCTTCTTCCATGTAGCACAGGATTCTTGGATAATTTGATTGTTGAATTGTTGTCACACATAATTTTTGTTGCTCCTGGTGGCTTGAATTGTAGCTCCTCAAGAATTCTCCTTAGCCAAATAGCTTGACAAGCACAAGCGGTAGCAGCAACAAATTCAGCTTCTGTACTTGACAAAGTGACAATTGGTTGCTTCTTGGAGGACCACGAAATTGCACCTGTCCCAAGCATAAAAGCATAACCTGAAGTGCTCCTTCTATCATCTTGATCTCCTGCATAATCACTGTCAGTAAATCCTAGCAAATTGGACTTTTCACCTTTCTTGTAGAATAACCCAAAATCTCTAGTTCCTTGCAAGTAACGAAGGATTCTCTTGGCAGCTAACAAATGCATTTCTGTAGGATTCTTCATATATCTGCTGATTAGACTTACAGAATAAGTTATGTCTGGTCTTGTCGCAGTCAGATACATCAAGCTGCCCACGATCTGTTTGTAAAGAGTGCTGTCGACCCTCTTCCCTTCATGATCTTTATGTAGCTTTAAGCCAACTTCTACTGGAGTGCTTACAGGATTACAATCCTTCATTTGAAACCTGTCTAAGATATCTCCCACATATTTCTTTTGAGAAGCAAAGATCCCAGCACCTAACTGTACTACTTCTATGCCAAGAAAGTAACGCATCATACCAAGATCAGACATTTCAAACTCATTCATCATTGACTTCTTAAATTCTTCAAACATGGCATCACAATTCCCAGTAAATATTAGATCATCAACATACAAGCAGACAGTGAGCATTTTTCCTTTATCCCCAATCTTAACAAACAATGTATGCTCGTAGGGACATTTTGAAAAACCAGCTTTAAGGAAATAAGTCTCAATGCGACTATACCAAGCCCGTGGAGCTTGTTTTAGTCCATAGAGAGCCTTTTTTAATTTGTAAACTTTATGCTCATTTCCAATTTTGACATAGCCAGGAGGTTGATCAACAAATACCTGTTCATCCAAGTACCCATGCAAAAATGCCGATTTGACATCTAGCTGGAAAATAGGCCAATAATTCTGTGCTGCCAATGCAACCACCAATCTGATTGTCTCATGTCTTGCAACCGGAAAAAAAACTTCTGTATAATCCACCCCGTATTGCTGCTTGTAACCTTTGGCTACTAAGCGTGCCTTGTATTTGTCCACTTCACCATTTTCTTTCAGCTTTGTTTTGAAGATCCACTTTACACCAATGGTTTTGTGTCCCTTTGGAAGCTCGGATAGCTCCCAAGTGTCATTTCTTTCAATGGCATCAATTTCAGCATCCATCGCCTTTCGCCATTTTTCTTCTTTGACAGCACTCTCAAAAGTTGTAGGGTCATAGTCTGCGAACAAAGCAAAGTGAGTAATTGGATCTTCAATTCCAGTTACCTCATAATCTTCCATCCAAGCTGGTCTTCTTCTAACACGGCGAAAAGTTTGAGCTTCTTCTTCACTGACTTCAGCCACTGGTGGTGAATTTACAATGGCTGTGGGAGTTGAACTTTCAGGCATAAGAGATGCAGCTGTAGAGGTTGGACTTTCAGACATCAGAGGTACTAAAATTTGCTCTTGTTCGTCATCATTGTCATAGAGGACTCGAGTAGGCTGCTGCCTATTCCAATCCCAAGTAGCCTCCTCATCAAAAATAACATCTCTGCTGATCACAATCTTCTTTGTTAGTGGATTATATAATTTATATGCTTTGGATGTATCACTTACACCAAGAAAGACACATTTTTCAGCTTTGTCATCAAGTTTCTTCCTTTTCTGATCTGGGACATGAGCATATGCAATGCATCCAAAGATTCTGAAATGATCCACATTTGGTCTTCTCCCACTCCAAGCCTCTTCCGGTGTCATGTCTCGAACAGCAAAGGTTGGACTTCTATTCAAAACATGAATGCTCCAGTTTACAGCTTCTGGCCAAAAGGTCTTTGAAATTCTTCCTATTCCCAGCAGGCCTCTCACCATATTGAGAATGGTTCTATTTTTCCTTTCTGATACACCATTCTGTTGTGGTGTATATGCAGCTGTAAGTTCTCTTCGAATGCCATGCCTTACACAAAAAACTTCAAATTCTGTTGAGCAATATTCACCACCACGATCCGTTCGTAGGGTTTGAATTTTCTTTCCTGTTTCATTCTCCACACGAGCTTTGAAGTTTTGAAATGTAGAGAAAGCTTCTGATTTTTCCTGTAAAAAATAAACCCAAGTTTTTCTAGAAAGATCATCAATGAAGGTAATGAAGTATCGTTTACCTCCATTAGAAGTTGGGTTTATCGGACCACAAATGTCTGAATGCACCAGCTGTAAAACGTCCTTTGCTCTCCATGACTTCCCTTTTGGAAATTCAGAACGATGTTGTTTGCTAACAACACATTCTTCACAGATTTGGGAAGGAGTAGTGATTTGAGGAAGGCCCGTCACCATATTTTTCTGTTGAAGGGTCTTTAATCCACCAAAACTCAAGTGGCCGTAACGAAAATGCCATAGCCATAAAGGATCTTTCATTTTGGCCATCAAGCAAGATTGAATGCTTTCAATCTTCAATGGAAACAATCTGTTTGAACTCATCTGAAAAACTGCAATAGCACCTCTAACAGAATCATAAATTTCACAAACACCATTCTTAATAGTGATTACATAACCCTTTTCTTGTAACTGACCAGCACTCAATAAATTACTTTTCAAGTCAGGAACATACAACACATTAGAAATTGTTTCCACAAAACCATTCTTGGTTTTTATCTTAATGTCACCTTTTCCCATCACTTTTACAGTAGAATGATCACCAAAACGCACAGTAGAATGAAAATCTTCATTTAGATGGGAAAAAGAAGACTTACTTCAGCTCATATGGTTACTGCAACCTGTATCCATATACCAAATATCTGCTTCAGATTTTTGTCCATCTTGAACAGCCATCAACAACGTTTCTGCTTCCTTCTCTGCGGCAAAATTTGAACTTTCTTCCTTTTCTTTACCATGAGGCAACCTTGAATAACATTCAGATGCATAATGACCATATTTATGACATCGAAAGCACTCTACCTTTGATTTGTCAAAATCTTGTCCTCTGCCTTTGCCGCGAGATTGGTCATTATTGGTCTTGAAATTCCTGCTGTCATCTCCTTTTCTAGGGTCTCCTCTTCCTCTTCCTCTACCTCTACCTCTACCTCTACCCCTTCCCTTGAAATTGTTGGAATGGGTATCGGTAGAAGCCTGCAAAGCTTGCTCTTCTATTGTTGAACTTCTCCTCATCTCCTGTTCATGGACCAATAAGGAGCTTTGCAACTCATCGAGAGAGAGTGCATCAATGTCTTTTGACTCTTCAATTGAGCAGACAACATAATTAAATTTTGAAGTCAAAGAACGCAAAATTTTCTCCACAATGGTGGCGTCATTCATCTTCTCGCCATGGATTCGCATCTTGTTGCTAATCTCCATGGTTCTGGAACAATAGCTGGTGAAGATTCTCCTTCCTTCATTGTTAGCATCTCAAAGTCCCTTCTTAATGCTTGAAGCTGTGCCCGCTTCACTCTCATAGAGCCTTGGTACTTCTTCTTCAAAGAGTCCCAAATATCCTTGGAAGTTTCTTTGCAAAGAATAGTTTCCAAGATGGAACGATCAATGGCTTGAAAGAGATAATTTTTCGCCTTCAAGTCCTTCAACTTTCTTGCTTCTAGTTCCACGGTTTGAGTTTCCGTCCAAAACCGTTGTTGGTGGCTCTTGTATTCCAGATTCAATGACTGCCCAATATTCTTTTGACCGCAAAAAGTTTTCCATTAGCATGCTCCAATGGTCGTAGTGACCATCAAAGCGTGGGATGGCTGCTTGCACAAAAGCTGAATCTGTAGCCATTTGGTAATGGGTGCCTCACGTGTTTAACTCTCACTCTCACGATTGATACTGTCTCTTTCACCTTTCATGGCTCTGATACCACTGAAACAAGCAATTAAAATGAAACACAAGCTAATACCCACAGGATAAGAAATGTGAGACAGAGGAAACACCCTTTTTTTTTTTGCTTGAATAATCAAAAAACAACTGGTGGTAACCTTGATATAGGCTTTAATCCAACGGGTGATACCTAAAAATTAGGAAGTGGTTTTGCCCACTAAACTAAACATGTGTGCAGCCACTCTTCCTCTTCCTGTAGAATAGGAACCACAAAGTAACAAACTAACTAAGTCACTCCAACATGTGCAGCAACTACAACGTACTCCCTACAAACTAGGACAACTCCTAGTTTATTGAAAAAAAACAAATTGACTTATTCAACAGTGGCTTCAATTTTTCTCTCTCTAAAAAATCAAAGTAGTAATTTGATCAAAATAATCAAAGGATCAAATTCCCTAAACCCTTGCAAAATCATGGATTATCCCCATCAAACCCAAACAATCTAAACCCTTCAAAAAAAAAAAAAAAAAGTCAGTCAAGCGCTGGGGTTTCATAGTGTAAAATTTTGGTCGATCAAACCACAAATTATTCAGTTCTTGTTAGTAGACCTATCATCCTTTGCTCAATTTATCAAAAATTATTGTAAATGAAATAGAAGTCCAAAGAAATTGCTAGGCTAACTAATTTTGTTTCTATAATTTCGTTCAAAAACTTTTGTTTCTATAATGTCAATATTAATAACTTTTATAGTAATATTATATTTAATTTTAATTGAAATTAATTTCACTATCAAAATACAAGTATAGTCAATATATCAAATTGAAATAGGACGCAGCTTTCTAATTCAAATATTTCCTTCTATTTTTGACAACTTAAAGTTTAGAGTCAAGACAAAAATACCAAAAAAATGAAAATAGAAAAGTAAAGATGTATTGCCTATGCCTCATTTGTAAAAGAACGAAAAAGAAAATAAAATTTAAAAAGTGAAAAAAATAATTTGGTTATTCACAAATGGAAAAAAAATAGAAAGTCTACAAGAAAAATTTTAAACTATTAAAATATAAAATTCGAAGGCCCTAAATTTAAAAATTGAGCACAGACCCGACAAGCTTAGAAATTCACTAAATAAGGCACGTCACTTACTCGGATCACTGCAGTAAAGATAATGCCCAAACCTATTGACATACGAAACCTGGCTGTCATAGGAACCTAGCTGTCATTTTTGGTAATATTTATCCATTCAACAACTATTAAATCCCAAAAAAAGATTAAAAAAAAAAAAATCGTTATCCATCCTCATGGAATCATTGAAATCACGGTTCGGATGAGAATGCCACGTTTATGGACCACGAAATGGTGAGAAGGCTAAAACCAATTTTCCATGAAGCTTTAGAAAGTGCTTGTCTTTGGAAAGAATTCCTTAAGAATTATGTTTCATGGAAATAAAAATAAAAAACATGAAAACACGTATGATATAGAAAAATGATATTTTATAAAAGTATAGAAAATAGAAACGTAGATAAATATATAAATATAAAAAAAATAAAGATTTTTATATAATTATTAATTATTTGATAAAAATAATATAATAGTCATATTTTGTAATAAAAATCTAAAATAATCAGATATATAATTATTAATAATAAGATAATAATATAAAAATTATAATTATAATTAAATAAATAAATAATTTATTAAATATAAAAAAATATGTAACTATAAAAAATATAAAGATTTTTATATAAATATTAATTAATTTAACATATTAAAATATTTTAAAAACAAAAAATATTTCAAAAATAGAAAAACATTAGTATAGAGAAATTTTTGTATATAATAACACAAACACAAAAGTTCTCAATTTGGTGACCTTGTTTTCCCACCCTTTGTCTGGACAAGATGGGTACCGAGGTCTTTGGAACCACCAGAAGAGATGATAACCTCTAAACTAGCTGGCAAATACCCAAATATGGAGATGGTGCAAAATATCTGATTAGTAGTTTGTAGGGGCAGTTAAACTTTTTGCTCCTATTGATCATATTGTCGGATTAATGTTTGTTCCATTGAAACAACATTGATTACTTACAAACTATTTTTGATGATTTAAGTCAAGTAAACATTTTGCTAACATTAAACATAAAATTCATGGGTCACTAGTAGAGTTTTGTCTCATCAATGAATGGGTGTTGTTGGTTTAGTGCTCTAGAATCTTGTATATGGTAAAAAATATATTATGAGAGTTTTACTTTTGTCTCATCAATGAATGGATTTATTGGTTTAGTGCTCTTGAATCTTGTGTATGATAAAAAATATATTATGAGAATTTTACTTTTTAAAAACTTAATCTAAGTCAAGTTGGATTTAGGGGCGTTTAATGTAATTCGAACGTTGGTGGTTTATTATTTAAAAAAAAAAAAAAAAAAAAAACACTGAATGGGTGTATAGTTGGTGTCCCGCATTAAAATTCGTGGCCTTATATTTTTCATAGAGGCTCAAGGCCAACCTAGGCCCAAATTCATGGCCTATGCCGTGCAGTCAGCTCATGCACATTTTTTTACATTTCAAGAAAATTCAATGTTACTTGCATTATATCCAATTATCTGCTGGAGGATCTTTTCACATAAATAGCTTTTTCTTTTCAAAAAAAAAAAAAAAAAGTTATCATATTGAGAGGAACTTAAATGGTGAAAAAGTCACATTTTTGAATCTTAAAATTTTTTAAAAATAACCATATTAAATGGTGAAAACATTTCTGGAATGTTTCATCATTCTAAATAAATTAATATTTACATAAACATTTTTATATTTTCTATATTTTCAAATTTCTTCATAATGATTTATTTATTTATTTATTTTTATATTATTTTTCTTATAATTAATAATTATATATTTCATCATTTTAATTTTTATTATAAAATATGATTATTTTATTATTTTTATAAAATAATTAATATTTATATAAAAATGTTATATTTTTTATATTTTTAAATTTGTTCACGGTTTCAATTTTTTTTTCATTTTTGTGAGTTGATGGACGCGGGCCCCACCTTTATCCATCCAGACCAAAGAGGGAGAGCCAGAGAGAGAGAGCGAGGGAGGGAGGAAGAGTATGCCTATGTTACGCATATGAATTCGTCCGGTAGAGATTGTCGCCAAAACTGGTGAGGAACTCATTAAAACAAAATAGCTGCCGCATAACCCCGCCATCCCAACTCCTAACCACCTCTGATTGCCAGAAAGCCTGGTTGAAGCCGAGTTGCGACGAGATTGGTGTTGAGTTTTCAAGCTGAAGTTTGTGGACCCAACTCCGTTTGCCTCCTCCCCCCCTCTTCCTCCCCCAAAATAGGTGAGTTCATTTTCCTTTCTTGGCTTGGACACATCGACCATTCTCCTTTTCTTTTTCCTTTCGGTCTTTGTTGTATCATCCGGGCAACTTTCACTGCATTCATCTTCCCTGCTAGATTTACTCTTCAATTCCTCATTACCTTCCTCACTAGAGTTACTCTTTAGTTTCTTGTCTTGAATAAATCGGCTTTTAATGTCCATTAAATCATTTGCGCAACATTCACCAGTTCCGTCTCCACCTCTAGAGTCACCCTCTAGTTTCTTGGTGAGAATAAGTTGGTCTCTTCTACCTCTTTTCCTTTTCCTTTCAATCTCCAATACATTATTTGGGCAACTTTTACTGCTTTCGTCTCCCCTACTGGATTCACTCTTCAGTTTCTCCATCCTTCCCCTACCAGAGATGCCCAGAATTCTCGGCTTCATTGTTACCTCGGAGGCCCCCTATACCTCTTTCCCTTACCCTTGCTATCCCTCGGTACATTATCTAGGCCACTTCTACTTCTTACATACTCTTGCTTTCGTTGATCACCATTGCTAAAAATTATATTTTCCTTGGTTGTCCCAGGATTGTGAATAGCCATTTGCAGTAGCAACACCTACATTTGGGCATGACAGCAGATAATCTTTACGGTTTGGAGGGTAATACTTGGAGAGAAGTTTGGTTAGCCAACACAGCGAGAACTGGGCCATAAATAGAGTTGGGAATGGGCCTGGAAAAAAATTCAAAGCATGAGAAACCAACAATATTAAAGGTATAATGTAGAGTAGTCTCAAGCATGTACAGAGAGAGCCAAGCTCCCCAGTTCTTTGCACTAGACGGTTCATTTTTAATATAAATTAAATAGATTCAGAGAACAGCAACCAGCAACGTTGAAAAAAATAATTAACAAATGATCTGACCTTGTCTAGAGTAGGCGTCCATGCATACAAGCCTTCTCATAAAACAAAGCAGGTCGAGGTGGAAGATCATGCTTGCTGATACACTGGTTGAAGTAAGATCAAATAAGTTAATAGAAAAATTATGTTAAAGGCATGTCCTCACGTACGTGTGTTTTTTTTTTTTTTTTTTTTTTTTTTTTTTTTTTTTTTTTTTTAAAAAAAAAAAACCATCATTTCATGCATGTTTCTAAAACACAGAACTCATTTCGCACACGCACATTTCCATTGTAGAAAACAACAATTCCAATTGATGGTCCAATAAACATATGGAACTTGGTAGTTAATTGGCAGATGTGTAATGTTATGAAGATATTCTGTCATGGATAATGGTATCTAGACATGAATCACGAAAATACTTCCAATTATTAACATAATCCAAGGGCTTAACAAACCATATAATTAGAAGAGAAAGTAGGTCTTGAAGAACCAATTTCAGACTTCCATCGCCATTTTGGATGAAACTTCTAGATATGCCTTGCTAGAGCAAGTTACCCTAAAGGTACCCACATTGAACCTTTAAGCTCGGTGTGTGGCACAGAAACTCATTCAAATTTCACACATTGCTTCAGCAAATATTTATTTAAACTATTTCTTGGAAGATTGGACCGTATATACCAAACCATCCCTTAAATACAACAATTGGTACTAGGCTGCCCCTTTCATTCTTGTATGTAAATTTATTCACAGATTGTACATTCCCCATGCATATGTATGACTGAAACTGAAAAAAGAAAAGAAAAAGTTTCCTAGAGCTATTTACCTCTTTAAGTGTTCAAAAGACGATGCAACCATCTTAGGTCTAACACTAGGTCCATCTACAAATATTTCCCGAACTTAAGCCATTTATGGTTTGAAGTATGATGTATTTGACATAGGTAAAGGAATAATGTATTTTATGAATACCACACCACTCACCATGGTAGTTTGTTAGATTATTATTTTCCTGAAAATTTTTGTCATGTTTGATGTACACTTTGTACCCTTAGTACAGTGTAAATTGAGGGCCATTAATATTATTTGTAGACATTTATTTAAGATGGTGGTCCACAAATGAAGCAATCGGCTCTCGACTTGGACTATATATCCACTTGGACTATATATCCAAAGTTGTCCGTTCACGGCCATTCCACACCCAGATATTATGATTCATAACATGATATATTATGGCTGTAGACTCCCGAGACCCATGGTTGCCTATTGATGTGCAGTAATAGCTAACAAATAGCATATCTTACTAACAAAAAGATATGAACCAAGAGGGGGAGAGAGAGAGGACTCTCCCAGAGATAAAATGTCACTAAGTGAGAGACATAACCAAGAGGAATCAAATGAGGAAAGGGACCTGTTTCAAAGAAGCAGTAAGAAGGTTAAACAATCTATGGAAGAAGTGGGTAGTCAAGGGAAACTGTCTTTTAAGGACATGTTAGTAGCCATTCAAGTCGGAGTACGTAGGTGGAAATGGAAGATGAGTTTGAAATAGAAGCTGATTTTGAGAAATTCTTGGAGGAGAACCCGGTCAATGAAGCTAGGGGTTTAATGCCCATCATCCCAATCTCAAACGAAAAACTCAAAGAGTTATGGAAACCATGGAGAAGCTCATTGGTGATTAAACTCCTGGGAAAAGATATAGATTATCAGTTGATGAACATAAAGATTAATTCACTATGGAGACCTGAGGGGGCACTTGAACTTCTAGACCTAGGTGGGGGCTTCTTCTTGGTTAAATGCTCCTCAACACGAGATTACTATCATGCTCTAATTGAGGGTCTGTGGATGATCTATGACCATTACCTCACAGTAAAGAAATGACAACCGTGGTTCCAGGCCCAATCAGCTCAGATCACCTCCACAGTGGTATGGGTCTGCCTCCCACAGGCCCTTATTGAATTCTTCAAATAAGAAATCCTTTTTGACATTGGGAAGGCTATCGGACGACCCATAAAGGTGGATGGGAACACGGCGAATGCTCTAAGGGCAAAGTTTGCTAGGGTTTGCATCGAGGTTGATCTAAACAAGCCCCTGGTGTCTAGGGTTTACATCAGAAAAAGAGTCTAGAGGGTGGAATATGAGGGACTTCACACACTATGCTTTATATGCGGAAGATTTGGGCACAAAAATGAGAATTGTGAAGTGTTTGAAAGCAGAGAAATAAAAAGGAAGAAAGATCTGGACTCACCTGAGTTCAGAGACGGTGAGACTCTGGTGACCAACAGGGAAGCAAGAGACGAAGGATTGGGTCCCTGGATGCTGGTGATACGAAAGCAGAGAAATCCTAAAAGTGGAAATCACAGAGTAAGAGATGGAAAAGAGAAAAATCAGTACAACAGGTATTCAACTTTAGGGAAAGTCAATGATTCCTCGGAGAATGCAATCCAATCAAGTGAGGAAGAAATTAGGTTACCAGAGAGGGGTTTTAATCGGAGACAAAGTGAGAGGAAAGTACCTGGGAAAGGTAAGGGTGTCCAATGGCCCTAGAGGAGTGAGGTTAGATCAGCGATATGAGGAAGAGCAACAAACGAGGTTTACAAGTCTGAAAAAGGGACCAGGTGACAGAGGGGAGACAGCAATGGGTAGAGATTTGGTTTTAGTGGGGACTGAGAGGAAGGCAATTGGGTCGTCTGAGAAAAACCTTTTTAGATAGGCTGAGACTTCTAATAGTAACAAGGATGAGGAAGGTCTGACTCTTTGGAAGGGGGCCCATCTAGTGCAAAGCTGTAAAGCTAGTGGGCCGAGTTATTATGGCATAAATGAGGAAAGGATGATTTGAGGGTTCTAGGCCAGAGGAGTACTTGACTTCAAGAGTAGATGAGGGGTTTCTTCTGGATCCAGGAGATGAAGGCCTGAGGAGAGTAAGTCCCATTTTAAATACAACTGCTATTGGAGCTTCGGACGTTGAACATCAATTGGGATATAAGGAGGGAGATTCGGAGGAGAAGAGAGCTTTGTCCTCGAAGAATGAAGGCATGGAGTGTGATTGTTACTGATAGTTGGAGGGTCTGCTCTTTCTTTCTCTTTGCCATGAATTGTAAAACTATAGTTTGGAATTGTAGGGGAATTGATAATGGCGGTTTTCAGAGAGTTTGCAGGGAACTAGTTAAAGTTCAAGATCCATAAATCATTTGCCTTCTTGAAACGAAAGCAACCTCTAATAAGTATCCCAAGTTCTTATCGAATCTTGGTTTTGATAGGGAGTTTGTCGTGGAGACGAGTGGGTTTCGTGGCGGTCTTTGGCTAAATTGGAAGAAGGACAAAGTAGATGTTTGTGTTATTAGTCACTCGTACCAGTAGGTGCTTCTGGAAATAAAGGAAGCAGACTTCAAGTGGTGGTTGACTTGTAGCTATGTTCAACCGTATGAAAAAGATAAAGTCACCTTCTGGTAAGAGATGCACCATTTGTCGAAAACCATAAGTGGCCCTTGGTTTGTTATGGGTGATTTTAATGACTTCGCCAATCTCAGCGAAACCACGACGAAGAGCTGTAGAAGCTGGAGAAGGGGTCAAAAATTCAAGGATAGATGGACAGCTTGTAATCTGTTAGATATTAACTCATTGGCCGAGATTTACGTGGACCAGAAGACAAGAGGGTAGGGTTGTTCTCCAGCATAAACTGGACAGGGTCTTGGGGAATGTTCAGGCCAAGTTGGATTTTCCGGAGTTAAGAGCTATGACTCTCCCTTGTCTTCATGGAGATCATAATCCTATTATGCTCCACACCAGACTTTACTCTGCTCTGAATCCAGAGAAAAGACATTTTAGATGTGAAGCTATGTGGTTAACTCATCTAAAGTTCAATGAGGTGTTTAAAAAGGCTTGGGAGGGAGGAGAGGGTTTCCTTTTGCAAGCAGTCAAGAACACAGTGGAAGAATTGAGAGTGTGGAATAAAGAGGTTTTTGGAAATATCTTTGTGAGGAAGAGAAGACTAGAAGCCATACTAAGGGGCATTCAAAATTCCAAATACTATTGGAAATCAGAAGGGCTTCAGAAGTTGGAGGAGGTCCTACTCGATGACTACAATAAGGTGCTGAAGTAGGAAGAGATTTTATGGTACTAGAAATTAAGAATCAATTGGATCAACAAAGGGGACAAAAATACCGGATTTTTCCATCTGACCACCAAGATCAGGAGACAAAGAAGTAGAATTGTAGCTCTGCAGATTGAGGGCAATTGGTCGACAAATCAAGACAACCTAAAGGATCATGCGAGAAATCACTTTATAGATCTCTTCAAGGGAAATGTCGTGGCTCATCCTAATGACAAGTTTCTGCATCTTGTCCTAAAAATTAAAAGGGAAAAGCATGAAGGCCTAATTAAGGAAGTGGTGGAAGAGGAAGTCAAGCAGACAGTCTTTGCTATGTAAGGACTCAAAGCTCCAGGTCCAGATGGCTTGCAACCTATTTTCTACCAAAAGCAATGGATGATAGTAAATTCCTCCCTGTGCAGGTTCATTAACACAACTTTAAAAGACGACTACTTCTGCCCGGAGATAGCAAATGCACTTATGGTTCTAATTCCAAAATCCAAAAACCCTATAACAATTAATGATTTCAGACCCATAAGTTTACTTAATACTAGTTATAAGGTCCTGTCGAAGATCCTGGTGAATAGGCTGAGACATATTCTTAAAAAAATTGTTGGCACTCATCAGAATAGTTTTCTCCCAGGAAGAGAAACCTCAGGTAATATCATTGTGATGCAAGAAGTGATTCATTCTCTTAGCAAGTCCAAAAGCAAGAAGAAAGACATGATTCTTAAGATAGATTTGAAGAAAGCCTATGACAACGTTAGCTGGAGCTTCCTGACTAGGGTTCTTGTGGATATGGACTTTCCCCTGCCTCTAATAAGACTCATTATGTTCATGGTCTCCTGTAGAGAAGTCTCCCTCATTTGGAATGGGGTGCTCCTTCCATCCATTAATACAGGGAAAGGGTTACGGCAGGGAGATCCCTTATCCCTTTACTTGTTTATTCTAGTGATAGAAAGGTTAAACATCATGATTCAAGAAAGAATAAGAAATAGGAGATGGAAGCCCATTAGAGTTGCTGGAGAGAGTCCTCCCATTTCCCATCTCTTTTTTGCAGACGATTTACTACTGTTTGCAGAGGCGGAGATCCTTAATCTCAGCGATATTCTAGATTGTTTAAAGGACTTCTCAGCAGAAAGTGGTCTGGAGATAAACTCTTCTAAGTCCAGGATTTGGTTCTCCCCTCGAACTCCTTGGACAGTTAAGAATTCCTTAACAGCTGTTAGCAAATTTACTCCCTCAGAGGACTTGGGAAGATATCTGAGAGTGCCTACCATTCACAAAAAGGTTGGGAAAGATTTCTACAACCAGTTGGTAGAGAAAGTTCAAAACAAGCTGAGTGGTTAGAAGGCTAAAAATCTTACTGTTGTGGGTAGGAAAGTCCTACTTCAAGCCGTTAATACAGCAATCCCCATGTACACAATGCAGATAGCCTGGTTATAAAGGAATACGTGCAATAAGCTGGATAGATGAACATAGGTTTTTTGTGGGGTAGCAATGAGAGTGGAAACAAGATCCATCTTGTAAATTGGGAAACCATTTGTTAGCCTAAGTTGCTTGGAGGGCTGGGTTTGCGTAAGATGAGAGAGTGTAACATGGCTTTGTTTGTGAAGCTAGGTTGGAGTCTACTAAAGAACGAGAAACACCTTTGGTGTCAGATTTTGAAAGCAAAATATCTCAAAAATTTCAGTCTGCTGGAGTACAAGAAAATAGGAGGGCGTTACTCGAGTATCTGGAGAGATATTATTAATAGTAGAGGGTGTCTTATTGAAGGTGTTAGATGGAGGGTGGGAAATGGAAATTCCAAAGACTTTTGGAAAGATAGATGGGTGGGGGAGGACAGATTGGAAGATTATGCCGTGCGTTCCGTTGAGAGCCACCTTCCTCAGTTCAAGGTTGCGGAGTTCATTGATAGTGGAGGCAATTGGAAATGTCAAGATCTTATGAAGTGGGTCCGTCCTAATAAGGTTGAAGAGATCAAAGGGATGTTGATCCTTAGAAATCCTGAAGTGGAGGATGTAAACTCTAGTAATGGGTGCTTTTCAGTGTCAAGTGCTTATCAGTTCATCCTCCAGAGACAAAGCATTGATAATCCTAGTGGAGATAGATGGAAAAAGGTCTGAAATTACAAGTGCCCTGAGACGATCAAGTTATTTTTATGTGACAGTTCTTCTAGGTAAGTGTCTTACCAATGTTGAAAGAATAAGAAGGGGTTTTACGGATGTGGATCTTTGTCCCCAATGCGGAGAGGCTACAGAAACTCTGCTACACATTCTAAGAGATTGTAGGGAAGCTAAGGAGGTCTGGAAGCTGATTTGGCCTGGGCGTATGGGCGAGGATAAGTTTTGGGAAGGAGATATTGTTAGTTGGATCATGATGGGCCTCGATATCAATCCGGGCTTTAGGCAGTTACATGAAGTCTGTTCCTTTCCTGCCATCATTTGGAATTTATGGAAAAGAAGATGTATGGTTGCTATGGAAAATACAAGAGAAGAAAGCTTGGTCACAGCTCGTAAAAGCCGCAGCATGAGTAAGGCCTGGATTGAAGTCTTCGACGACCAGAGACCTAGGTTCGGAAAGCTAAATATGTGGATCAAATGACAACTTCCTGAAGTGGGGATAATAAAACTCAATTCAGATGGAGCTGTATTTCCGAACTCCAACATGGCTTCTGCAGGCGGCCTTTTAAGGGGACAAGAAGGAGAGTGGATTAAGGGTTATGTGATAAATATTGGGAAAGTAGATGTGTTTCCACCGCTCAATCTCACCGGCGTACGTTTGGCAAAGAGATGGTGCGGTGCGGTGTGGTGTGATGGGGCTCGTCACAGGTGACCAAGCCTCAAAACCCTTCCCGATGTCCGTGTCGTTTTCTGTATATGCATGTGCGTTTAATGCCCAAATTCCAATGAGTAAACCACCGTCGCCGGAACTGAGGCCAGAAATATATGCCTGCAATTTGAGACCTCCAGCGTGGCATTTCAATTTCAATCATCCAAAACAATGATTTATTATCACCACAAATTTCCTCAAAATAAGTTCTTTAAATTTTAAAAATAATTAATCAATTATGAATTATTACAAATATTAAATACCTCAAAATCAGTCATCCAAGAGTTGAAATTTCTTTTACTATATTTTAAAATTAGTAAATATTCATATTCTAATAAATGAGATAAAATCAATTTTAAGATAAGAATTTTTTTCAATGCAATGTTCTCTCGACGCCTAGGATTCTATACCCATACTCTCATTCTTAGTATTATGATTGTGCCAAACTTTGGTTAAACTGATTATGATTATATTTAATTTAATCTAAATTAATCATTAACTTTTTCAAATAAATAATTATGGTTGCTTGCTTGTTATCCCAAAAGAGGAAAATGTAAGATTAATTAAAACATGCGGGGAGCACGTGAGAGAGGAGTAAACAGTATGCAAAGCACATGGTCTTGCATGGGAGAAACATAAGTTTGATACCAATTGGGTTTTAGATTAAATTATTGACTTGTCTCCTCCAAGCTGTCACTTTTGTGCCTTCAAATGCTACCATGTTAGCGATAGCATCATCCCCTTTCTGCATGTTCAAAACTGAAAATTGACACCAACATCGCATATTAAATTTGAATTGTTTACGAAGAAATACAATTTACTTTTTTAATTTAAAAATTTCAGATTTAAATTTTTATATAATAAAAAAAATTAAATTCAAGTTTTAAAAATAAAAAATAAATAAAGAGAGAATCAATTCTTAAATTAAAATTTATAATTATTTAAATTAAATTAGTCAGATTTTTTAAATATTGATGATCAGGTTAAAAAAAAAAAACCCTAAAAGTTAACTTTGATTCGTACCACATTGTTCTTAGTACAAAGAGGTACATCTTAACCAAGAAAACAGTAAAGATCTGCAGATTGAATCAGGACCATAAGATATGCAGACTGGGGTAACAAAGTTCACCCTTGGATGAACAAGAAACAAAGAAGCAACCAAATGAACACAAAGAAATAAGAAAGTACGGCAAGGGAAAATTTTGCATTTTGGAAAGGGAATCCATTTGGGCACTTCCAAATGTCCGGTGGAATATCCATCAATGGTTGATTTTGATGTCAACTCATTCTATACCTTTCATTTTATTTTATGTTCTCCTCTTGCAATTTTAATTTCATTTCCTTCTAGCGGATTAAAATTATATACTTGTATATAACTAAATATATAATAGATTGGATATTGTTCTCATTTAAGTGACTCTTTCATTTTGTCGCATTCCTTTTTATACTGAGTTAAAAAAATTAAAGAACAAACTATAATTCACGTTTTTCAATAAAAAGTATTATATTTAGAAAGAAACGTTGCAATTATACTATTGTTTTAAGGGATAAAATTCTAATTATAAAATTAAAAATATAAATAAATTTTATTTTTTAAAATTATTTATAATAAAGAAAGTTTAATCAGTCATATTAACACTACACTACATGTGATGATTAAATTTCTTTATTCAAAAATAAATATGAAAGTAATATGCTAAAATAGTGCTCAGAGCATTCCTAAATATGATTAGTTCAAAAGTTACTCAAAAAAGGAGTATTTAAGTTTTTTTAATCATAAAATTAAGATTTTGCCCATAAAATGGTTAAAGTAACAAAATTTAATTTTGATTCCTAAACATAATTTTTGTCTAACCAATTACTAAATTTGAAATCTAATTAAATTTGATATATATATATATATATATATATATATATATTAGTGTTTAATTAGTAGTAAAAGTTATAAGAGATGAAAAGAAAAGAACAAGACATAATAAAAGGAGTGAGTTTGAAATTTTGAAGAAACATAAAATAAAGTTAAAAAATTAAATCTTTTTATCTCCTAAAAAAAGAAATACAAAATTTTGTTCGTTCTCTATAAATTAAATTTGATATTTTTTGTCTAACCATCGAAGGTGTATATAGCCTTGGTGGAGGCGCGAGACACGTTATCATATTTTTTTTGGTGTAACAGTATGGACCTCGCGCACCAGCTGGTCCAGTCGGCGGGGAGAGAGAGAGAGGCAGTAGTTTAGTAGACCGATCTCCTCCACTGAATATCGATAAAAATAGCAACTCAGAGAGAGAAAAAGACTGAAACTTAAGAGAGGAAGAGAATTTGAAGAAGAAGAAGAAGAAGCTTATGATCTATGAATTCCATAAATGCTTCGGTCGAGTCTTGATTAGATCCAACAAGTAGTGCATTTTCTTGTAGGCTACAAGATGTGAGAAGACCCGATTCACTTCGAATCCAATCGAGACTCATATTGGAATCGCTTTGGCATTCGGTTAACAGTGGAGCCTCGTATGGATCAGTGCGAGATTATGGAACAGATCGGTCGCAGTGCTTTTGGTGCTGCCATTCTCGTCAATCACAAGCTCGAAAAGAAGAAGTAATTCCCCACTCCTTCTCCCTCTGTGTTGAACTTTGTGAATTAGGGTTTTAACCAATTGGCTCTTTGTGTTCCAGGTATGAAGAAGATCCATCTCCCTAGACAAACAGAACGATGCAGGCGATCTGCTCACCAAGAGGTTTTTCTCAATTCTTGATCCCCTTCATCATTTCTATTCTGGGTTAATAGAACTCATGAGGATTACTGATTTAACTCATATTTGGAAAATTCTGAACCTTGATGGCTCTCATTGCACGAATTCAACACCCTTATATTGTTGAATTTAAAGAAGCTTGGGTCGAAAAGGTATATATCTGCCCTAATTTAATTAACTAACTTAAATTTTTTATTTTATTTTATTTCGTGTTATTTGTTTGATTAGTACTGAATTTAGGAGTTGGATTTATAGGGTTGAAATGTTTGCATTGTTACCGGGTATTGTGCAGGTGGAGATATGTGAGTTTTTCCCCTTTCCAACTCATGGGGTTTCTATTTTTGCCCATATTGTGAAATGGGTTGCTTTGCTATCTTGAAACAGGGCCGAGTTGATGGAAAAAGCAAATGGTACATATTTTTCTGAGGAGGTAGTGCCTGTTTCTTTCCTTGTTTCAGTGGTTTATTTATTTGTTTGTTTTACACGTAAGAGCAAGTGCTAATAGTTCAAGATGTTTGATTTTCCCTGAAACTCTGCAAATGGTTTACACAATTACTATTGGCAGTCGTGTATCTTCATTCCAATTTTGTTCTAAATAGAGACCTAGAAGTATGTATTTTAATTATATATTCAAGAAGTTTGAATTTCTTTGCCATTTTTCCCAACCCATTGTCATCAGATGGCATGGACTAATTTTTAAGTATGTTGTCTGCAGTGTTCCAACATCCTTCTTACACAAGATCAGGATGTGCGCCTTGGTGAGTTGAATTGTAACATTTTAAAACCACATTTTCTTCAATTATTATTCCATATGTTTAGGACTTTAGTCCCCTGAACGCCATGCATTTCCTTATGTTTCAGGGGATTTTGGACTTGCCAAAACTTTGAAGACAGATGAGTTGGCCTCCTCGGTATGTATCACACTTGCATATCACTTGTGCTTTCCTTCTAATGCCAGTTTATTAGCCTTTTGCATTAAGAGATTGTAGATCTTTCTCACTAGGGATATTTTCAGGGAAAATTCAAAATCGAGATTCTTGCTAAAGGTAGCTTGCCTTACAGTAATTTTTTTTTTTTATTTATATTTACAGGAATGAATGAAAATAAACAGCCATGATTGACAGCACAAACTCCTAGAAGTGTGTCCTCATCTGTTCAAGTCCTTCCAGTAATAATTTTTCTAATAAGAGTTAAATGCCATTTATGATTGCAATGCTTCTCGAGTTTAAAATTATAATATTTATTAACATCGTCACCGAGGATTCCAAAATGTTAGCATTCTCTTTAGAGTTATTGAGCTTGTTTATCATGTTGTTGGATTATGTGGGTGAGTGTGGGGCATATGTAACTCTCCCAGTCCCAGATTGCACTAATATGCAAGTCCAGTGATTAGTTCATTCAATTTTTTCTAAAGGTTGTTATTATGATTCAGAGCAAGCACCTTCTCTCTTAAATGCATCTGTCTGCTTGTAAGAGACTTAATTGATGAATCTATCTTGCCGTGTGAAGCTAATTTGTATCTCCTATCCTTGAAACAGGTAGTTGGAACTCCCAACTGCATGTGCCCAGAACTGCTTGCAGATATCCCATATAGCTTCAAATCTGATATTTGGTCTCTAGTTATGTACTCCTATATCTTTTCTTTAAAATTTAATGGTACTATTTCATCCCGATTATAACTCCTACTTATTTTACCAGGCTGTTGCATGTACGAGATGGCTGCCCATTGCCCCGCATTTAAAGCTTTTGTAAGATTCAACACTTAAGCCTTTTGGTTCTGATACAACTGAGAATGTATGAAGGGTGGATATGTTGGGACTAATTTGTGAAAATGAGATAAAATTAGACGTGTAATTTACTCCAATCTACAAGCTCCACAGGAGAGAGAGAGAGAGATAACAGTGGTGAGAGAAACTGTGGGCTCTGCGATTGCTGTAGATGTGATCTCCCGGCCTTAGCTCATTTTTCTTGATTTTATTAGAGAATGGGCTCTTCCCCTTCTCTCTCTCTCTCTCTCTCTATCTTTGTGATCTCTTTCTAGGCAGAGGTTGAGTTTGCTCTTCTATGGAGAAACTTAAAGATCCAAGAAAGTCAATGCCGAGTCTTCAAGCTCATAGTTAGTTGATCGAGAGTCGGTCTGGTCTGAAAACTTAGAAATCGGCCTCTTCACTGGTTCGAATTTCTGAGAAGACCGGAATTATATTCCGAACCGGTGAAATTGACGGTTCAAGGGTAGCTCGGAAAAATTCGGCCGGATTCAACCATTAACTTATTAAATTGACAATTTTACCCTCCAACACTGATTAACCCAAGTTGCCTATTAATTTTTATTCTCTCACTATAAGAAAAACACACTAAATTCCCGTTAATACATTTGTTTGTCAGGTGAACCATATTAATTTTATAAAAAATCCATATTTATTTTGGTTTGATAGTTGATTTTGAGTTGCTACCTTATTTTACCTTGTATTTTTTTATTTTTCTTATTTATTTATCATATTTTTTAAATAAATAAGTAGAGGTAGACTTATTTATCATATTTTTGAACTAGAGGTGGACTAAATTTTTATAAATAACTGTTGTTGGTTAATTAAAGTAATTATTTTATTTATTAAATATTGTCTTATAATTCAAAAAGGTAGTACACTCAGAGTGTCCGTCATGGCTTGAGCATCGAGAACTCAAAAATACTTTATTTTTTCATGTTTATTTTTTTTTAAATTTTGTTATATTATTTTTATTTTTGTTCTCAGATCACTCACCAGCTTTAGTCTATTGAAGTTATAGTTATGCTTAAGCGTGTTTAGAATATTTTGATTATATAACAAGGATTATAATTTTTTTTTCCTGACAAAGGAGGAGCCTTGCGGTCACTAAAATAATTTTGTAATTCAATTAAAAATTAAATTTTACTTGCAAATTTTATATTTTATTAATATTAATTGAAAGATCAATTTCCCAAATGGAATTTATATGTACCAACACCTTTTGTTTTATTGGTTATATAAACAAAAGAAATATACAATGATTAAATGCCACATGGCACATTAATTAATATAGTCAAACAATTGTATGGAAAATGAATTTTTGCTCGGGATATTCACGTCACACAAATATACAATTATTAAAAAAGTTTAAATAATATGTGATGACATTCAATAATCCTTAAGTGATGAGATTCAATTCAATTAATTAAATTTTTAGTATATCTTTTATATTTCTTTTTTTAGTTATATTTTGTAATCGTAGTTAGTACTTTTATTTATTTATTTATTTATTTATTTTGGGAATATCCCAAACGAATTTTTTAGGGAAAAAATTGTATTAAAAACTAAACCCAGGTAGATACAACACTTCTCGGCAATTTTAGTTTTGGAGGTCTGAGGAGCGGTTGAACTAGGGGATCTTTTTGGGGGGGGGGGCAGAAGATGTGCAATTGTTTACTGATGCTTATGCAATTTCAGGGAGTTTAACATGCTTGGAACTCTGAATATTAAGTATACAACACTGTAGGTAGAGTGGCTAGCAAATGGCTTCCCGAGAAATTTGTGTGAATGTTAGAAAATTTTGGGAGAACTATGAGGATGGGATTCTGAATGATGTGGGCTGTTCGTTACGAACTTTGGATAAATGGCGAGGAAAACCTTTTGTATTTATAGGGCTTAAACTCCAGATTCTTGTTGATTCAATTCTGCTGAGAGTTAAATCTCTGATGGGATATAGTTTGTACACAACCAAACTATTAATTAATCAATAACTGAAATCAGTAGGCTTCACAGCTTGGTGAAAATATCGGTGCCCATTTCATTTTGAGATCATAAGAGAAGTCCATGTTCAAACCTTGGAACATAGTAAATGTATGCAGTTTGACCGGTTTTTCTTGGTTTACACGTGCTGGCAACAGGGGACATTCATATCTGTGTACCATCAGAATTCTTCCTTTGTGATCTGCTGTGTGCATTAAGTTTCAAATTTATAATCTTTCTGGGTGACAACTTCGAGATTGAAGTGTTCTTTCGTTTCTATTATTAAGTATAAATTTGTGAATCGAATATGGTGTTATCCGTGTTGTGCAAACACTTGTCAAATGCCAACGTCCATGTGGTCTGTTTCGTCGGCACTTTGACAACTGACAATAGTGCAAAACTTTATTGTTTCATTGGCATTCCATCTCTTGTGTATTGTGTCAATGCCCGCATTTTGTTGGTAGTTGTGTATTACCACAAACCACTTACTTGTATATTGAATTCTGTGGAGTTGCGGCCAGACTCTTGATTAGTGTGCTTTGATCTTATTTTCCATCTTGACGGCCAAAATGGCCTATTATTTCATGGCTGGGGGCGGCATTCAATAATTATTTGTCCTAGGGTCTGCTATTTATGATCATTATACCATATGTAACGGCACCTGATGCCAAGATTTCACTCGTGTGGCTTGTCGTGATATAGATTGTCTCTGGCTAGTTGAATACCTACTCTGCGCAAATTGGGGAAGCTCTATCACTAACCTAGTAACATTTTTCATTGACAAAAAGGACCACATATTTGGGTTTGAATGGCTTTCTTACTCCGTGGAGCAATCAAAAGTAAAATTTCATAAAATAGGAGTATTGGAGAGTGTGCTGGACTCTGATTTAACTTAATTATTTTCCTTTCGGCTTTTGATTAGTAAAATCGAGGCCCAATAGCTACCATACTGGATTTCTTCCTGTTGGAAATTATTCAAGTTCAAAGATTAATGATGGATGTTGTTCTCATACGGCCACCATAAATTAAATTTCTAAATTACATTTGTGCTTGGAGCTTAAGAAAATCATTCAAGATTCATAAACATTTAAACGAGTTCTTAAAGCATCTGCGGATGCAACACAACCACCTGAATTTGCAAGACAGATTTAAAGACAATAAGACACTTTGAAGAGGATTATTAATGCTGGGAACCTACGTGAAAATGACACACTAGAAACGAAACTGACCAAATCACTTCAAGGTGGACACGGTAGAATTAAACCATTTTGCTTTCAGAGTTAATATCGCCTTCTCCTCCTAGGCTCCTCTTCCTCCTCTTCCTCTTCTTCATCATCATCATCATCATCATCATTTTCATCATATTCCTCCTCATCATCCTCCAAGTACCGATCTTGGTAATGATCATCGTAATCATCGAAATCATCCTCTTCCTCCTCATACTCATCGTCCTCATCGTCCTCATCAACTTCATCATCTTCCTCATCCTCGTCCTCCTCATCTTCATCATCTTCTTCCTCCTCGTCCTCATCCTCATCCTCATCAGACTCTGGGCGGTCCCGTATGCGGTATACAACATTCTCTTTTGGCTCAGGGCGGTCCCGAATGCGGTATACAGCATTCCCTTTTTGCATCCTAGGGTCTGTCATCTTCATCTCTCTCCCATGTTCATATTTCAGCAGTTTATGCCCAACAATAGCTCCCAAAGCCATGATAGCGGCTGTAGTGACGGACACTATCTGCGAACTTATCCCCTGACCCATCTTGCAGAAGGTAGCAAAGTTCTCACAGTTGTTCTCAAAGAGGTCGTAATCACCAAATCCATTTTTATTGAGTAAGCGATATGCACGTTTTAGGACGTTCTCTGAAGGGTCACTGGGGCGTGTTGTACTAGTACCAGACCTTTTCAAGGCGAACCATGTTTCAGATACTCCATACTCAAAGCGACGGAGGCTGTGGCCAGAAAGAAAGCAGTCAAGGCACGACAGGACAACACCGTGGTGCCTGTCTGGGTCAAAGCCACAGCTCCGCTTACAAAACCCTTTTAGATTGAACGATGGTCTATCTTCGTCTGTCCTAGTGTAATGAATAACCCTTCCATTTCCGACATAAATTCCTGCAGGGTCGACAAGTTCAAAGTAATGCAACTTCAGCAATCTCACAATATATAAAAGTCAAATGCTAGTGGGGTGAACTTTATAGGATACTAATTAATAGTTATCATTATCAAGACCTCTTGGGTTCAATAGTATCAAACCTCTCATAGGCTCATTAGTACAGATGCTCAAGTGCAATATAGAATTCACCTATAAGACAGTTCCGGCCAAGTTAAAAGTTTAGACATGGCCTGGACCGAATATCTTGATGGTTTGAAAAGGATGATTTGACCCGACTTTTGAACCGGGCCAGACTTGGATCTGAGACTTATTGGCAGCCTAACAAGGTCTGGCCCATGCCCGGTCGAGCTTGCCCGGTGCTCGTCTCTAGTCATAAAACATTTTATGGAAAGTCGAAATTTTAAACCATGTCAAGATGGCAAGCGTACAAGCCAAGGCCATGGCTGCACTTTTGTGGGCCTAGATTCGATGTCCCTCGAGTAAATAAAGCAAAAGTTAATAATCGAAACAATTGAAGTCCCATTGTTGTCACATCACACTTGTTGTCACATCACACTCTGTGAACATTCAGGTTTGGTGGTTGTGGCAGAGGCTTGCGATGACCTCTTAGTTGAGAACCTAATCTGATCCTAGGAGGAGGATCAGTTGATTATCTTGATAATCCGATCCCTATTATAAACCTTTCATCATACGTACAGTTTTGCAAAAGAGAAAAAGATCTACTCTACTTGAGAAATGAGTTAAGATGAAAAAAAATAATAATAATTTTTGAAAATATGAAAAAAAAATATCAAACTCCATGATTTTGTGGAAGTCGTCGTGGAATCTCTCTCTCTCTCTCTCCTCTTTAGAACTAAAAGTGATGTTTCAACAAGGAAAAAAAAAAATACAACGGAAATTAAAGATGAAAGTGAAATGTGAAGTAGAGACATAAAGTGATGTTTTAACGAAAAAAGAAGTGATGTTTGCTAAAAAGAGTTTGATCCATACATCCAGAGCTTGGAGGCCAAAGCGTGGATAAGGTCAAATATTCTTTTACTCGAGAATTCTAAAAACATAATCCCAAACACACACTACAATCTCCACATGTGGGGGGGTGGGGGGGAGGGAGAGAGAGAGAGAGAGAGACTAACCATGGTGAGAGAAACTGTGGGCTCTACGATAGCTGTAGATGTGATCTCCCTGTTTTAGCTCATTTTTCTTGATCTTATTAGAGAATGAGCTCTTCCCCATATTTCTCTCTCTCTTTCTCTCTCTCCCTCTCTCTCTACCCCTCTGTGATCTCTCTCTAGGCAGAGGATGAGTTTGCTCTTCTGTGGAGAAACTTTAAAGAAAGACACAAGAAAGTCAATGCATAGTGTTCAAGCTCATGGTTATTTAATCCAGATTCGATCGGGCAGGATTGTTTTTCACCAACAAAGGAGGAACCTTCCGGTCACTTTCGTTAATTCTATTAAAATAAAATAAAATTTGTAATTTTTTACATTTTATTTATTGAAAGATCAAATTGCCAAACAGAATTTATACGTACTGAACATTTTTTATTGGTTATATAAATAAAAGAAATATACAAATATTAAATGTCAAATGGCACGTTAATTAATATATTCAAACAATTGTATTGAAAATGAATTTTAGTTCGGGATATGCACCTGACACACAAGCATACAAATTTTTAAAAAAACTTTAAATAGTACGTGATGGCATTCAATAATCCTTTTAAGTGATGAAGATTCAATTCAATTAATTAATTTTTTAATATATCTTTTGTATTTTTTTCTTCTTTATCTTTTGTAATCGTAGTTAACTGTAATTAAAAGTTTTATTTTTTTAAATATTTCAAAGAATGTTTAAAAAATGAAAAAAAAAAAGCTTTATTGAAAAAATATATTTTTTAGATCTGAACTTTTCGATGAAAATAGAATTTATTTTCTTTTCTGGATTAGATTTTTCCTTATTCAAATTTTTAAATTTATTAAATTTTTTTATTTAAAGTGTTTAATATACTTAAATATTTTTCTAATAATATAAGTGGTAACCCGCTCTACACGCCGGTTTCCATGGACTCTTTTAGAAAGCGAACTCTTTCTCATGCATCTGTGTTAAGTGCCGAGGCCAATCAATTCGTTGCTTGCTTCGTGGGCTCAGGTCAAGTAAACGCGTATGATGGTTGTTAAAGTTAAAAATCCTATGGGTTTGGATTGGTAAACCATATATTAACGTCATTTTCACTCGGTAGCTCACAAAAGAAGACACAAATGAGGGATACAAGAAAAGAAAATTAAAGCAAAATATATTAAAAAAAATAGTTGTTTTTCTAGAATGGTATTTTTAATGTTACAAAGTTAGATAAAAGGGAGAGTGAGTTCTTTGTAAGTTCCCTGTGAAATCCGTCATATGATAATGAATTTAGGTCATGAATGCACCGGTTTAGTTGTTAAGGGACCACATTTGGTTGTTGTTTGTATTATTATAATTACCATGGGGCAGGGGGAGAGTTGGAAAACTATTTTTTGAGGCCAAATATGAAAGAGGACAAAATTAGAGGGCACTCATGTATTTTCTAGGAGAATGAGAGCCCTCAAATAAAAATTCTATTTGGGTCTAACAAGGTCGATTTCATTTTATTTTATTTTATTTTTTTATCATGGAGAATGAGGGAAACGAGGCATGAGCCCTCATTTGTTAATCTTCTCTCCCATCCGCCAACCCTCTCTCTCTCTCTCTACTTTCTTTCCTCTCTTTTCTTTTCTTTCTGCTTTGTTTATGGAACTACGGGAGAGTAGCAAGAAAAATAATGGAGAGAAGAGAGTCATTTCTCTTCGCTTCCACATTTGGCCATTTTATTAAAAATTCTTTCTCCCAAAATAAAGAATGATCATTATACAATCGTACGTGGGGTTCTCGTTACTAAATGAGATAATAAAATGATAAGTAGTAATTGAATGATCATCATTCATCAGATAGGATTATCAATATCTCATGAACCTGATACAAAACTTTTAGTTGAGGGTTGAATAAATAGCAAATCATTTCTTACCGCGTTGCATAATACAATTACATTTGGACAAAATTTATAAAAAAAAAAAAAAAAAAATTATGGCATGCTTCCAATAAAATAACCCTCAGGACCTCTAATGTGAATTAGACATATTAAAGTCCAATTATTATTCTATAGATTCCCTGGTTGCCAATACAACGACCAACATGATATAAGGTGATTGGCGTTCCCCGGTCTTCTTTGAATTTAATCTTGTAATCTGAATTTTTTTTTTTTTTAATTTTGGATCATTTCCTGGATGGTACCAGAAACAGTGGGGGATCCAAAACCCAAGGGTAGTAAGGGTAAAATATTTTCATGAGTCAAAATATTTTATTTTTAATTCACAAACACAATTTCTTTTGTAGGTGCAATTTTTTTTTTTTTGAAGTATACGGGTATTTTTTGTGTGAGAATAATTTTTATTTGATATATAAAATTTAATATATATATATATATTTTTTAGTAGAGGCAATTGCCCCCACACCCTTCAAACGTGGCTCCGCCATTGACCAGAAATATCATTGTCACTACTAGGGCTTGTAAGGTTTTTTCTTTTGACTATTTTAGGATAAACATGCGGTGACGCAAGTATATCACATCCAACTTTAGCAAAACTCATTAATTAATTAAGGATTGGTCCTGAGTCTTGGACAAATTTCCATTAGTTTGTATGTCACATCCATTGAGATCCAGAAATATAGTGCAGTGCAGTTCGTTCTACCCATGCCATGGGGCAAACCTAACGCTACTAATTGAAATCTCTTGTTGAATGCTTACATTTTTTTTTTCTCTTGATCTTATTGAAAAACAAATGTTAATAAGGAGATGTTCCCAGCGTAGAAGAGTTATATTATCTCATCAAATCATCCTTGGCTAAACCATCAGCTAGACTTTTCCCTCCCTTCTAATCAACCGACATTAAAATATAACAAAAATTAGAAATGTGGTCGAAATTAAACGTTAATCCCCCAGAGAGATGCTCAGGGTGCTTTTGGTCATTCGTCCAATAGCATTTAAAGAATGATAAAAAATAATAATAAAATAAATAAAAAATATATTTTTTTATTATAAACCACTAATATCCATTGACTCCACTAAATCTAAATACATATTTTTATCATATACAAAATATTATTTAAAAGAGTCAGGGAGGATAAAAAAAAATGTTACTGATATTAAATATATTACGTAATTATATATTATTGAAGCACAACAGTCTTACTCCTCTTCACTGTCCTCGTCGTCATACTCCTCTTCACTGTTCTCATCGCGGTAATCATTACCATTATCATTTTCATTATCATCTTCTTCCCGAATTTCTTTATTTTTCTCCAACCTTGAGTTAGTTCCTGTCAACTGATCCTCATCATTATTCCTATCCTTTGAAATTTCGTGGTCCGTATTATTAGTTCCAACAGCGACCCCAGCTGCCCCAGCACCACCAATTGCCGCGCCACCGAGTGCCACACCTGCAGCCACCACCTGCTTACTCACCTTGTTTTCGGTCATGCAATACCTAGCAAAACTCTCACAGTTGTTAAAGATCACATTGTATTTGCCAAAGGAATTTTCTTTTAACGACTTCTTAGCGCGACCTAGGACTGTCTTAGCATCATCACTGTTTTCTTTGAAGCAAGTGCCGGGTCGCTTGAGGAGGCGCCGTTTGGAGGAGAAACCATACTTAACACGGCGGAGTTTGCGGCCTGAGAGAAAGCAGTCGAGGCAGGACTTGACGACTCCATGGTCCTTTTTTGGGTCAAAGCCACAGTCGCAATTCTCTTTTACATTGAATGAACATCGTGATTCATCTGTTCTTGTGTAGTGAATCACTTGCCATTCTCCCACGTATATTCCTGTATTTTCAGTAGAATTTGTGTAAATTCCCGAATTATTAAAAAGATTTCAGGGCTTGAGTCAATTGGGTCTAATCCGCACAAGAACTGTAGAATTTGTATTTTGGAAATTTATGGGTATGAATATGGATTCTATGACAATCGATCATTTTGCTATCCTCTTGTATGTTTGTTTGCCTCCCTTTTTTCTTTCAAATCTATTGATTTTTGAGGTTTTGACTGATATCTACTCACAGATCATAGCGCCATTTAGGCTCCACCCGGCTGGGGGCGCAGTCATCAAGATTTAGAGGGTGGAGCTTGGTGTTAGAATAAAAAGATTGATCTAAGGTCAACTAGGCATGATTTTTTCCAAAAAAAAAAAGGGGAGGAGAAAGAAAACGTTATATTGTAAGATGCTGGAGGATTTTATATTCATTGAGTAGACATGCCATACTAAGGGTGCTTGGGCTTGCCGGCCGATTTAGTCATGATCACTTGGAGGTGCAAGACACCAACTCAATCTATCGGATATCACAATAATAATTAGCATGAGAGAGAGAGAGGGGGAGAGAGGACACGAACCATGGTGAGAGTAAACATAGGCATTCCTATAACTGTAGATATGATCTCCAGGCACTAATTCTTCTCGACTGATCTTTACCATTCTCTCTGCTTCATAGAAAATACACAATTCCCGTTCTGAGCAATCCTTTTGATGTTTCCTGAGGAAAGGTCGTTCAAGGAGACAACCAGCACAATTAAAATCCAAACAATTCAGATATTTGTGTTTCAAAAATTAAACCTCCCTCACTGGTTTTTTTTGCTGATGTCTTTGTGCCTTACAGGAAATTAATCTGCATCTATATAGATATTAACTGTAAGTTTTGTTGATTACATTCAATGTTAATTTTCTTGGTGCCTTCCTAGAAATTGGGCCCCATGCATGCAGGAAGACAAATCCAATTTGCTCTCTCGATTGTGAGAGTGAAAATGACCCGTAATTTTAGCTCATCTTTTTTTTTTTTTTTTGTCCCTGACTCGGCCACCACTCGGTATCCAGAATTTCATTTTGACGTATCCGGATTGAATTATTATTGGGCCCTTTATGAGGGAAGGTCTCCCAATGTCGGCTTTTATGTTCCACGGCGATTCGAAACATATAAGGAGACCAATTCCCACCATGAATTCCTTCGTTAACGCGTTTGATTTTTTGGTGTAGCTTTCAAATGCCCTCCTTATAGCAAGAAAATAAAATAATTTCTTTTAAAAGGAAAAAAATACGAATTTCCAAAGAGTGAAAAAAAAAATTTCTTAAAGATTACAACTATTTTTGTGGAAAAAAAAAATTAAGTTTGTAAATTTAGTTGTGAGGAAATAAGGGCATTGGAATTTTTTGGTGAAATAATTTTTTTTTTGAATTTTATTTATTTCATTTAGGCAGTTAATGGTAAAATATATTTAAAAAAAATTGTTGTTTTTCTTAAATGTTATTTTCAATTTCATAAAGTTTTAAAAACATTACGCGTAGGACTATTTGGTGAAATAGGAAAGAGAGAAAGTTCGCAGTTATTTCCTTGTGAAATCAACATCAACGTGCGTATGTGATTATGCATTTAACTGACAGAAGCACAGCTGTGGTTGTTACCAAAGGGACCACATTAGGTTGTTGTGTGTATAAATATAATGATTTTGGGGATAGAGACTTTGGAAAAACTTTATTAAAGTTTCTTTTCCCAAAATGAGGAATCATCGTTGTAAAATCATGGTAGACTTCTTCACCATTGCTGGTTTTCTTTGACTAGTAAATTTAGTTGAAGAATTAGTGCGTTTTTTCCTAATATTTTTAATAGAATTGATAAATATTGGATTATCATTTAATACGAGAAGATTAATTATTATAAAGATTGAATTCTGCTCGTGTTACAAATAATGATTTTATGGATAAATAGAAATTATTTTTTTATCGTGTTGTATAACTCAAATATATTTGGATAAAATAAAGAAAAAAGAAAATTTCCTAATGGGCTTCCAATTAAATAATCCTCAGGACTTTTAAGGTGATTAGGCATTAAAGATTGGTGGTTTATTATTCTGAGGTGGGTGGTTTATGGTTTGATAATTTTCTGACCCAACCATGTGAATAAGATTAAATTATAGGCAATAGTCAAACTCCTCAGTTGCCAATATAACCATAAAAATATATAAATAATTGGTCTTTCCTGGGCCTTTTTTAAAATTTAATCAAGTAATATGGCTTTTTTAGTTTTCAGATCATTTTTCATCATGATACTAAAATTTAGTATTATGTCTATATTTAGCTTTTAAATGTCAGTATTATGTCCTTTTGGGGTTTAAAGGTTATTTTTCGTTGCAATTTTAGAATGAACCAAATTTTTGTAATAAATGGCGCTAATCATAGTAATTAAAGAGGCATGTCTGGGACTGGGACAAATTTCTACAAGTTTGTTTCTCACATCTATTGAATGAAGGACCTCTGCATTTAATGATATAAAAACTTTAGTCTTAATTTGAAATTTCGAGCTCGAATCTCGTTCTCCTCCTTGGAGTGATGCCATCCTATGTGTGTGTGTGTGTGTTTGTGTGTGCGGTCTAGGCTAATGCCCTTTCTAATTCTAACTTCTATCATGGGGGCAAACCTAGCTCTATTAATCGAAATCTTTTGTTGAATGCTTTTTCCATTTTTATGAGACGCGCAATTCTTTGAATTGATGAGACATCCCAAGGAAAACTCGGGGTTACAAATACTCCAACAATGCGATAATCTAGGGATTCACTAATAAAATATGTTACTTTTTTTTGGTTAATGAAAAGTAGATTTTATTGAAAGACAAAAATCAATAAAGAAAGTCTTCAGATGGACAACTTAGTGGTTAAGAACTCTTATTTTAATATCTATTCTGAGATCTCGTGTTTAAATTTTTATGAACGTATGTAATTCCGTGATTATCGTGATCCTGTGCAATCTAAAAAAAAAAATCAATAAAGAGAACTTTTGCCTTAGAAGAGAAACTTAAATCCAAAGTTCATATTCCAAAAATACGATTGAAATAAGACAATATTTCCAAGAGTACGGCTAAAGGTCTTTTTTTTTAGTTATGCATCCAATAGCATTTAAAGAACAATAAAAGAAATTAATAAAAAATAAAATAAAATAGGTTAAGGTGCCATACACATCACCTAATTAGATATTATCGGAGCAAAGAAGTCTTAATCCTCCTCTTCATCATCCTCGTAGTAGTCCTCATCGTGATCATTATTGTTATCTTCTTCTTCTTGAATTTTCTTATTTTCTTCCAACTTTGGGTTAGTTCTTGACAACTGATCCTCATCATTATTGCTGTCCTCAGAAATTTCGTGGACTGCAAGATCAGCTCCAACAGCCGCCCAATGCCACCCAGGGCGATACCTGCAGCCACCACCTGCTTACTCATTGCCTTGCCAGTCTTGCAAAACTTAGCAAAGCTCTCACAGTTGTTTAAGACCAGATTGTAATTGCCAAAGGAATTTTCTTTTAACAACGTCTCAGTGCGCTGTAGGACTGTCTTAGCGTCATCACTGTTTTCAGTGGAGCAAGTGCCAGCTCGCTTTAGGAGGAGCTGTATGGAGGAGACCTCATACTTGACACGGCGGAGCTTATGGCCTGAGAGAAAGCATTCGAGGCAGGACTCGACGACTCCATAGTCCTTGTTTGGGTCAAAGCCACACTCGCAGTTCCCTTTTACATTGAATGAAGGTCGTGATTCATCTGTTCTTGTGTAGTGAATCACTTGCCCTTTTCCCACATATATTCCTGCATTCTCAAGAGAATTTGTGTAAATTTTCGAGTTATAAGAAAGATCTCTGGACTGGGCCAATTGGGTCTAGCTAGTCCACACAAGAACTGCAGAATTTGTATTTGAGGAATTAATAAGTATGAATATGAGTTCAATGACAACCATTTTACTACCCTCTTGTAAGTTTGTATGCCTTTTCTTGAAATACTATTGATTTTTGAGGTTTTCACCGATGGCTTCCTCATAGGTCATGCCCTTTAGGCCCCATCTCGCTGGGGCGCAGGCTTCAAGATTTGGAGGGCGGGGCTTAGCCTTAGCATACAAAGATCGATCTAAGCTCAACCAGGCTTGAGATTTCCAAATGTTAGAAAAAGCAGAATAAAGCAGAAAAACTGAGATAATAAAGAAAAGCAGACTAAGAGAAAATGACTTGTGTATATTGTATATACAATAGATTGTACAATAACCCTATAAATAGGGTGATTCCATAGGCTAAACCCTAGAAATATAAAAAGAAAGAATACATAGAATATTTACAAGATTGTAAAGAATAAACTAAATAAATACAATATTGGAATTTTAGAAAGTCAATATTCTAAGACTTCTTTAATTTGGAAATCTCCAAAATTTATTCTCAATACTTGCAATATTAATTCCCAAGATTTTTCTAAAATCTCTTCAATTTAGGAATTGCCAATATTCTTTACACCCCCCCTCAAACTCAAGATGGGTGTAGAAAAGTCATCTTGAGTTTGTATAATAGATCATCATGACGTCAAGGAAGATGAGTCTTGGTAAAAAAATCAGCAGGTTGATCGACAGAACGAAGAAAGAATATTTGAAGATCACCATTAGTTATATGTTGACGAATAAAGTGACAATCAATCTCAATGTGTTTAGTTCGTTCATGAAAGACATCATTATGAGTAATCTGAATAGTACTCTGATTATCACAATATAGAGGACTTGGAGAAGAAGTAGGTATACCAAGGTCACAAAGAAGTCTCTGAATCCATAATAACTTTGCAGTAGTGTCAGCAAGTGCACGATATTCTGCCTCTGTACTAGAGCGAGCTGTAAAAGTTTGTTTCTTACTACGCCAAGAGATTAAAGAATCACCAAGAAAAATACAATAGCCAGTAGTAGACCGTCGATCTGTAGGATCACCAGCCCAATCAGCATCAGAATAGGCACGTAGCTGTAACGAGGATGAGACAGAAAAATGAAGTCCATGAAATAAGGTGCTTTTAACATAACGAAGAATCCGTAAAACGGCAGCAAAATGAGGAGATCGTGGTGCAGCCATAACCGGCCGACAATGTGAACAGCATAAGAGATATCAGGACGAGTGGCAGTAAGATAAATAAGACTGCCTACTAATTGTCGATATAAGGTAGGATCAGAAAGAATGTTGTCATCTGTAGGAGAAAGTTTAACATTATGCTCAAGAGGGGTGGAATCAATTTTATTATCTGAAATGCCTGAACGGGAAAGAAGGTCAGAGGCATATTTTGCCTGAGACAAATAATAACCAAAAAATGTAGGAGTAACTTCCAGTCCTAAGAAATAACTAAGATGGCCGAGATCCTTCATTTCAAATTTGCCACAAAGAAAATGTTTGAATTCGGAGATTGCGGAGATCGCTCCTCGGTGATAATCATATCATCAACATAAAGAATAAGTAAAACAGTACCATGATCAGTTTTCTGAATGAAGAGTGCAGAATCATAAGCACTAGGAGAGAAACCAAAATTGCGACCTTCTTGAAAGTAGAAAACCGGGCACGGGAACTGTTTTAGGCCATATAAAGCACGACGAAGACGACAGACTTTGTTGGCAGGATGTGAATAACCCGGAGGTGGTTTCATATAAACTTCTTCCTTTAGAACTCCATTGAGAAAAGCATTTTTAACATCCATCTGATACAAGGGCCATTGTTTAGTTGCAGCAACAGCAAGCAAGCTACGCACAGAGGTAAGACGAGCAACAGGAGCAAATGTTTCTTCATAGTCAATGCCATATTCCTGCGTAAATCCCTTTGCGACCAGCCGAGCCTTGTATCGTTCAATAGTCCCATCTGAGTGAGTTTTGATTTTATAAACTCATTTACATCCGATAAGAGTTTTGTCTCTAGGAAGATCAACTAAATCCCAAGTATGTGTGTTCTCCAAGGCTTGAAGTTCTTCTTACATAGCTTGCTGCCAAAGCAGATTAGTACTAGCCTCTCGGTAAGATTGAGGCTCATGTAGAGTGGAAATTGTAGAATAACAATGATAATCAAGAAAACGAACAGGGGGTGCTCTTACTCTTGTTGGTCGAGGAGTGGATTCATGAGGCAACTCAGTTTCAGTGGAAGAGGGTGCAGGTCTATCATTTGGGAGAGAATCTGAAGGAGAAGCCGTAAGAGTTGAAGTATCTGTCAATGTATCAGAACTAGAAGGAAATAAATCAGAAGATAGATTAGTAAGTAATGGAGATGTGGTACGAAAAGGAGATAAGGAAGAAAACATGATATTTTTCCAGAAGATGACATGTCGAGAAACTCGAAGACGATTAGAGACAGGATCCCAACATCTATATCCTTTGTGTTCAATGCCATACCCTAGGAAACAACATAATCGTGCTCGAGGTTGTAACTTATTATGCTCATGAGGTTGAAGTAACACAAAGCAAGCACAACCAAAGACTTTGAGAGAATTATATACTGGTGGAGAACCATATAACCGTTCATAAGGAGAGATGTTAGAGATTGTAAAAGAAGGTATTCTATTGATGACATATATAGCTGTAAGAGCTGCCTCACCCCAAAATTGTGATGGACAAGATGCAGAGAAAAGTAAAGACCGAGTTATATCAAGAATGTGTGGATGTTTTCGTTCTGCTCTACCATTTTGTTGTGAAGTACCTGGACAAGAATGTTGGACAATGGTTCCATGCTGTTTAAGAAATATAGTCAGAGTAGACTCAAGATATTCAGATGCATTATCAGTGCGTAAAATCTTGATGGTTTGAGAAAATTGAGTTTGAATCATTGATGCAAAGTTTTTGTATATTTGAGGTAATTCTGAGCAGTTTTTCATCAAATAAATCCATGTAAAACGGGAGTAGTCATCAATAAACACAACAAAATATTTTGACCCACCCATAGTTGGTGTAGGAGATGGTCCCAAAATATCAGAGTGAATAAGATCAAATGGAGCATTAGAAATAAAATCATTTGTATTAAAGGATAAAGCCGGTTGTTTTGCAGTTTGACATAAAATACATTGAAGAGATTCATTAGTAACAGAACCTAGTGAACCCGAAGAAATTAAAGAACGAAGTTTATTAAGAGATAGATGACCCAGACGAAGATGCCATAAGTGAAAGGATGAAAGAACAATGGCAGCACAGTAGAGTGTGGAACGACTAATCGGAATGTGAAGAGAAGTAAGCTCGTATAGACGTCCAACCTTACGGCCTGTCCCAAAGATCTTTCCCGTCTGAGGATCCTGCACACGACATCCAATAGAAGTGAATATTATGTCAAATCCAATTTCACATAATTGACCAATAGAGATAAGATTTAAGGTAAGTGTAGGGACAAAAAATGTATCCGGTAAATCTAAAAAAGAGTTAGAAAGATGACCAATATGAGTGGCTGGCATGGTAGAGCCATCAGCTGTATGAATTATAGATGGTGTACTAGGAGCGGATAAAGAAGTAAAAGAATGAGAATTATGGGTCATATGGTTAGAGCAAGCAGAGTCAAAAAACCAAGAAGAAGTACCTGATACGGTAGAAAGTGTAGTATGTTTGTGATTATCAGAAGAAAGAACTTGTTGTAAAAGGGTTTGAAGATCACCAAGAGATATTGTTGGCTGAGAAGAAGAGGTGGTAGTAGCAGAATCCTCGGTGGCAAGAATACAGATTGTGAGATATGTCGAGAACACAGTGAACGATTTTGGGATTGAATGACCTTCTTTGGGCAATTTTCAATAAGATGACCTATCTCTTTGCAATATCTACATTCAATCATAGGATTAGCAAGACATCGACTAGAAATATGTCCTCGCTTCTTGTAAAACCTACATTCAACAGTGGGACAATTAGGAAGGATATGACCTGACTTCTGACAGTTACGACAGAAATTTGGAAATTTTGGTCCTCGAGTAGTGGTGGCCAATACAACGTCACTATGTTGAGGTTTGAGTAATCCCAGACGAGTCTCTTCTGATATCAACTCAGAAACTGCAGTTTCAATAGTAGGGAGAGGATGTCGATGAAGCAGAGAAGCTCTAACAGGCTCAAAATCTGATGTTAGAGCCATAAAAAATTGGACCAGACGTCATTGGTCTCGATATATTGCATATTTACTTGCGTCAGTTGTGCATTGCCAATGGGGTTCAGAGAGAGCAAGTTGATCCCATATTGACTGTATACGGGCAAGAAAATCATTGATTGACTGACCTCGTTCTTGTCGCAAAGAGTGAAATTCTGTGAGCAATTGATACAGATGAGCCAGATCTGATGTAGTATAGCGACTTGCAAGAAGATCCCAAACTTCTTTAGCCGTCTCAAAACGACTAAATTGCAGATGAATAAAAGGTGCAGATGTGTTACGAAACCAAGTAAGAATTTGGTGATTTTTGTTATCCCAATCTTCAAGACGGTTACCAAAATCATCATCCAATTCGTCATCAGATTTTATAGACAATTTGATATCTCCTGTAACATAACGCCATAGCCTCCTTCCCTTAAGAAAACTTTTCATCCCTTGAAACCATGCCTGATAGTTGTATCCATCAAGCATAACTGATATAGGTTGAGAAATATCTAATTTCTCCATAACTCGACAAAAAAGAAAGTGTTTAATTGATAAAATAAAATCAGATCGAACACTTAGTGCTCTGATACCATGTTAGAAAAAGCAGAATAAAGCAGAAAAACTGAGAAAATAAAGAAAAGCAGACTAAGAGAAAATGGCTTATGTATATTGTATATACAATAGATTGTACAATAACCCTATAAATAGGGTGATTCCATAGGCTAAACCCTAGAAATATAAAAAGAAAGAATACATAGAATATTTATAAGATTGTAAAGAATAAACTAAATAAATACAATATTGGAATTTTAGAAAGTCAATATTCTAAGACTTCTTTAATTTGGAAATCTCCAAAATTTATTCCCAATACTTGCAATATTAATTCCCAAGATTTTTCTAAAATCTCTTCAATTTAGGAATTGTCAATATTCTTTACACAAAAAAAAAAAAAAAAAAAAGAGGAAGAAAACGCTACTCATTATTGCTGGATACCGGATAATTATATATTTTAATGAGCAGAGATGCGATACTAAGGGTGCCGGGGATTGCTGGCCAATTTAGTCATGATCACCTGGAGGTGCAAGACACCCACCCAATCTAAAATATAATGGCCAAATCACAACAATAATTAACAAGTGAGTGAGAGAGAGAGAGACAGAGAGAGAGAGAGGACACGAACCATGGTGAGAGAAAGAATGGAGTATGAAATCAACCAACGATGGCAAATCTAAGTGTTTTTAATATTAAAAATCTATCAACATGGTGTATGAATCTAAAATGTGATTTTGTCCATACTGCTATTCTGCATTGACCTGTATATACATATATATACATACATACAAACATACATCTATATATACATATAATATACATATATATTAAATAATTAAATATATAATTTATATAAAATTCATGCAAATGAAATGCCATTAAATAATTAGAGAATTAACGTTGTAGAGATTGTGAAGGAACTAGGAAAATACAATTTTCCGAAATGCAACCATCCCATCCCTCTCTCTCTCAAATTATTGGTGACCACATTTGCTTAGTGTAATATATTTGAGGCGTAAGGCGTGGAAAAGAAAAAAAAAAAAAAGGTATTAGAATTACTGCACATCACATTTTAACTTTCAAAGATAATTTTCAGAGAAGTAGAGACCGGATGGAGTAGAGGCTAGGTAATTTTGTTAATGTAAAACATTACTGATGTAATAAGAATTTTAATTTTTATTATTGAAAAAAATTGAAGTTTAGGTTTAAAACTATATATTCTATTATAAACTTTTAAATTAGGTTAACAAATTTTAGTAATAGAATAAGAGAAAAAAGAATTAATAAGAAGAATATAGACAAGTAAAGATTTCCCAGCCAGTCATTAAGGTCTTCAGCTTCAAATCCCTTAATCTTTCTCAGAAAAATAAAAAATTAGAAAATAATTAACAAACTTTTTTAGAATATTTTAAAAAAATGAGGGTGAAATAACAAAGTACAGTAAAATAACATTAGATAATACAAAGAACGGCGGAAATAATGGGTGAAATAACGAAAAATAAATACTGAACTAATTAAGTAATATAATGCATATAATGTGCAAGGAAAAAAATAATAAGGTTTGAAATCTAAAATGATGAAAATTTTATGTAAGAGCTGAGTCATGACGTCAACAACAACAATAATTAAATCTACTAACGGCATGCACAAAAAAAAAATAACCTAGTAACAGATAGTTGATTTAGTGGGATGAGGTATTAAATCCTTTAATCAAGTTTTGATTTAAAATTTAAAAATAAAAATGATTATATTGGAAGAGTCGTCATCTAAATAGGGTCTCCACAAACACTCAAACTATATTAGTCGGAATATAATTCCGAATATCAGTAATAGAAACCATAAAAAAAAAACAATAACAAAACTTTTATCAAATTAAGTGGAATTGACTATATGGATCTTTCTATATTATTATATTATATTTTATATAGCATACTTATCTATACGATTATTTTCTTCATACGTCATGTCTCCAATTTTATTGCTTTTATTACCCTTATTATTAATGAAAGAGTTTGAGAGTATTATTCTGGTAAAGAGTAAAGAAAAAAATAATTTCAGATGTTAAAAAATATAACAAAATTAAATAAATAATATAACACATTATATATCCTTCTCCGCATAATACCCTATGCCAAGGTGGGGTGGCCAAGACGGTGACAAGGTTTCAAAATTTTTCTTAAGAAACCAAACTATAATTTTAGAAATTTATTAAATTAAAAAATCATATAATTAAAATTTAATATTCACAATACAAAATAATGCAAAAAGTTTTTTAAAATATTATTTCAAAAATTAGAAGTGTTGTCTCACCTGGATTCCCTCGTTGGATCATGAGAAAATTAGAAATCAATTTTGTTATTACTGCATTTAAATTTTTTCCTGGGCTTTGCTGGAAATCAATGTGGGTTTGTGATTTTTGTTTTTGTTTAATTTTATGATTATTAATTTAGAGTCTACATATCTAGTTCACGTTATTTTCCCACCTTCACTACATATATTTCATGCATCCCTAATGTGCTCAGAAGAAAGTAAAATTTAAAATACTAACTTGTAATTCACGTGGAAAGTAAAACTACGAAGTGCATATAAAAATAAAACTACGAAGGTAAGTTCCCTGAGGTAGCAGGACCCAAGGGGAAAAATGAATAGAAGTGAATATTATAAGGGTCTTGCCCCCCTATTAGGACCACCTTGTAACAATAAGAATTACAATGTGTTTAGATAGAGGGTTTGGGTGAAAAATGGAGGGAAAGAAAGGGATTCTAAAGAATTCATTCATGTTTGACAAAATAGTTAATTGAAGAGGATGGAAAGAGAGGATTTCTATGAAACCCTTTACATCAAAATTTTCAATTCTACCAGATTGGTAGGTTTTGAAGAGAATGGATTCCCTTTTAAAATAATAAATATCAAATTTATTTTTATACTCCATATTTTAAAACTGTAATAAAGACAGAAAGATAAAATAGTAAATTTGTATAATTTTTCATTATATTTCCTCAATTTTTCTTATTTAACTAAATATAATTTTTTATTTTACTATCATTTCTCTCCCTCTCCCATCACATATTTCATTACAAAAAATGATTTTTAATTTTTTACCTTCTTTTCCCATCTTTTCCCTCCTTTTCTCATCTTTTTCTTATCTCCCTTTCTCATCTCTTTGTCAAACACACCCGGGAAATAAATTGTCGTCAAATCCAATGTGCTTCCCATCTTTTCCCCCCTTTTCTCATCTTTTTCTTATCTCCCTTTCTCATCTCTTTGTCAAACACACCCGGGAAATAAATTGTCGTCAAATCCAATGTGCGGTGTCAAACACACCCGGGAAATAAATTGTCGTCAAATCCAATGTGCGGCGTTGGTAAGGGTACAAATCAAAATTTATGGTAAATTCATATCCATTCCATGAAAGAGAGCGAGTCAATTGACCTTGCATTCTTCCCCTGGGGCAAGCGGATGAAATGCTTGAAATAGTGGAGATAGAATCAGTGCTATTTGGATCCATGAAGATGAAACCGATGATATAACATTGAAAAGGGCTTATCAAAAACGTGCGGGAAAACGATAACAAGAGTAGATGTACGATTTTTTTCTTTTTTTCCATAATTTGATTTATGTGGGTAAGTAAAAAATTGAAATAATGTATTACCGGACTATTAACAATGTAACACAATTTATAATTTTATTAAATTAAAATCGTATTTTTGAGTAAATTTAGGTTTTTTTAAAAATTTATACCATTTGTGAATTCAAGAGTCATTAACATACATATTAGATTAGATTTATAGTAGAGAAATGGTACACTAGCATAAGTGGTGTTTCCTCATCAGAGGGAGAGAGAGAGAGAGAGAGAGAGAGAGTTCATATGATGCCGCACAAATTGAATCTTGAGATGTATAATACAAAATGATAAAATCTTAGATTTGTTATTTAAATTGCATCCTTAACATATATTTATGGGTGAAACTACTTACAATGTATTAATACTATTTATATTTGTAAAATTACATATTAGAACATATTTATAGTCGTAGTTTGTAAAATAAAATACACTGCAAATAAGTATTATACCACCTGTAATAAATTTTAATAATAACTATATGCATATTGAACAATAGTTATAATTTAAATTTTTTTCACCATAAGAGCAAGTGATTGGTATCTGCTCTTGAAAAATCTATTAAGAATACATCCACTTGGTATGAATATCTATATTGAATGCGTATGGGCACGATCACCCTTGTGGTCGGGTATGCGCATGCAGGATAATCCTATTCAAAAGTACCCATCAGCGTGGACTTTAATATACATGGCTCTGAAAGTCTGCTCTGCTTTCCTCTCCCCCCCTCCCCTGTTTTCTGTTTGGTAGCGAAGTCTTTTCAAGTCTTTCTTTAATATATTTTTACCATATTTTCCCGTTCTATATTATAAGCCATTACCGTCTCTCTCGTGGTACCTATCTCACCTATTAATTTCTGTAATCGAAGTTTAAGGACTCAAATGGCATATAAAGAATATTTGGGGACTTCTTTTAAAATTTGCGTAGCAGTTCAAAACTGGACATGCAATTTTGAATATTAGAGCCAACGACCGCCAATTCTCGGCATAATTTGCTTAAACAACTCATTTTCCCCATTCCCATTGAGAAGTCTTCTTCACTCCAACCTGCAGACTGTCATGTGGCTGTCCCACATTGGTCTTCTAAACAATGCACTCCCTTCCTTGCTCAATCTAGACACCTATCCCACGTGACAGTCTTCCAAAGAATGCACTCCGCATGACGTGATGCTGCCATCCCAGCGAAAAACACTTCCCCCAATAAAAAATTCCTTTTTTCTGACTCATTCTCTGCTGACGTAACGGTGCAGCGTCAGCAAAAAACACTTCCCCCAAAAAGAAAAATTTCCTTTTTCTGATTCATTCTCTCTCTCCTTCCCTCCCCTTCTCTCTCTCTTCTATCCTCTCACGAAAAAGAAAAAAAAAAAACACTATTTTCTCTCTTTTCTCCCCCTCGCCATTTTTCTCTTTTCTCTTCTCTTTTCTCTCTCACCGTAAAAAGAAAAAAAAAATTTATCTCCTAATTTTTAAATTAATTTGACTAATTAAAGAGATGTAAGATTAATAAATTTTTATTTTATTTTATAGAATTAAAGATATATTAAATTCTTCTAAATAAATAAGAAATATAAAGTATAAAAACTAAACACAAAATATTATCGAAATCAAATTGTAAAATAGAATTAACAATCCAAATGTGACACTAAATTAGGAATGAAATTGAATTTTCGCAAACAGAGATTGGGGATTAGGACTAGTTTTTGATGATTTTGAATATGGCTAATACTTAATCTCCATCAATGATGGCAAACAGAGATTGAATATGACTTATTGACGGCAAGAGCAATTGAAGTCGAAGACATAGTCAAGGTGAAATTGTTTTCAGACGGACGATGGAAACCACAGACAAAAGGGGGGTGAAAGGTGATTGAAACTCCAATGATGACAACAGTGAAAGGATCAAACACTTCCCAAGTGTACTGCTTAAGCGATGCCCTAATGTGTATCTTTGACTCAAATCTAGCAACATTCTTTGAATCTAATGAACTCCCAAAACATCCGTTAAGATTAAACCACCTAGAAACCACTCGTTTATCATCAAGCCACCGCTCAATGGCTTACAAAGTCTCTGCCTACAACCTCTTCTCTACCGGGGGCTACTCTATCTTTGACTAAAATGAACAAGTAATCCTCAAATGACTGAGTTACAACAAACATTAAACTCTCATTCCAAAACGGATTGCACAACCTCCTATTTGTTGCTACCATAGAAATTCTTGTTCTCAAAACTTGATTTCTCATCTGGGCTTTTACGAAAAACTCAAGAAATCTCACCATTGAAGTTAAAGACCCTTTATCACCAGCCACAAGATCTTGAGTTTCAATGATTGAAAGTCTCAAATACCAAAGCTTTGGTGAGAGATAGACTTTGGATTTGATTGAACAAAGCCATCGAAATGCACATTTGCCATGAATTGGAAGCCAAAGCCCTAAAACACCCCCACAACGACAATTCCTGCTCTTACTTTGCCACTGCCATGTCATCCTCTGCTTCCTTAACCACTATTATGTCATCCTTTTCCATCACCGTAGCCATCTCAACAGACCCTAGTTTCAAATCCGAAACTCCTTCTCTCAAAACCCTAAACAGAAGAGCAGAAAATCGACGAGCTCAATCTTCCGAAGCAGAAAGTGATTCGTCGTCTCTGATTTCTCAATTACATACTCAAGGATCCAAAATTTGAGAGTATTATCAATATCTTGGATAAAGAATGGAATACACCTTTGCACCTCACTACTGTTTGTGATAAGTATTATATCTTGATGATACTTATAGATGATTTTCGAGTAGACAAAAGGTCATAAACAAGAATTATATGAAGACCGTTGATGTAAAACAATTCAATAAGAATATTCGAGAACTTATTAAGGTAACCCTCCCCAATTTTGTTTTAAACAACATGTAAGATTGCTTAAATCCCACATACCTTTTTGATATGCAGTGAGGTGAACTTATTAGGCACGTTTAATAGCCCATGAATCACACGTAAATACACTATCCAAACTTGGTGATGATAATTTTAAAATAATCTAACATGGATTTTCATACCCAAAATTAAAATGTTATAAATAAAAATTTCAAGATATAGAGTTAAATCAATAACCCTTTTCAATGCACTGGTCAAAAGAGAAATCATGTACAGATGGATCTACCTTTGTTTCTCATAATCCAAGGGCTTTGAATGTAATATATGATCTAGATCTTCAAAATCCTCAAAAATAGTTGTTCATTAAAGAAAATGTTCTGTGTGTTATTATCTATATCTTTCACGTAAAAAAAAGATAGTTATATTTTTACACACATTTTTTTTTTAATTATTTGAAATTCAAAAGGAATGATAAGATGTTGGAGTTGGTTTTCTCCAAAAAACCACTCCCTCCGCTCTCTCCATTATCAAGTTTCAATTTTGAATTTCAAAATCATTTTGGGTAGAGTCAAACCCATATGGGTGATCCAATACCCAATTCCAATATCTTCCACTCGCATATTAGGATTAAACCTGCATTTAGTTTAATCACTTTCATATATCATCAATTTTATACAAACAAATGGATCGTGTGACTAGTGAATACATCAAGAGCTCAAAGCTATATATCGATTAAAGATATACAACAACTCACCATTTAATACAATGAGAATATCATATCTTGTTATACCCTAAACTTCTTTTGTCATACACAGTCAATGTATCTTTTATCCCTCCAAAAAATATAAATAAGAACATACTTAATTCAATTCAAAAATATGCATTCACAATTATGTTTTAAAATATTAAGACAAAAACATAACTGATCGGTCTATGAATACAAAACAACGTGTCAGCTATAAGAAAATCTTCCTTTCACATTACTATCTATCTACTTCATCTTAGTTGCTTTCCTAGATATAGACTACAAAACCGGATCAATCATAGTTTTTTGATAACATACTAAACTAACAATACTAAAAAAAATTTCAAAAATAGGTGAAAGTTCTAAGAATATTAAATGAGGTTAAACACAAACCTCTAGATCTCATACAAAGTGATATAGAGGGATCTATCAACTCATTACTCATAGAGTCACAAAAAACACACGTAGTATGAAATATGTGTTACAATGTTTTTTCTACTCAATTAGAAGCGTATGTCTCTTTTCAGAACAATGAATCATATGGGTTTTAGTCTAAGTGTATCATAACACTCAATTTGATTTTCTCTTTTAATAAGTCATCCAAAAACATCACACTTTTAAGAGAAAACCACACCTAACTCGTAAACAAGTATAATAGATTGTGAAAAATCTATTTCGATTATCAAAAAAATGTATAAACGGTAATCTCATCTTAGTTATCTAATAAGGCGGCATATATATATATATATATATATATATATAAATATATCAATTAACTACAAATTAATATTGTCTCATCTCTACAAATCATACAGAAATTAAAAGCGATTACTCGTATGAGAGAGCCGATCTCTAAAATTTGTCTAACATATTTTATATGTTTTAAAAATACATCTCTAGGTATAGGCTTTATAAACAGATTCACTACAATTAAATGCGTAGACATATATTTCAATGTCACCTTCTTTTCAATAATGTCTCAAATAAAGTTGAACATTGTATCTATATATTTGGCTCTTCCATAATATTTAGGATCTTTTGTATAAATAATAACTGATTGACTATCACAATAAATTATCACAACTCTCATTGAATTGCTTACCATTTGTTTATGATAATTATGGATCATTGAATTCTTGAATAGTACCAGAAAGAATAATTTAAATTAAATTGTTAAATTAATTAATATTAATATTTCATGTAAATAAAACAAAAATCAATGAATATTTGAATAAAAAAGCAAGAAATTAAATGAAATACATAACCTCCTAGTGAAGATAATTGAAATAAAATCATTCTTGAATTAGAAAATAAACTAACTAATCATGGTAGAAAACATTGTCTCTTGAAATCTTCAACAAAAAACAAAAATAAAAATAAAAATAAAAGATATTTCTTTAGATTTTTTATAGGGTGAACAGTGAGGTCTCCTCTTGGAATGACTTTACATGAAGTTCACGTCTGTGATGGCTGCGTTTTTTGTTGTCCTAAAAATCTCCGGAGAATAACTTAATTTAAATAAAGTTATCGCAAAAATAGAATTTCCTAAAATTCAAAAGTTACTGATGATAAAATAATCAACTAACTTGGAAACATAAAAAAGAAACTCTTAAAGTTCAGATGGTACAAGACATGATAAAAAATAAATTTTTAATATGTGAGAATCTTTAAATATCAATATTTCAAGACTTTCTTTTTATGGAAAAATCTATTTTCAACACTTTTCAATTTTGTTTTTCAATTTATTACAAATTTTCTTCATTTTTCTTTGTATTTCCTTGTCAACTCTTCTAATAATTTAATTGACAAATTATTATAAAATATTAAATTAATGTAATATTCAATTAAAAATATAATAAAATTGATCATAAAAATTAACATTAACTTAAATCATGTATGTATTATTATAGTTACTTTGGAGTGGGGTGGGGGAGGAAGAAAAACTATTTATTAAGGCCAAATTTGAGAGAGGGCAGAAGAAGGGGGCATTGTATTTTCTAGGAGGATGAGAGCTCTTAAAATAAATTAAAAAAAGAAATCGTATTTGGGTTTGGGTCTAAGGAAGGTACTTTTTTTTTTTTTTTTTTTTTTTTAATTTAAGGAGAATGAGTGAAATGAGGCATGAGCCCTCATTTGTTTAATCTTCTCTCCCATCCGCCAACTCTCTTTCTGTCTCCCCTCTTCGCTTTCTTTCCTCTCTTTTCTTTTCTTTTTTGTTTTGTTTTTGGAATTACGCGAGGGAGAGGAGAAAGGGGAAAAAAAATGAAGGAGAGAAGAGAGAGAATCATATCTCTCCCCTTTCACATTTGACCATTTATTAAAAATCATTCTCCCCAAATAAAGAATGATCATCATACAATGGTGGGTTTATTATTTAATGATAATCGCTCATTACCAAATGAGATAATAAAATAATAAATAATAATGGAATGATCATCAGATCGTTATGAAGAAGATGATACAAAATTTTTCGTAGAGGTTTGAATTTCCACCGATAGGTACGAATGTTAGGAATGAGGAGTTGGTAAGTAAATAACAAATCATTCTTACCGCGTTGCATAATTCAATTACTTTTAGACGAAATTAAATAATAATAATAATAATAATAATAATAATAATAATAATAATAATAATTCTGGTTCAAATAACCCTCAGGACTTCTAAGTTAATTTAGACATATTAAAGTCCAATTATTATTCCACAGATTCCCCGCTTGCCAATATCACGACCAAACGATATAAATAAAATAATTGAGTTTCTCCGATCTTCTTTGAATTTAATCATATAATCTGATTTTTTTTTTTAAAAAAAATTTAGATCATTTTCGGTATGATACTAAAACTTAAAATATTATTGTCACTGGCATCTCCTAAGAGGTTTTAAGGATATTTTTATTGCAATTTTAGGATAAACATGCGGTGGCGACGCAAGAATTTCACATCCCATTTTAGCAAAACTCGTGAGAATTAAAAGGAAGGTCGTAAGTGTTGGACAAATTTTTAGTTATTCCCTTGTGAAATCAATATCAACCTGCGTAAGTGATTACGCATTTAATTGACAAGCACAGCTCTGTTTGTTACCAAAGGGGCCATTGTGTGTTTTAATGTAATGATTCACATTCACATGCACGCCATCATATTCTATAGCTTAATAATGATGATGACAACCACCACCACCGCACCACCACACTGAATGTGATACCCGCTCACTGTTTTCAGGTTCTTCCATTTTTATTTTAGGTTTCAAAATAATGAAAATTTTATACAAGAGTCGTATCATATGTGACACCTTAAATTTTATTGTTTTTATTACCCTTATTTATGAAAGAATTTGAGAGCATTACTCTATTAAAGAGTAAAGACAAAAAAATAATTTCACATATTAAAAAATATAAGAAAACAACAACTTTAAAAAAATAATATAACACATTACATATCCTTCTCTGCATAATACCTTGCCAAGATGGGTGGCGAAGACGAAGACGGTGACATGGTCTCAATTTTTCTTAAAAAACTAAATTATACTTTTAGAAATTTATTAAATTAAAATTTAATATTCTCAATAAAAAATAATGTGAAAATTTTTTTAAGATATTATTACAAAAATTAGAAGTGTTGTCTCATTTGTATTCCCTTGTTAGATCATGAGAAAATTAGAAATCAATATTTTTTATACTGCATTTAAATTTTTTTCTGGGCTTTGCCGGAAATCAATGAGGGTTTGTGATTTTTGATTTTGTTTTTGCTTTTTTTTTTTTAATTTTTTTTTAAATATTTAGAGTCTACATATCTAGTTTCTTCATTTGTCACATTGTTTTCCCACCTTTACCACATATATTCAATGAAAGAATTGAGAGAGAGAGAGAGAGAGAGAGCCTATTTTTTAATATATTATCTCTAACGTGCTCAAAAGAAAGCAAAATAAAAAATTCTAACATGCGATTCACATGGAAAGTGTTCGACGGATGCTGAACAATTATGCCAACCTAAAATTCCATTCCTCAGGTTTTGTCTAGAAACAGAGTTGTATATTGAATATTGATTTTAGTATCAAGTGGGATTAGTTAATATAGTGCAAGTGCAACCCTAGGATCAGTGGTTCCATTATTACCAAAGATTATTTAAAAAGAATAAATAATTATTTAAGATGCATTTGAATTGCTCAATTAAATATAATGTTATTCTTTATGTGTTTGGTTGCTTTTATTTGCCAAAGCCCTTGAATTTGATCCTCAACTTTTTCCCATTATTCCTTCAAAATGTTGAGCAAAATTGTTAAGTGATATATCTAGATTTGATCATTCATTTAGTATCCAGAGTTTCGTTCCGACTAATCTAAACTGAGTTGTTGTCAAGTCCTTATTCGGAGGGAGCTCTCCCAACGTCGTTTTTGCTATTATCAAGACTTGAATCCAAGTATTTGATGTGAGTTCTATTGCCTTTCACATTAAACTAACGAAACACTGATATTGTTAAGTGATATATTGTGTTAAGAGAATTTTATCTCTTAATCACACCATTGAGAGACAGACCTATATGAGGATGAGAGTAGACAATTACATCCTCTCAATTTTTTAAATTTAATTAATTTTTATAATGCATATTTATTTTATACCTATTTAACTATAATTTTATCTCCATTTGTCTTTTTTAAAATTTATTTATTTGATTAAATTTCACATAAATCATTTTTTAAAAACTCATCATATAACAAAAATAAAATATGATATCACTATCACATATTTGAAATCAATTAAAAAAATATTTTGTAATCTTTAAATTCAAGAAAGAAAAATAAAAATAAAACTGCAACCCAAAAAATTATTAATTTGATATTGAAAACTTCACTCTAACACCCTTTCTCTTCCCTCCTCTCTTTCCCTAACTTTCCCTCTCCTCTCCCTCTCCCTCTCCCTCTCCCTCTCCCTCTCCCCTTGGGCCTCTCCTCCCATCCATTTTATTTTTTCCTCTATATTTTATTTTTTTTTTTTGATACACGTCTCTCTCCTTTGCATTTGTCCTTTTCCCCTCTCCTTTCCCTTAGTCTTTTTGATACATGTCTCTCCTTTCCCTTTGTCTTTTCTCCTCTTCTTTCCATTTCTTCTGATTTTTACATCCCTGATTCTTTTTTTTATATTTCTTTCACTTATCAATCTCCATTATCTAATTTTCTCCTATTAACTATCAAAACTATTTTCAAATTTGAAGAAAAATATATTATGTATCCTATAAAAAAAGTACATATTTTCAATTGAAATTTTTTATTTTCAAAATATTATAATTGAATTATTTTTTTATTGATATTTTAGATTTTTTAATATAATTTTATAATTGATGTTTGTTATTTGAATAAATATCTTATAATTTTTTATACCCCGTCTTTAGATCTTAGGTCTACCGCTGACAGCCATTTAAATTATATAAAAAACAATTTATATTTTGAGAAATTATTCAAAATTTTGCTTTTTCTACCGCACTTTGTTGTTTGGTAGCAGGGTACTCATATCGTGGGTAGAAATTAAATGGTCTAAGCTAATATGAGCCGAGGAGGATACGCCGAAAGGTTTTCTAATTCAAGCTTGGCAAATCAAGTCCATGGCCACCCAACATTAGACCATTAAAGGGGGAACCAAAAACAGATATTTAATTTTGTTTTTAGGGGGAAAAAAATCGCAACTACCCTTTAAAAATATATCTATAAACCTATTGGGCCCACAATTATATGCACTGAGTAAGTGTTTCTTTCGATCATCTGGCTCATCTCTATGGTACCAAGATCTGTGAATCTAATGAATATTAAATTTGAGTTTAAAAACAAAAAAAATATACTAAGAGAATTAATTTTTAAATTGGACTCTACAACAGTTTGAACTGTATTAGTTGAATTTTCAGATACTCGTTATCAAGTAAAATAAAAATCCATATAGCGCAACTATTAAATTTCTTTCTTTATAGAGAAATATTAAACAAGGATTTGCATATTAAATTTGTCACCTAGTTACTTCGGGTGTAACCATTATGCATTTGAATTGGTCAAATCTCTAACAACCAGTTATGGGACCTTGTGAATTGCAGGAGGTAGAATAGAAGTGTACTATAATAAAATTGTAGTATGATATAAAAATAAAACCACAAAGGCAAATTCCATGAGGCAATAGCCCAATGTCCCAACCAAAAACAACAGAAGGACCCAATTTTTAAGGGGGAAAAGATGAATGGAAGTGAATATCATAAGGGTCTTGACGCCCATTAGGAACACCTTATAACAATAAGAATTAGTAAATAAATTGTCGTCAAATCCAATGCGCGGCATTGGTGAGGGTACAAATCAAAATTTACAGTAACTTCATATGCATGCCATGAAAGAGAGTGAGTCAATTGACCTAGTATTCTTCCACTGTGACAAGCGGATGAAATGCTTGAAAGAGTGGATTCCCCCCCCCCCCCCATTTACCCATGCAAGTGATTGAGAACTTTGACCTTTATTATTAAATAAAATTCGATAATTCTATTGTTATTATAGACGAAACTACATACAATGTATTAATACTATTTATATTTATAAAAAGTACATATTATAACATATTTGGACTCATAATTTATAAAATAAAATACACCGCAAGTATTATACCACTTATAATAAATTTTAATAATAAATATATGCATATGGAACGTTGAAAAGGGATTCTCAAAAAGGGGTGGAAAAACGATAAAAAAGTGTAGTTGTACGATTTTTTCTTTTTTTTTTTTTTGCCGTGATTTGATTTATGTGGGTATGCAAAAAACTGAAATAATGTATTAACGGTATGACACTATTTATGATTTTATTAGATTAATATTATATCTTTGAGTAAATTTAAGTTTTTCAAAATTCATACCATGTATGAATTCAAGAATAAAAAATATACGTATTAGATTAGATTTATAGTACAGAAATAGTACACTAACGTAAGTGGTGTTACATCATTGGGACCATAATCAATCAATGAATAATTATCTTCGCTGATCAAAGGAGGAGGAGAGAGAGAGAGAGAGAGAGTTTATATGATGTCGCACAAATTGTACAAATTGAATCTTGAGGTGTTCAATACAAAGTTATAATCTTAGATTTGTTACTTAAATTGTATCTTGACCATAGAAAAATTAATTGCTAGGCATGAGAATATATAACTTCTTTAGTCAACTTCACATTATCCCTTTTTTTTTTTTTTTTTTCTCCTATTTAGATAAACAACTGAGGGGATTTTTTTTCTCCCCAATAATTGTGCAAGTATGTTTTGTATGTATTCTAAAACATTTGCAAAAATCCGCATTTACTTATCCAGGTGAGCAAGAAATTTGGCCTTTAAATAAAATGTGATAATTCTATTGTTATTATAGGTGAAACTACTTACAATTTATTAATACTATTTATATTTGTAAAAATATGTATTAGAACATATTTTTAGTCTTAATTTGTGAAATAAAATACACTGTAAATAAGTATTATTCGACTTATAATAAATTTTAATAATAAATATATACATATATTGAATAATAGTTATAATTTAAATTATTTTACCATAAGAGCACGAGATTGGCAACTCCTGTTGAAAAATCTGTTCTGAATATCTCTATGTTGAATGCGTATGGTCACCATCACCCCATGGTCGTGTCATGCACGATAATCCTCCTGCAAGGTACCAACCGGCGTGGACTTCAATACACACAGCTCTGAAAAGTCTGCTTTCGCCCCCCACCCCCCTGGGTTATCTATTGTTTTCAAGTCTTTCTTTAATATATTATTTCTTGTTTACCCTATTTTCCGGTTTAATATATTATTTCTTGTTTACCCTATTTTCAAGTCTTTTCCGTCTCTCTCGTTGTACCCACCTCAACTATTAATTTATTACTCATTGGGTCGGTTCACATGGTATAAAATATGAATCCGGTTGTTAATTCGAACGAGTCAATGGATTTTTAGATTATTTGATTTGGGTTATTTAGGTTTTTGAAAAGTATTCAATCTAATCAAAAATTAAATTGAATAAAATAAAACTCAAATTAATTTATCTGAATTAAATTTGAATTATTTGATTTAGATTATTTAGGTTTCATTTACTTAATTAATCACATAACATGAAAAATTCTTTTAATGATTTGGGTTAAATAGTTTAGATTTTAATCGGATTTGATATGAAATGTTACGTGAAAATATGTTATTCGGGTTTTGGATGGATTCTGAATAAAAATCTTTATTTTTATATCTAAATCATTCACCCAAATTTTTAATCTATCGAAACCATTCATCCAATTTGATTTTTATTTATCCAAACTGAATAATTTAAATTTAATTTGGATCGGACAGATGAATGAATTCATCCGAATAATGAACACCGCTGTTTCATAGACATAAGCTTTTATATATATATATATATATATATATATATATATGTATATCAAATATGTATGGCTATTATTTAATAATTTAATAATAATTTTTATGCGTTACGGCATGTGATGCGTGAGAAAAATGACGTCAGATGTCAGATCACCAAAGACACCTCCATAATTTCTGTACCAAACCCTAACATCAGTCCGTTTAAGGAGTTGGTTACTTGCTACTGTAATCGAAGTTTAAGGGCTCAAATGTTATAAAATAACGTTTGGGGACTTTTTCGAAATTTGCATAATGGTTCAAAACCAGACATGTAATTTTCAATATCAGAGCCAGCGGAGTGAATCTGTCAAAATGTCTTCTCCGCGTGATATGCTTAAACAACTCATTTTCCCCAGATATCTTCTTTACTTCAACTTGTAGACTCTCCGTTCCGTGAAACCCACTCCTGTGATTCAAAATGCTCTTATTTTTATATTGCGAATGCCAGATACATTTGCTGTCTTCAAAACCCCACTTCTCAATAACCTCTCCAGTATTTTTTAACGTTAGACTTCTTGAAACACGACTATACTATGAACCTCTGAAGCTTCTATAAAAGAGACTAACCTTTTGATTTACAGTGCTAATCAAGCAATACCCACTTCAGAATTTCAAATCCAATCCAAACCTATATGAAGCTACTGTTTTAGGAGATATCAATTTTTTGATAACCACCTAATTAGATATTCTGAATAAACAGACTGGCCAAAAATCAACGTAAATGAAAGTTCAAGCACTCAATTCCATTACCCCATTATGAAACAAGTAAAGTATAACAAAATGTATAACCTTCTCCTCCCCCCAAACTAAGAAAAAAGGACCAAGAGGGGAGATGAGATGTATGAAGGAAGACATGAAAAAGAAGACTTTCATAATTGATGCAAGCATCTTACAGGTAAATTATCTAATATTTTTGTGCCACTCATTCCAAAAAAAAAAAAGAATCACATATACTTATATTTAAGTGGTAGTATACTTATTAAATTTTGAAATTAACCAGGCAAATCTAAGTGTTTTTAATATTTAAAAATTATCAACATGGTATATAAATCTAAAATTTGATGTTGTCCATACTACTATTCTATATTTATCTGTATATATGTATATATACATATATACAAACATACATATATATTAAATAATTAAATGCATAATTTATACCAGATTCATGCAAATAAATTGCCATTAAATAATTAGAGAATTAACGTTTGAGCAGTCCATGTGCGTAGAGATTGTGAAGGAACTAGGAAGATACAATTTTTCGAAATGTAACCATCCCATCTCTCTCTCTCTCTCTCTCTCTCAAATGATTGAAGACCACATTTGCTTAGTGTAATACATTTGGCGCGTAAGGCGTGGAAAAGAAAAAAGTATTAGAATCTACTAGTATTATGTATCACATTTTAACCTTTTGAGATGATTTTCAGAGAAGTAGAGACCAGGCGAAGTAGAGGTTAGGTAATTTTGTTAATGTAAAACATTATTGTTGTAACAAGAATTTTTATTTTTTTTAATGAAAAATTTAGATTTTAGGTTTAAAACTATATATTCTATTATAAACTTTTAAATTAGGTTAACAAATTTTACTAATAGAGTGAGAGAAAAAAATTAATAAGAAGAATATAGACAAGTAAAGATTTCCCAACCAGTCTTAAGGTCTTCAAAAAATTTTTTTTTTGATACAAGGAAATGCAATCAATCAGAATCGAACTGAAAACTAGAGAATGAAAGTAAGGAGACTTTACTGCTTGACTTGTCCATGAGAGATATTATTTTTCTATCATTATATGAGGACTTGTTATATTTTTTGTTCAACTTGCTATAAGGGATTGAAAATTATTTAAATTGATAAATTGGGATTATACAAACTATAATTATTATTATTTCCCTTCACCGAATATATGAAAAAAATTGGGAAAATTAAGATATGAAAATTGAGAAAGAGACTAAAAAATGAAATTTTTCATTTTTTTTTTCAAAGTCCTTTTCTCATAAAATTTACATTAAAAAAAAAATCAAGAAATTAGACGATTTGAACTCCACTAATAAAACGGCTCCATGAGGACGAAGAGATATCTTCGACTTCACTTGAGTTGAGAGAGAGAGAGAGAGAAAGGATCATGGTGAGTTTGGTCAACGTCGCTTAAATAATTAAAAGGAAGCACAATATCAGCTGATTTAATTTATGATTCATTGACCCTACATGTCTAGTTTCTTCACCTGTCACGTTGTTTTCCTACCTTCACCACATATATTCTACAAAAGAATTGAGAGAGAGAGAATAATTTTTTTATATTATCTCTAACGTGCTTAGAAGAAAATTCTAACTTGTAATTCACATGGAAAGTCTTCGATGGAAGTTTAGCAGTTATGCCCACCTAAAACTCGTAACTCATTCATATTTTTAGAATAAATAATTATTTAAGATGCATTTGAATTTTTTAATTAAATATAATGTTATTCTTGATGTGTCTGCTAGCTTTTATTTTCCAAAGCCCATCCTCCAACTTTTTCCCATTATTCCTTCAAAATGTTGAGCAATGTTGTGTGATATATTGGGAAAGAGAATTTTCTCTCCTAATCACGCCATTGAAATGATAAAAAAAATATATATTTTTTGAGAAATTATTCAAAATTTTGCTTTTCGGCCGCACTTCTTGTTTGTAATAGGGTAATTATAAATGGGTCTAATAATTAAGTTGAGTTAAATTAGTCAGAATTCATAAATTGGTTATTGAATATGAGTGAGGCAAAAAAAATAAGGTACTCATATGTTGGGTAGAAAATCAAATGGTCTTGCTAATATGAGGTGAGGAGGATACGCAAAGGTTTTCTAATTCAAGCTTGGCAAATCAATTCCATGGCCACCAAACATTAGACCATTAGAAAAAAAGAAAAAAAAAGAAAAAGAAAAAACAGATATTTAATTTTGGTTTTAGAAAAACCAAGAAAAGGCAACTATCCTTTAAATGTATATCTATAAACCTATTGGGCCCACAATTATATGCGCCGAGCAAGCATGTCAATCATCTATCTCATCCATATGCTGCAATTATTAAATTTCTTTATAGAGAAATATTAAACACTGATTTATATATTAAATTTGTCGTCGTGTTACTTTGGGTGTAACTATTATGTATTTGAATTGGTCAAATCTCTAACAACCAGTTATGGGACCTTTTGCATTGCACAAGGTAGAATAAAAGTGTACCATAATAAAATTGTAATATGATATAAAACCACAAAAGTAAATTCCATGAGGCAATAGGCACAATGTTCCGACCAAAAACAACAGGAGGACCCAATTTGTAAGGGAAAAAAGGTGAATACAAGTGAATATTACAAGGTTTTTGGCCCCCATTTGGACCACCTTGTAACGATAAGAATTAGTAAATAAATGGTTGTCAAATCCAAAGCGCGGCATCATATGCATGGCATGAGAGAGAGTGAGTCAATTGACCGTGTATTCTTCCCGTGTGTCAAGGCCCAAGGTCGACTTTTGATCCTGCTCCGCGGGTGGGTCTCGCAGTCAAGCTCCCTTCTGCTATGCATATTCATGCAACACTGAAAAGGGCTTATCAAAAACGGGTGGAAAAATGATAAAAAGTATTTTATTAAATTAAGATTGTATTTTTGAGTGAATTTAAGGTTTCTGAAATTTGTACCATTTATGAATTCAAGAGTCAGGAATATATGTATTGGATTGGATTTATAGTAGAGAAATGGTATACTAGCGTAAGTGGTGTTGCCTCATCTGAGCCATAGTCAATCAGTGAATGATTATCTTTGCCGATCAGAAGAAGAAGGAGAAGAAGGAGAAGGAGAAAGAGAAGGAAAGGGGGCGAGAGAGAGAGAGAGTTCACATGATGCCGTAAAAATTGAATCTTGAGATGTATAATACCACGCTATAAAATCTTAATTGAAAATTTTGTTACATAAATTGCATCCTTATCGTAGGAAAATTAATTGTCAGGCGTGAGAGTATATAACTTCTTAAGCCGACTTCACTTTACCCTTTTTGCAGTTTTCCCATACTCTGATAAACAATTGAAGGGGTTTTATTTATTTATTTTTTCTAATAATTGCTCAAGTATCTTTTGTATCAATTAAAAAATATCTGCAAATATCCAAATTAATTCATCTGCAAATACTCAGATAAACAACTAAAACGCACTTAAAAAAAAAGTAAAATTTGTGGGTAGGTCAACATAAAATATGGTATCACTTTTCATATGAAATCTGGCAATTTTCGTTTTTTATTTACCAAAAAATTGAAAGTTTAATGGAATTGCAATTCATTTAGGGAAAAAAAGAAAAAAGAAAAACCGTTTGCCATAAAGACCCACGATTTTTGTCCTTTTGTTGATCGGAGATCCCAAAGATTCTTTCCAAAAGAAAAAAAGTTAACTTTATTTACAAAGAAAAAAGGTAACAAAACTCTGTCTTCCCTAATCCTTTACCAAAAAAATATCCCGCCATTGGGGACCTTCAAATGAGGTCTTATCCTTCTTTTTTTATTATTGGACGTCAATTTTGATGAAAATTTATCAAAAAAATTTTTTATTAAAATTCACACCAAAAAATTTTTGTATAATTTCAAAAAATCTAAAATATCCATATAAACCTAGGAATGACATTATCTGATTCGACTTGACAAATACCTGAAAAACCTGATTCAAAAAATTTAATCCATCGAATCGGATTTTTTTCAAAAATAGGGTTAGAGTCGGATAGAGGTCGGGTTTTATATTAGAATAGTTGGATTAGTTTGGATATGAATTTAAATTATAAATAATTCGACTCGATTCGACTCAGTAACAATTTATAATAAAATAAAATTTTAATTTAATTTTATATATTAAATAAAAAAATATTTTTAGGGTTGTTTAAGATTTCTAATAAATTTTTGAAGAATTTTAGGGTTGTTTTAGGATTTTAATATTATATTATTAAGTAAAATTTTTAAGATTTTTCTTTCTCAGGTAAGGTACCGGTCGGGTATGGATCGGTTTAAAGATCGAATAAGATTAGCTTTTTAATGACATGCATTATATCGATCGGATTGAATTATATTTTTTTAAAAAAAAAATTCATAGGTTCAGATATGGTTTTTTATTTTTTCACTCGAATCTAGTTAGGATTAGATATGGATTTTGAAGTTAAAATTTAGGGTTAAATATGATATTAACATGACTCGAACTATAACCGATCCATTGACATACCTACATAAACCCAATTTTTAAAAAATATTAGGACAATATAACTTACTCCGAAAATTCACACAATTCAATGATCATATATATAAACAAAATCTTAATTATAAAATATACAGAAAAAATTCTAATGACTCAAGTATATGTGGCTCTGATACCACTTATTGGAAAAATATAACTTGATTGAAAACTATACTAAATATCATGTTAAATAATCAGACTTGAAATTTAATTTCCGAAATTGAAAACTTAGATCAGATAAAAGAGTACCTAATTTTATAGTCGAAAATAAAACTAAATGAAATTTTGGTCTTCTAAGTCAATTATATTCTTATAATATCTCTCTGTATAAGGGGATATCAGAAAATTAGAGTGATACATTAATCCAGATACCATAATTCTTTTATAGCTATAGATATGACTTTTACCTTCCAAATTCATAATGAAATCTGTCTGTTCAGTTAATTATAGTTATCTTATTGAATTCACATAAATTAGTAACTTTTCAGCTATTCTTAAGTCACCTTTTGATATTCTATGTTTAACCTATCATAAATAGTAAATATTTATTGATATCCCTACATTTATTTAGTGCATATTTGACAGAATTTTTTTCTTCTTATCTTCTCATTTTAAGATGAAACAGAAATTAATAACTTTTGAAATAGAGTTAAAAGTTATTTGACATTTTTACTTTTAAAAATTGTTTATATACTCTTTTTTTATAAATTAATTATTTGACAAAAAATTTTTTATAAACTATATTTTTAATTAAATTACTATATAGGGTATATGCAACATTTATAAATATAAAATTATGAATACTCAAATCATATAAATAGAATAAAAAATATTTATGAATATATTTGAAATTAAAAAAAAAAATCCACCCAAGTCATAACATTTATGAACACATTTATGGTATAAATTTATTTGAAATTTTGTATCATTCAAATGATAATATAAATGGAATAAAAAAATAGTTCCAAAAAAATAAAGTATTAAAAAAAGAGAAGAAAAAACTCCTCCCAATAGTCTTTCCTTAAAAGCTATTTTTTCAATTTTTCTTTATAGAAAACGTTACTTTTAAGCATAAAAAAATTCTATTTGACAGGGTTTCTTTTTGTAAAGAGAGGAGAAGTTAGAAAAAAAAACCTGCCAAATAGACAGTTATTTTCATATCTTACTAGATACATTAAACTTAAATTGTCAAATTTAGTATAACTTATACGATAATATGCAACACATAATTACTTTTACATATAAGTTCAATATTGGATTAATGATCCAACAATCCCAACCACCCTAGTGCCACCGAGTGCCATAGCTGCAGCCACCACCTGCTTACTCATCGTCTCTCCGGTCATGCAATACCTAGCAAAGCTTTCACAGTTGTTAAAGACCAAATTGTATTTGCCAAAGGAATTTCTCTTAACAATTTCTCGGCGCGATCTAGGACTGTCTTGGCTTCATTACTGTTTTCTGTGGAGCAAGTGCCAGCTCGCTTTAGAAGGAGCCGTTTGGAGGAGACACCATACTCGACACGGCGGAGCTTCTGGCCCGAGAGAAAGCATTGGAGGCAAGTCTTGACAACTCCATGGTCCTTGTTTGGGTCAAAGCCACACGTGCAGCTCCCTTTTAAGTTGAATGAAGGTCGTGATTCATATGTTTTTGTGCAGTGAATCACTTCCCCTTCTCCCACATATATTCCTACATTCTCAACAGAATTTGTGTAAATTGCCGAATTATAAGAAAGATTTCAAGACTTGGGGCAATTGGATCTGGTCCACACAAGAATCATAGAATTTGTATTTTGGGAATTAATGGGTATGAATATGGATTCTACGACGATCAATTGTTTTACTATCCTCTCGTATGTTTGTTTGCCTCCCTTTCTTCCTTCAAAGCTATTGATTTTGGTCCCCAAGGGAAGCCCACTACCAACTGCCTTCCTCCCCTGATCCCATAATGTAGAATTTGATTCCTATTGTAACAAAAAAAAAAAAAAAAAAAACTATTGATTTTTGAGGTTTTAACTGGTGGCTACTCACAAATCATAGCGCCCTTTAGGCCCCACACGGCTGGGGGCGCAAGCTTCAAGATTTAGAGGGCGGAGTTTGGCCTTAGAATAAAAGGACCGATCATAGGTCAACCGGCATGAATTTCTCCGAAAAAAGGAGGAGAAAGAAAATGTTACATTGTTAGATACCGGATAATTTTATATTTCAGTGAGCAAATATGCCATACTAAGGGTGCCTGGGCTTGCTGGCTGATTTAGTCATGTTCAATAGGAGATGCAAGACACCAACTCAATCTATAAGATATTGGCAATGGTATTCCTCTGGCAAAGGTAACGGCAAGATATTGGCGAAGATGATTGAATATTGTAAGAAACATCTCTAACACCAAGAACATGGAACACTCTTTAAGGAAGATCTTCTGGGATGCTGAGTTTGTTAAGGTTGATCCAGATATTCAATCTCAAGTAAAGCCTCTCTCTCAAACAATGTCTGATTATGGTTTCATCTGTGATTAGGGTTTAGAATTATGCAATTTTTTGACGTTGATTTTTATAGCTGCGCAGAGCATCTACATATCAATGGCCTCTTGTAACTCATCACAAGACTATGAACAAGTTATTCAAGGGATTGACCCGCAAGGAGACGATGATGGAAAAAGAAGAGGGGAGGAAGAAGAAGACTCTCACTCTCATTATAATTTCCTTAATTAATTGGCGGAGCACTTCTACTTGTTTAATGTTATTGGTATGATATGATAGGACTAATGTACAACAAGGAAGCTATACGTACTCGAAGGTATACTGCTTGATATAACTGAAAAGCGTTTAGATATGCGTTCAACAAGATCTAAACATATATATCTCTGACCCTACATCGCGCAAAGAAGAAGTGATATTCTGCACATGAATGGTCCGTAGCAAAATTTATGTCTTCAATATTATATTGCTTTGGTTTGCCGTGCAACAGCTTGTAAATGTTTCTGATTTTCTGGTTCAATGGTAATAACTTTATGCTCTCATATTTTTTAAATGTCCCTACTTTCGTGATGTCGGTGTCTTGTCCACCGAGCCTCTTCCCGGGAGTTATTTTACTGCTCTCGGCATTGTCTTGTTGTACGTGCTCTCTCTCTCTCTCTCTCTCTCTCTCTCTCTCTCTCTCTCTCTCTTAATTATTTTTTGTGTTGCATTCTTTGATATTTTAACTTTTTATTTATATGCATTTGCATTGCCTTCCCTTTCTGCTAAACAAAGGGCGAAAATAGTTGGCCTTACACATCATCTAGTTATAAAAAAATAAAAATAAAAATAAATAAAAAACCTAACTGGGTTTGTGCTTACAACGATAATTAACTTGAGAGAGAGAGGGCACGAACCATGGTGAGAGTAAGAATAGAGTCTCCTATAACTGTAGATGTGATCTCCATGTACTAATTCATCTGGACTGACCTTTCCCATTCCCCGTACTTCCCGAAAAATACATCAATTCCCGTTCCGAGCAATCCTTTTGATGTTTCCCGAGGAAAGATAGTTTAAGGAAACAATCAACACAATTAATATCCAAACAGTTCAGATATTTGTGTTTCAAAAATTAAACCTCTTTCACTGGTTTTTCTTGCCGATGTCTTGGTGCCTTACAGGAAATTAATCTGCATATATATATTAATTGTAATTTTTCCAGACTACATTCAATATTAATTTTCTTCGTGCCTAAGAAATAGGGCTCCACGCATGCCTGAAGACAAATCCATTTTGCTCTCTTCATTGTGGGAGTGAAAATAAATGGTAAGTTTGACTTGTCCATGCAAGGTAATTTTCTTCGTTCGATTCTATAGTATGAAAAGAAAATAAGTTCTTTTAAGAGAAAAATTACGAATGTCCAAAGAGTGTGAAAAAAAATATTGTCTTTAAGATTACAAGTATTTTTGAGAAAAGATTTAAGTTTGTAAATTCAGTTGTGAGGTAATTAGGGTATTGGAATTTTTTGGTGAAATAATTTTTCTTTTTTATTTTTGAATTTTGTTCACTTCGTTTAGGCAGTTATTGGTAAAATATTTTAAAAAAATTTGTTGTTTTTCTTAAATGTCATTTACCAATTGACAAAGTTTAGTTTAATTAAGAACTAGGACTATTTGGTGAAGTAGGAAAGAGAATAAGTTCCTGGTTTTTTCCTACTGAAATCAACATCAACCGCGTAAGTGATTATGCATTTAACTGACGGAAGCATAGCTCTAGTTGTTTCCAAAGCGGGGGCGGAGCCACGTTCACACTTTTGTTTTGTGTGTGTGTGTGTGGGGGGGGGGGGGGGGGGAGGGCGAGGGGCAGCCCCCCGCAAGACTTTTGAAACATTTTAATTAATTAATATCATTTGCCATTGCACAACTCAAACCCCAAAAAGCATTCCAATATTTCTCTTCTGAAAAAAAAGAACTCTCTCTATAGGATTATCTTTCTATTGTTTTTTCTTTCCCTTTTAACCTTGAAGCACACAATATGGCGACAGCATCTGCATGTGTCGTCATCATATCTGTGCAAATTTATTTTAATTAGAGAGTGGGTGAAGAATTAAAAAAAAATATCTTACATAATTCTAAAAATGTAAGAAAATTAAATAATATTATATAAACAAAATTATTAAAATAACTGGTTAAAACATAGAACCCATTATGGAAAATCTTTTTATTTATTGAATAAGTAGATTTCTTTTTTATGTGAAAAGATATTTTTATTTTTTATTATGCTATTAGGAAATTGTCAAAATAATTCAGATATATTTTCATGGGGTTGTCAATGTTATATATTACTTATTGTAATCTTATACGATATACAAATTTTTGAAAAAAAATTAACAAATATTTTGATATAATAGAAAATGCAAAAGTTAAAATAAGTTACCATGGTTTTTAAATATATTACAAAATGCTTGTTTGTTGGGTAGATAATTTTTTTAAAAAAAAAATAAATCACATGTGTCCATTGGGACCGAGTAAATTTAATTTGACTCAATTTGGATTTTTAAAAGGTAAAACTCTCTCGTACTTATTTTTACCCTACACAAAAGTCGAATACGAGATTTATTCAAAAGATATCAATATTTAACCACTAAATCAATTAAATGTTTGTGATAGATGAAAAATGATGAAATCCGGTTTCATATGTCACATTAAATTTGGTTCTTAATATCATCTTTTCTTCTTCTATCATATTTATCTTTGTCACGCCCTGATTCTCAAATCTAAGCATGTGACAACCATCGCATGATTTTAAAGTGCATGTAATCACCGATATGCACCCCAACATCCAGCCATACTAGAATGATACCATACCCATGTTAAGAAATCCAGCACAAAAATATTTGAATCCAAAACAAGTAAAAACTAAATTAAATATTTAACATTTCAAATATAACTTTCAGAATATATTTTTCAACTTAAAAAACATATATAAATTATATTACAAGAAGAGTTTAAAAAAAAATGTCATCCGATGGGTCGTCTACATGCCTTAAATCCACAAGTAAGAAGAACCAATACCAATAGTTGGTCGCAGATAACTCTCGGCTCGACTAAATCTAACTAGTGGTGAAATGACTTTGAACTTTACACTTCCTTTGAGAAAAATAAAAATAAGAAATGATTATAGAAATATTTAGCGAGTAAAGTATAATGGCATAACTGTATAAGAAAATAAACGTTAAGTGTGAAAGTGTCAAACAATAATTTTCAAAATTATATTTCTGTTCGAACAACAAAAATCTTATAGTCATCTCAACATTTCTCAACAAAGGTCATAATTTCTTTGAAATATAATAAGCAATTCACTATGCACATTTCCAAAACAAAGGGTTGCCTCAAAATCTCTCTGCCACAGGTTTGGACCGAATCAATGGTAGAACTGTTAAGAGATTTTATTACTAATCATAAAAATCATCACAAACATTGACGTTAGTTTGGGACCTCCCAAGGCAGCCTCCCGTGAGACTTTTGAAACATTTTAATTAATTAATATGACGAGGTACAAATGATTTTGCCTATCATAGAAGGCCTTTAAGGAAAGAACCGGAGGAAGATTCATTTATCTGCACCCACATGGGCAGCTATACTAGCATTTATTAATCAGTAGAAGTGTATGCTGTTGTCAAAATGGATGCCTCAAGCCATATTTCTGTGGTGGAGGAGGTTTCTGTTGAGATCCTGTATGGTCAAGTACCACAATTTTTACAAATCTCTTAAATACTATTTCATATGCAAGAAGTAGGAGTGTTGACTGGATCTAGGTTGACTGCAGAATGAACTTACCTACGCAAGGAACGGAAGAAAAGGCAACAGATTCATTCATTTACATTCCCGGTTAGGTGATTCTAGGTGCATATATCACTCAACAGAAATCTAAAATGAGGTCGCCAACCTGTTGAAGTTGTGAAACACTCTGCTTGTGGCCTGCACATGGTTGTCATGATCTATGTTTGTTGAAGTTGTCAAACTCTCTGCTTGCGGCCTGCACACAGCTGTGCCATGATTCTGTGTTCGCCGTCAAGTCAAAATCAAATAAAATACTTTGGACATCATCTTGAAGCTTGCACACTCATGTCCACTCTACTTTCAGTTTTTTGAGCCCGAAACTTCTTTGGTAAAACAAAATGAAAGATTTCTAAAATTTTAGGAAAAAATCGTGAAATGATCAAAAAGGCAGCGAGGTTGGCCCTAATAGGTTATACGAAATAGTCAGTCATCGTGATTGAAAAAATGGAGCCTTAAAAAATTTTTGAGAAATGGGAGAGAAATGTCACCGTTACGATCTACAATAGCCTTTGGGGGGACAGTAATGCTGTGAAGTTTATCTTTCTCTCCGCCTGCAAAGGTCTTCTTCGTCACTTCGGCTCAACACCCTTTCCTTCTCTTCACAAAAACCTAACCCTTTTCTATAAGGGAAAGTCTCAGCTCTTAAGTTCTCTGCTCCTTTCAATATCGTTCTCTTTGTTTGTGTTGACGGAGAGCCCTAATAGAGTTGGGATTGAATTTTTCTCATCTTAGTTTTTGTGGTTTTGATTTGAGTAAAAAATTTTTGTGGGTTTGTGGGAACTGACAGAAATGGTGAAGGAGACTGAATATTATGACATCTTAGGAGTCAGCGCTGATGCTTCTGCTGCTGAGATCAAGAAAGCTTATTATCTCAAGGTCTCTCTCTCTCTCTCTCTCTCTCTCTCTCTCTCAGAGAAAAAAACCCAGTTGATGATTGGATTAGTAGCCGAAATAACTACAATTTTGAGATAATTTTTTTCAGGGCATTGTCCCAAAAGGGGAAATTTATTTTTCTGTTATTTGCATGCATTTATTTCCGAATTGGGTTCAAATTCTCTTTGATTTCTATAAGTTCATTGCAGGAATGCAAAAAAATATATATAAAATGATGGTTGAATGATGAAGTTACCCACTTGCAGAAATTCATTTCAATTATTTCGTTATTAACGGAAATGCAAAAAAAGAATAAAAAACCAAATTGATGGTTGAATGGTGAATTTAGTCACTTACCAAAATTCATTTCAATCATTTGGGTAACTTTCATATGATTCATGAAACTTTATGGTGTGCATTTGGAGAGTAATTGTTGAATAGTGCAAGTTAAGTACAAATGGGTGCCAGATTGCATTTTCAGATGTGAAAATTGAACGTTTTTTAGCATCTTATATGCATATCTGTGTGTGTGTTTTTTTATGATTCAACATATCCAACATGGTCATTCCATGTGCTGTTTAGGAAGCAAATTCATTTTGTGTATATATCTCTGCTCGAAAATTAATAGAAAGAAAATTTGATAATTATCTTCTCATATATCAAATGCTTTTATGCATATCAATTTAGGCAAGAGCAGTCCACCCTGATAAAAATCCTGGAGACCCCCAAACTGCAAGGAATTTTCGGGTGAGGCTCTTGGTCTTGGTCTCTATAATCTATTCAATTTGTTAAATTAACATCATTGCTTGATGGAAAAGCGTAGCTTATTTATCATCATAGTATCAAGTTGTCCATGTTATAAGAGTAATAGTAATTTTGATCTGAAGAGGCTGAGGTGGTCAGGATTTAGTATATGTAGAGTTCTTGACAGCCTGTTGCCCAACCTCTTATTGTCTTGGAATTATCAATTTCTCATGTGGTGGATTGTGGTATGCAAGAAGATACAACAGGATTGGCCATGGTGCCATTTGATATATATTTTTCAATTTTCATCAGCATGATGGAATTAATAATTTTGTGATGGCATTAACGCATCTGTGGACACCATTGTTGTTTTTCATGTGTAAAGGTACTTGGTGAGGCTTATCAGGTTTTAACTGATCCTGAAAAGCGTGAAGTATATGATAAGCATGGAAAAGCAGGAATCACAGGGTTCGTTTTTTTTTTATTTTTTTAATTTAAAATTTTGAGAAGGGACTTATAATATGATTTCGTGTAAGTTTTGGAAAATTAGGATAATGTCATGCAATCATAACTATTTTTATTTGTATGTCTAACAACAAGGCGAAATATCCTGCCAAGTCATTCAGTCGAAATTTGAGCACCAACTATTTGTTAATTAGGAGTAATAATGGGTTTTATCTTGCATGATACTCTTTCTACAAAATTTACAGGAGCTATGGGTAAGAAAACACAGCAAGAGCAATTGCTAACATTAAGAATAGCCTTCTTGTTTGGATTGAGGCTGGTGGGAGGTTCATCGATTGTGCCTCCTCCGTCTCATAGATCTCGCGCTTTAGTTCAAGTCTTCGAAGGTTCTCCCAAGATAGCGTTTTTGTTTCTTGTTCATCGCAATCTCCCTCTTGATTTTCTCTCAGGTGGCTTCTTCGAGGTTTTCTTCTCTCTCTCTCTCTCCCTCCCTCTCTCTCTCTCTCTCTGTAAATTTGATTTGGGTTCGATAAATTTGAAATGCTAGGAATTTGGAGATTGTAGATTTAGCTACTCTCTCTCTCTCTCTAATTGAAGATTCTGAAATTGTTTGTGATATTTTGAATTTGGAGTTTGGATAATACAAAATCAGCTAATTTATCTCTGTTTATTTACTATTCCTCTCTCTCAGATTTTGATTTGAATTCGAAAATTTAGAAATGCTTGAAATTTGGAGCTTATAGAATGCAAATTCAGCTTTCTCTATATATAAATTTGAAATGCGAATTTGGAGCTGGCGATGTTGCCCAAGTTGAATGAAGCCTCGAGGCCTTGTAGGCTCTTGCTGCTGACGCCAATAGCTTTCTTAAGGTAATCTTGTTCAAGATTTTGAGCTTGAATGATGTGATTTTTTTTTTTTTTTACATTTTTCTCTGCTTATCCATATTTAGAAATGTCTATTTCTAATGTAACTGAAATGGAAATGCTACTCTGATGTGCATGTATAATGTGATTAAATTACAATTCTATTGCAAGCTTTGACATGCTTTTGGTCCAATCGATATCAATAAGAAAAATTTTGAAATACTTTGGCAAAGCTGTTTCTTGTATTTTGAATTAAATGGGTTCATATTTGTAACATAGAAGTCCATGTTATTGTTGCATGCATAATTTGCGAAAATAATCAGATAAAATATTTGAAAATAGCTGATGGAAAGTGTTCTTATAGGTTAAGAAATCCTGCATAGAGGGTCAATAAGAGAAAGAACATTAAATGTATTGTCTGACTATGGTCCTAATCATACTTGTAGAAATGACCATGTATACATGTTTATCCGATTGCATAGGATCTTTTAATTACAAAGAACTGCTGCAAGTGTCTTACCTTATGCAAACACAAATGACTCTTTGTTCATTTATCTCCTTTGCTAATAGTGAAGAAGATAGTCGTGGAAGGTGTGGACGGAGATCATATGATTCGGGATTCACTTTTTACTTAAGTCCCGATTTATTTTGGTAAGGTTTCTTCAGAAGCTGTTCAAGATGCTTTTCAGTTCTGAAAACTGTTGTACCTTGCAGTCCTTAAATTTTAGCTTATACTAAATGGAAAATGTGCATAGTACGGTAAAAGGGCACAGGTTGTACATAACCTAGATGATGTCTATTATATGCTGAAGTATTATCTAATTATAGAGAGCTGCAAAGTTTGGCTGGTATATTTTATTTTGTAACATATGAGGTCTATTAAGGACTGGAAAAATGTACATTTCTTAATGGGTCGTCTCTTCTTGGCTTGGTGCCTTGTGTGGATGAGAAAAGTAACAAGGATCTTATTCTTCATAGTGTAATGAAGTGCATGGCTTTGCATCTATTGCGGCTTTATTCCTTTTGGCTTCACATCTTTTCTGGCTTCACTACAATTTATTTTGGACCAAGTTATGGTTTTCATTGTTTTCTATTTGCTTTTTTTTTTTTTGGAAGGAGGAAGTGGTGATAATTGTTTAGTAACCATACAAAATATTGGGTTTTCGCTGGAGACTCTTTTGTGATATGAAGACTTCAAAGGAAATGAAACTGCAACGACTTTCATGTTTAATCACGGAAAATGGGAGGTAACTAATATAGTTAAAGCAATATCTAATAAGAGGCCAGCTAATGTTGATAATAAAATATGCTTTATGTGAGGAAGTCTTGACTGTCATTACTCGTACTTTATCTTTTCTTCTTTTGGCTCCTCACTACAAGAAAGAAAGATGGATATCAACAATGAAAATATCAGTTATTGATAATCAAATTTCTATCGCTAAAAGTATTAACAACGAAAAATTAACGATAGAAAATTTCGTAACTGAAAGTCACATCACTAATTTTGCGACAAAAATTTTCCGTCGTTAAGAAAATCAATCGCTAATTATCGACGGAAATATTTTCGTAATTAATCCGTCGCTGAAATGAGTAAAATAAAACCCAAATGTCACGCCCGCCCCGGCAAAAAGTATTAGCGACGGAAAATTAACGATAGAAAATTCCATCGTTAATTATCGACGGAAATATTTCCGTAACTAATCCGTCACTGAAGTGAGCAAGAGAAAACTCAAATGCCAAAACCTGGACGCCTGCCCCACCGCCCGCGCCCCGGCCTGCCCTCCCATGCCTCAGCCTTTAATTTACTGAAAATGTGCTCCCACCCCGATTCGAACCCTGGAGTGAGAGAGGGAACTTGAATGTCTTAACCACCATACCACCGTTACATTTGTGTTATTAGTTTGTTTTTTCTATTTCTGTACTTTATTTGTAATTCTCAATATTAAAAATGCAATACCCTAATTTAATAAAAATATAAAATTTTATTTAATAAAAACATTAAATTATATTTAAAAAACAAAAAATTATATTTAATAAAAAAATAAAATTATATTTAATAAAAACACAAAATTTTATTTAATAAAAAATAAAATTATATTTAATAAACATAAAAATATATTTAATAAAAATAAAAATTATATTTAATAAAAATAAAAAATTATATTTAATAAAAACACAAAATTTTATTTAATAAAAATACAAAATTATATTTAATAAAAACTCAAAATTATATTTAATAAAAATATAAAATTATATTTAATAAAAATACAAAATTATATTTAATAAAAAAATAAAATTATATTTATTAAAAATAAAATTACATTTAATAAAAATACAAAATTATATTTAATAAAAAAATAAAATTTTATTTAATAAAAATAAAAATTATATTTAATAAAAATACAAAATTATATTTAATAAAAACATAAAATAATATTTAATAAAAATACAAAATTTTATTTAATAAAAATATAAAATTATATTTAATGAAAACAAAAAATTATATTTAATAAAAATACAAAATTATATTTAATAAAAATATAAAATTATATTTAATAAAAACACAAAATTATATTTAATAAAAATAAAAAATTATATTTAATAAAATCATAAAATTATATTTAATAAAAAGTCCCAATTATATTTAATAAAAATACAAAATTATATTTAATAAAAAAAATTATATTTAACAAAAACAAAAAAAAAAAATTCAAGTTTTAGGGACGGAAAAATAGCGACGGATTTTTTCGTCGCTAATCTGTTCACAAAGGTTTTAGCGACGGAAAAATTAGCGACGGAAATTTTCCGATACTGGTCGGTATTCCGTCGATAATAATATGAGTTACAAAAAAAAAATAGCGACAGAACAGTGACAGATGGGATGAAATCCATCGGTAATCCGTTATTGATTTAGGCGTATTTTGTAAAAAAAATTTATTGCGCATTATGATACCCTGTAAACCTATAACCTCTCACATGTAACCTTTAACAACCTTTAATTTGTTACACACACTGTTGCAGTCCAACTCACATATTCACAACTATATCAAAAACTCATCTTAACAGTAAATAAATGAAAGTCTATATAATAGATATAAAAACATTCAAATTAACACGAACTGAAGTCACAATACAACCCATATTAAAGGTAAATAAAAGAAAGTCAGTCCAAATAGATATAAAAAGTGCAACGCTTACGTGTACTAGGTGTATAGAAGGAAAAAGAAATCGAAATGTTCTTCATAACAGAATCAAGTACATAATGATGCAATCAACAATGTCATTGAGAGAGGGGATTAAGATCTGGTAACTGGATGCTATCAAAGTCAGGTGTTAGAAGTTGGATATCAATTTGTGCAAGTATTTCACGAATCAGTGCCTTAATTTGCTCTCTCACCTGACTTCGCACTTCTTCCAAGAGCTCACTACGCACTTGAGTTTGTACTTCTTCCAAGATTTCGGTGTGCATTTGACTTCGCATTGTACTTTGTATTTCAACCATCATTTTATCGACTTCCTCCTTTGTGTATATCTGTGACGAAGTCATGCATGAGGATGAAGTGGCACCTGAGGAATTCTTTGAGGGCATGTTATCAATTCTCTCTGTAAAACCATATAAGTGTCCATTTATTCAACCCCCAGTCACCTTACACCACAATCTAGTATCAAAGTCAGACAAAGAAGTTCTATTTGATCCATATTTCTCATCAATCAATTGATTGTACTTACCCTAGATCAAGGATACAAAATTACATTATAAATACACTAAAGTTAAAGATCGTAATCCAAAATATTACTTTTTATAAAATACAAATAAAAAAAAAATAAACTTTACACTAACTACTTCAGACTTTTTGTCAACAAACTACCCTTTCCCTTTCTCACGCCTATGAGTACAATTAAGGAGTTCAAGATGAGACACCGGTTGCATGGTTTCTTCAGCCTACAAATGAAGAGAAATCATAAGTACTTGTACCGAAACAAAATTTTGGAAAACGTTATGAATAAGGAAATACAGACCATCCTCTTCATGTGTGTCACAAAAGGAATGGAACTGGATGTGTGCTTTGTAATTTCTCCTTCTTTTTCTGTATTACGGTTTTATTTGGCAGTATTTGGCTTCTGTTTTCACTTTGTTGTACTCTAGTGCTTGTCAATCAATTCATCCCATATAGTAGAAGTCAAAAACGGCGGGGGATGACCTTTGGTATCAGCTAAATTTTTTGTTCCAAGTGCTTGCAGTACTTGCTTCCTGGCCGACGAAAGCATATCCACATATTTTCGACTGCATGATGCTTTCCACGCATTATATATAGAAACTGAATCTTTCTCTCGCCAGGTAAATATTTGCCGCAAATAAAAAGCAGATGCCAAAAAAACATGTTAGGTTTAAGAAATTAGGACAATTAAGAGTGCAAACAAGCAGAAGGTTTACATAAGCATTTTCCCAAATTTCATCATAACGGGATTGTTCATCAAATGTGTGTCATTTTCATCAATAGTTTGCTTCTATAAGCATTTTCCCAAATTCCATAATATTTTCAAACCCTAGGGTTAATTTCTCAATCTAATCTGTTCAAACCCTATAAACAAGATTTAATTTGTGAATGAAAAGCTCAAATACAAGTTTAGAGAGTAGAAATTATCTCTATTCCATAGTCGATTTGAGCCGTGGTAGTCAGATTGCAAAAAAATCCCAAAATCTCCTCTTCGATAGAAAACCCTAGATACAGACTAATTTTTCTCCTTCGAACAATAACCCCTAAACTTTTCCTTTGAATCTTCCTTGCTTGAAGTGTTCAAGTGGGTTGAAGTGATTAACCGAAGGTATTTGATTTCTAGAGATAGAAATCAAGAGTCTGGGAGCTAGAGAGTACAGAGAGGGAAAAGAGGGAATATCACAGAGGAGTGAGTGTTTAAGAGAAGTCGAGGCACTCAAACATAAAATTTGGGTTTAATTGAGTGGAATTAAGAAATTATTATTTTGTTCAATTTTTCATTTAGACTTGGGGCATTTTAGTAAACAAGCCACTCGGTTCCACCGCGAGGGCTTCACGGTTCCACCGCACATGTGTATGTCCATGCCCACGTTGCGCCCCTCACGGTTCTACAATAGCTTGCCATGCCCAAGGTGTGCATTATGTGCACACGGCTCACTACACATATCCACACCCACCCTCATAGGGGAGCCGGCAACCCTCACGGTTCCACCGTGAGGTGCATTGATGGATTTTTTTTATATATATATTTTTTCATTTTATTATTATTATTATTAAGATCATCATTATATATTATATAATTTTTTTCTTTTCCTCACGGTGGAACCAACGGTTCTACCGTCCCCTCATAATGTACAAATTCCTCCTCTTTTTTTTTTTTTAATAAATCAATTTCTCTCTCTCTCGAATTTGGTTTTAGCTTCACACACACAGCACTCACTCTGGTTCCACCGCCTCTTCACAAGCAATTGTATATTTTATTTTTTATATATATACATTTATCTTTATTATTTTTTTTTCATAAATCACTGGGGATTTGAACCTATGACTTGAATTGCACCACCAAGCCACTTAACATTTTTAATTTATGTACCTCAATTTAGTTATAAATTCATTTCTCATCTCATAATTGGAAATTTAACTTCCAAATTTCCTTGGTACATTCAAGTCAAAAAATTAACTTGGAAAAACAAGGCATGACTGATGTCCATGAGGGATCTAATATTGACAATAACACTAAGAATTAACAAGTGCATTTAAAATTTAGATGTATAAAAGGCCAGAAACTATGCAAAGTAAGACAGATTATCTCATTGTACAAACTATTAAAAGGGGAATTTTACTTATTCAGTAAAAGCCGATGGGTAAGAAGATAATTTACATGCAAGATTTATTCCAGGAATTCAATTTCTAACATTTACACACATAAAGGTCCACATGTAAGCTATAACACTTTAACAAAAGTAATACAGGACCATACATATGAAATGTTAGGAAGACATATATGCACATTAAATAACGGGTTAAGGGTGGGGATTAGTTCATTACAAGCAGCACCAAGGGTGAGGGTTGGGAACTAGTTCATTTGAACCAGCTACAAAAAATGACTAATGTGAGAATGCCTACCTGGGGAAAGGGATTGCTTCAACTTGTCAGCCTTCTCGAAGTCGAAGACACATAACGTACGGGCATTTTTCCTTCTAGCGGTTAAATCGAAATCTTGATCTCATGAACTTGCTTCGGCTGAGCACCAGTACACAAACAGTATCATCAAGTTAACGACATTAGACAAGGGAATCCGAGATCAAAATTGAAAATTTTAACCTATCTTCTCAAAAGGCACGTAAATTGGAATGAGAGAGAGAGAGAGAGAGAGACCGACGATGACAAGACGCACATAAACTGGAAGAGACTTCGATCTTGCATCAGCACATAGAGAGGAGAGAGAGAGAGAGAGAGAGGGCGCACCTATGCTGGTACCGGTGGTGATGGCGGCGACGAATGGAGAGTGGAGTAGGGGAGGATCGAACGACACAAGCCATTTCGGGCAAAGGGCTAATTTTTTTTAACCCCAGAACAAAACAGTGACAGATTAACGACGGAAAAGAATCCGTCGTCAATCTGTCAATAATCCGTCGCAAAAATGTCAGAAATTAAACGGAGAAAATTTAATTCTTTTTAGGCAACTATTCATCGTCAAAATTACCCATCGATTTTTTTCGTTGTTTATTCGGTCGCTGATTCCATCGGTTATCACTCGTTAATTTTTATTTTTTTCCTTACACAGATCCCTCGGTATTAGGTTGGTATTTTGTCCCTATTAGTGACGGATATAAATCTGTCGCTAATTTCCGTGAGTGAAAGGCTGAATTCTAGTAGTGATATAACAACAGGTAGATTATTTTTGCTTCAGTAGGGGATTTTTGCATGCTCTTCTTAATTCTTTTCACCAGGTTGTGCGAGGAAAATGTGTAATGGCATCACATTTTTTTTTCCTTTTTTGAACCTCATTATGCACTTTGTTTCGGTATTGGGACCCATACTACTATAGAAGACGACAGAGGCGAACTGATGGTAAGGGGATGAACTTCATTGAGGTTGTATGTGATGAAAGCTGATCACCTGCTTAACTACATATCCAGGGATCGGTTCAATTTTACTATAACTGTAAGTTTTGTAAGTTATTACTCATTCATGATAAAAGCTAATAAACTTCATGTAAGGCAGGGAAATATTTTGTACTGGTTTCCATCACTACAGTGGACAGCTGATCAGTAAAATGGAAGGAAGGAATATGTTGGGAGAAGATGGGCTGATTGGTTTGGGGAAGTTGAAAAGTTTTCCAAGGAAAAGAAATGGCAATTCAGGTTTAGTGTATTTGGACTCATTTTGTAATTATTTTTGTTTGTAACCATTATTATTAATATCAAGGGTTTTGCAGTAAGACGAGCAATTCGGAGAAGGCAATGGTCATTGGATTGCACCCCGGGGCGGTGAATTTTTAGGGAGTTATCATCCTTGGTAGCATGTTGAAGTATGTAACCCTAATTGTTACCCGGTCCTCATGTGCCCTCGTGAACCTTTTTTTTTGTTCCATATACATACATACATACGTACATTCAAGCATACATATTAACGATGATGAAGTCATGCTAGGATTTTCGAAAGTTAGTTTCTTGGTACCTTTCTTCAAGGAGATATGATTGTTTTTATGGTTCTGTTTGGGCTCATGCTCTAAGGATCTTTGCTGATTGTAGAGGACTTGAACCAAGATTGGAAAGGGATTCTCCATTAGCCTTTTGCTGTTATGTACTTTTCAGTCTCCAAGGGTTTCGGTTTCTCTTCCCTTGAGCCTTTTGTATTCCTTCTTCTGAAATGAATATTTTTTAGTATAGAAGAAAAGTCATTTGGAGCCACCATGTAGTAGAAATTTTGAGTTCAATGTGATGAGTATTATTCTTACTGAAATTCTATTTAGGCCAGCATGTGTATTTTAGACAACTGGTTGTCAATGTGATAAGATAGTAAGTTACTGTGAATCGGGCGGTTTCTCATTTGATATTCAGCACCAGTCTTGGATTGGTCACTTTCTGGCTTATGTATCAGCACTCTTATTGTTCCATTTTTATTAATTGATTTATTTTTGGTTTTCTGTGTGTTTCGTGAAGAAAAATACTAATAGGCTACCCTCTTAGCTGGCTATATCGTTTTGTGTAGACCCTACATGAACTATGACTCTTGTATGACAACTAGGACAAGTACGCAGCGTGCGGTGTTAGTTGTGAAAGATTGAGTGATATGCCAAGTTGATCAAAACAAAATGAAACGATTATTTGAATTTTTAGGGGTACCGAAATGAAGAATTAGAATGAAATTAAAACATAATATTTGGATTAATACTATGGGAATGAATATTTTGGAATCATACCTAAAAATTTAGAAATCTACAAAATCCAAATAAAGTAGTAGGTTTTGTTGAAGACCCACATTTGATTCCTAAAACCATTTACTCTCATACTTATCCAAAATTACTCATTACTCTCCACACTCAAACTTCATTTTTCTATTTTTTTCTTTTAAAAAATTATTCATTACTGATATATATATATATATATATATATGTATATAACTAAATAAGTAAAAAATATATATAATATTTTCATTATTAAGTTATTTTTTTTAATTTTTGAAAAATATATAAAATCTACATCATAAACTCATATAATATTTATTTTTTTCATTATAAAATTTTTCATTACCTATTACTCATACAATATTTTTATAAAATTATCCATTACTGATATATATATAAATTAAGCAAATAAAAAAATATAAAATTTATTTGATGAACTCATATAATATTTATCTTTTTCATTATAAAATTACTCATTACTCACACACACACACATATATATATTAAAAAAAACTAAACAAGTAAAAACAATAAAATTTTTATTATTAAGTTATTTTATTTTTATTTTTAAAAAGAATATAAAATTTACTTGTTGAACTTATATAATATTTATTTTTTCATTATAAAATCATCCATTATTCATTATTCATTATTCATACAATTTTTATTATAAAATTATCATTACTCATATATATATACAAACTAAACAAGTGAAAAAAGTATAAAATTTTCATTTATAAATTATTTCTTTTTTTATTTTTGAAAAGGATAAAAAAGTTTACTTGATAAACTCATATAATATTTATTTTTTTCAAGTGAAATTAATTTATACAATATTTTAAAATATTTTATTTTAAATTATTTATAGTTTTTATTGTATATTGGAATAAAAACAAAATTGAAAAATTATTAATTATTATTCCAAAAAAAAAAACCAAACACCAGGTATAGCAATGATACTCATTCCAGTGTACTGAACCAAACAGATGATTTGGAATGATTCCGTCCATTCTGATTCCATGAGATATGATTTCGATTCCGATTCTAATTTCCAGAACTAAACCAAACAGATGATTTGGAATGATTCTGTCCATTCTGATTCCATGAGATAGATTTCGATTCCGATTCTAATTTCCAGAACTAAACCAAAAGCCCCCTTAATTTATGGAATTGAACGATCGGAAAGAATTGTAAGATCAGCTAAAATCACCGGTGGGACCCCATCTCCATAAATTAGACACAGAATAGAATGGCCAAATTGTTGGAGAAAAATAACTCGATGCAAAATAATACCATAGTGTTAAATCATTAGAATTAAAAGACAAAAATTTAATAAATTGAATTGAAAACTTAAATCGAATCGAAAGTATACCTGATTTTATAACCGAAGACTGAATAAAGTAAAATCGTAATTTGTACAAAGTCTTGAGTTCAGTCTTTGTCGGAGTAGAATCCTGGGTACGGCCTTTGAAGTCAAATATATTCTCATAAATTCTCTCTATATGATGGGGGTATTAGTGAGAAAAGTGATGGATTGATCAGGGACCATAATCCTATTTATAACTGTAGAGATGACTTAATTTTTAAATTCATAATAGAATTTATCTATTTAATTTATTCTAGTTATCTTATCAAATTTACATGAATTTAGGTAATTTTTCAGTTATCCTTAAGTCATCTTTCGACATTCTCAATTTAATTTATCATAAATAGTAAATATTCATCGATATCTGCACATTAATTTATTTTCCTATCCTTGAGATAGTTAAACCCAATTATAGAATTTTTTAAATTTGATAGATCACTTTCATATGAGTTTAAAATATAAGGTTTATAATATGTAATATATAATTATTTTAATATATAAATACAATTTGGATCAATGAGATCCACCACAAATCAGCACCAATATCAAAACCATGGATAGAGGCCCATGTAAGTTCATTGTTCAAAGTCTCCGCAAACACATCCAAAAGAAGATAAATAAATAAAGGAAAGGAGAAATCATTACAAAATCTCAAGATATTTCAACCACAAGTTTGGCATTTCCTTTTCGTGACATGTATAGGGTTCAAGCATCCTAGGATCCACCTCCTCCGCCAAGCTCACGGCCCTTCACCACATAATCTTGAAGAAAACCCCATGACAAAACCAACCAACCTATAGATTAATAAATTCCAATAGGAGTGCAGGAAGTAACCTTCCTAGACCACTTACATATATCTTCCAGCCACTCCCAATCATCAGCTCCAATCAAAATAATCACACTCATTTTGGTCGACCAATGACCAATGCCGGGGCTGGCCTGGTCGACCAAGGCCACTCAATATTATTATTTTTTTCTTCTGTTCTAACTCCTGCATTTTATTTGCATTCAGAACCATTTAGGGCCTTGTTTGGTTGTTGCTTTATGTGTTGCACTGATTTCTTATGGTCTAATTTATCATCATATCATCATGTTTAATTTCCAACTTTTATTTACAATTATCTTTTAAAAAATTTAATTTCATAATTATAATTATAATTTTAAAATATAAAAATAAAAAAAAATAATTTCATAATCATATTCTTCTCCTGTCAGTGTTAATTTCTAATTGGATTTTCTCAATGTGAAGGTTTAGAAAAGACAAATTTACAATCTCTCTCTCTCTCTCTCTCTCTCTCTCTCTCTCTCTCTCTCCCCCTCCCTTGTGAGTTCTGGCTAATTTAATTGGGGTCTCTGGGTAATGTTAAAATGGACATGCAAAATATGATCCGTGAATGTCGGTGGGGAAACAAGCAGATTTTGTTTTGCATATTATTGCTTTTCTTTCCTTTTTTTTTTTGGGGTTGGGATGCTATTTAATTTTAACTCCTTGGTTTCTAAATCTTCGACTCTTTTCATGTTTTAGATTTTTTTCTTGTATCTATGTAAATTGTGGAGGTTAAGTTTTTGAGTGGCATTTCATTTTCTTATCTTGTGATGTGAATATTACTTTTCCCCCTAAAATTTTCCTCCATTTTTGTTGTAGTTGATATTCTCCAATTTAGCTTCATTAGCAACCTTATTGTTTTAAGAGTATATCCTTTTTTTTTCTTTTCTTTTCTTTTCTTTTTTGCTTCTGATTCAATTTACTTGAAATTTTTGTTAGTATTAATTCTATGATTTTTTCCATTTTTTATTGGAAATTGAGCCTACTATCTTCCACTTTGAAGAACCTAGGGGTGAAATTTGGGGTTTTGAGACAAACCCCAGATGGTTAAAAGGAAAACCGAGGAACTTGACCTTGCCGAGGAGCTTGACCTCTCTCAGTAGCCGAGGAACTTGATAATTGAGACAAGTCAACCAAGCCGAAAGGCTCAATCGAGGGAGATAGCTGACAGTCACCACCACACATGCACACGTGCTCATGCCCATATATCTTTTTCTTTTGAGATAGTTGGATTAAAATGAAGTACAAACATCATTTCTTTCTAAGATCAAATCTAATAGGGTTTTAAAGTTATTTACTTAAGCACCATAACTTTTATATGATGATAAAGTAAGCATCTGAAATAATTCAAGAAAGCTTCAAGAGGAGGTATGAATAAAGCAAACTGATCAATTATCTCATTTCTATGTTTTAACAGGGGTATTTTATGGCTTTACCGTCAACAACCCGGCAAGGGTATGGTCGTCCTAACATACCATCTATATTGTTCTACACCTCCTGCAAAAGTTGGATGTTTAAATATGTTTTCATTCCACTACTGCAATTTATATTCTTCAGCTTATCTGATCATGGACCTCAGATTCAGTGGGTTGGTGAAGTTTGCTTCATATGTTAGAAACAAATGGCGTTCATGCTAGATGAAGTGAAAATTTCCATAAATTATTTCTTTTAGCTTACTTTAGTTTATTTATTTTTTTATTTATTTTACCCATTAACCAAATTTTGAACAGTCCAATACCCTCAATAGTCTTGCCAAGGCCACCCTTGGTCTTACTCTTCGTGCTCAGATGATCTTCCTAAGGTGTTTTTCTATAAGTACATTTAATGTTTCTTGGTCAGCCAAGGCCACTCCTTGGTCGACAAAGTCCTGGCCTTGGTTGACCAAGGGTACACCTTTGGTTAACCAAGCCGTGGCCTTGGGCAACCAAGGTCACTTTTTGGCCTTGGTTGATGAGAAATAATATACTGAGGAATAGGGTAATATGCCAAGGCCGCCGATGAGCCTCTCGGCTACCTCCCTCAATTGAGCTTCTCCGCTCGGTTGACCTCTCTTGGTTATCAAGTTCCTCAGCTATCGAGAGAGGTCAAGCTACTTGGCTACTAAGAGAAAGAGAGATCAAGCTCCTCCGCTATAATTCTCGGTTACAATAAGAAAGAAAGCTCCTCATTTATCGACGGAGGTTAGCTCTCAAATACAGAGAGAGGTTAAACTCCTTAGCTACTGCGAGGTGGGAGGGTATGTGGTTGTTGATTTTATGTACACATGTACATTTATGAATAAAGCAAGGTGTCTAAAGTTTGTTGATATATTTGATGCTTTGGTCGACTAAGCCTTGACGCTTCTTTTTGTTTAAAGTTTGTTGATAATACAATTTAAAGTTTTTGGATCATTATTTATATATTATTCATATAGATTAATATAGATTAGTATTGATATTTATAATTTTTGTACCGTAAAAATACTTCCTTCATGAAGCCCCTCCCTTGGTCGACCAAACCCCTTCCTCTTCCTTGGTATTGGTTGGCCAAAGCGCTTCCTTGGTCAACCAAAGCCCTTCCTTGGACAACCAAAGTCCTCTCTTCGGTTCACCAAACACTGGTCTTGCGTGGACCAATACCACAAGAAGAAAAGACATGGGCCAATACTGTTTTAATGGTTTAATTGGGCCACTCAAATCCAATAATAAAAAATAATTACAGAATCCAAAAAATAACCCATTTATTTGTTATATTTATCACATGTTTTAATTTTTCTTTACATTATGGCTTCAATGGCTCACTTGGTCTATCTAAACATATACAATTACAACTCACACCAGGCACATCACTCAATCTTTTATAACCAAATTTAAACTCTACGCCTTACGATGCGCGCGGTGTTTCCCTCCTAGTTACCATTATCATTTTCATTATTAGCTTCTCCCTGAACTGATCCTCATCATTATTCCTATCCTTTGAAATTTTGTGGACTGTATTATTAGTTCCAACAGCGACCCCAGCTACAGTAGCACCGCGATTGCAGTGCCGCCTGCTATACCTGCAGCCACCGCCTGCTTACTCATCTTTTTTCCCGTCATGCAATACCTAGCAAAGCTCTCACAGTTGTTAAACATCAGATTGTATTTGCCAAAGGAATTTTCTTTTAACAACTTCTCAGCGCGACCTAGGACTGTCTTGGCATCGTCACTGTTTTCTTTGAAGCAAGTGCCGGGTCGCTTGAGGAGGCGCCGTTTGGAGGAGAAACCATACGTAACACGGCGGAGTTTGCGGCCTGAGAGAAAGCATTCGAGGCAGGACTTGACGACTCCATGGTCCTTTTTTGGGTCAAAGCCACAGTCGCAATTCTCTTTTACATTGAATGAACATCGTGATTCATCTGTTCTTGTGTAGTGAATCACTTGCCATTCTCCCACGTATATTCCTGTATTTTCAGTAGAATTTGTGTAAATTCCCGAATTATAAAAAAGATTTCAGGGCTTGAGGCAATTGGGTCTAATCCGCACAAGAACTGTAGAATTTGTATTTTGGAAATTTATGGGTATGAATATGGATTCTATGACAATCGATCATTTTGCTATCCTCTTATATGTTTGTTTGCCTCCCTTTTTTCTTTCAAATCTATTGATTTTTGAGGTTTTGACTGATATCTACTCACAGATCATAGCGCCATTTAGGCTCCACCCGGCTGGGGGCGCAGTCATCAAGATTTAGAGGGTGGAGCTTGGTGGTAGAATAAAAAGATTGATCTAAGGTCAACTAGGCATGATTTTTTCCAAAAAAAAAAAAGGGAGGAGAAAGAAAACGTTATATTGTAAGATGCTGGAGGATTTTATATTCATTGAGTAGACATGCCATACTAAGGGTGCTTGGGCTTGCCGGCCGATTTAGTCATGATCACTTGGAGGTGCAAGACACCAACTCAATCTATCAGATATATAATGGTCAAATCACAATAATAATTAGCATGAGAGAGAGAGAGGGGGAGAGAGGACACGAACCATGGTGAGAGTAAACATGGGCATTCCTATAACTGTAGATGTGATCTCCAGGCACTAATTCGTTTCGACTGATCTTTACCATTCTCTCTGCTTCATAGAAAATACACAATTCCCGTTCTGAGCAATCCTTTTGATGTTTCCTGAGGAAAGGTCGTTCAAGGAGACAACCAGCACAATTAAAATCCAAACAATTCAGATATTTGTCTTTCAAAAATTAAACCTCCCTCACTGGTTTTTTTTGCTGATGTCTTTGTGCCTTACAGGAAATTAATCTGCATCTATATAGATATTAACTGTAAGTTTTGTTGATTACATTCAATGTTAATTTTCTTGGTGCCTTCCTAGAAATTGGGCCCCATGCATGCTGGAAGACAAATCCAATTTGCTCTCTCGATTGTGAGAGTGAAAATGACCCGTAATTTTAGCTCATCTTTTTTTTTTTTGGTCCCTAACTCGGTCATCATCCGGTATCTGGAATTTCGTCTTGACGTATCCGGATCGAATTATCATCGGGCCCTTTATGAGGGGAGATCTCTTAATGTCAACTTTTATGTTCCATAGCGATTCGAAACATATTAGGAGACCAATTCCCACCATGAATTCCTTCGTTAACGCGTTTGATTTTTTGGTGTAGCTTTCAAATGCCCTCCTTATAGCAAGAAAATAAAATAATTTCTTTTAAAAGGAAAAAAATACGAATTTCCAAAGAGTGAAAAAAAAAAATTTCTTAAAGATTACAACTATTTTTGTGGAAAAAAAATTAAGTTTGTAAATTTAGTTGTGAGGAAATAAGGGCATTGGAATTTTTTGGTGAAATAATTTTTTTTTTTTGAATTTTATTTATTTCATTTAGGCAGTTACTGGTAAAATATATTAAAAAAAAATTGTTGTTTTTCTTAAATGTCATTTTCAATTTCACAAAGTTTAGTCAAATACGTTAGGCGAAGGACTATTTGGGGGAAGTTGGAAAGAGTCAAAGTTCCCAGTTCTTTCCTTGTGAAATCAACATCAACGTGCGTATGTGATTATGCATTTAACTGACAGAAGCACAGCTCTGGTTGTTTCCAAAGGGACTACATTTGGTTGTTGTGTGTTTTAATATAATTATTTTGGGGATGGAGACTTTGGAAAAACTTTATTAAAATTTATTTTCCCAAAATGAGGAATCATCGTTGTAAAACCATGGGAGACTTCTTTACCATTGCTGGTTTTCTTGGACCTAGTAAAATCCGTCGAAGTATTAGCGCCTTTTTTCCCTAATACTTGTAATAGAATTGATAAATATTGAATTATCATTTAATACCAGAATGTTAACTATTACAAAGATTGAATTCTGCTGGTGTTACTAATAACAAGTTTATGGATAAATCGAAAATATTTTTTTGTCATGCTGTATAACTTAAATATATTTGGATAAAATAAAGAAAAGAAGAAAATTCCCAAATGGGCTTCCAATTAAATAATCCTCGGGACTTTTAAGGTGATTAGGCATTAAAGATTGGGGGTTTATTATTCTGAGGTGGGTGGTTTATGGTTTGATAATTTTCTGACCCAACCATGTGAATAAGATTAAATTATAGGCAATAGTCAAACTCCTCAGTTGCCAATATAACCATAAAATATATAAATAATTGGCCTTTCCTGGGCCCTTTTTAAAATTTAATCAAGTAATATGGCTTTTTTAGTTTTCAGATCATTTTTCATCATGATACTAAAATTTAGTATTATGTCTATATTTAGCTTTTAAATCTCAGTATTATGTCCTTTTGGGGTTTAAAGGTTATTTTTCGTGGCAATTTTAGAATGAACCAAATTTTTGTAATAAATGGCGCTAATCATAGTAATTAAAGAGGCATGTCTGGGACTGGGACAAATTTCTATAAGTTTGTTTCTCACATCTATTGAATGAAGGACCTCTGCATTTCACGTGGAAGGTAAAACTACGAAGTGCATATAAAAATAAAACTACGAAGGTAAATTCCCTGAGGTAGCAGGACCCAAGGGGAAAAATGAATAGAAGTGAATATTATAAGGGTCTTGCCCCCCTATTAGGACCACCTTGTAACAATAAGAATTACAGTGTGTTTAGATAGAGGGTTTGGGTGAAAAAGGGAGGGGAAGAAAGGGATTCTAAAGAATTCATTCATGTTTAACAAAATAGTTAATTGAAGGGGATGGAAAGAGAGGATTTCTATGAAACCCTTTACATCAAAATTTTCAATTCTACCAGATTGGTAGGTTTTGAAGGAAAGGGATTCTCTTTTAAAATAATAAATATCAAATTTATTTTTATACCCCATATTTTAAAACTGTAATAAAATAGAAAGATAAAATAGTAAATTTGTATAATTTTTCATTATATTTCCTCAATTTTTCTTATTTAACTAAACATGATTTTTTATTTTACTATCATTTTTCTCCCTCTCCCATCACATATTTTATTACAAAAAATGATTTTTAATTTTTTTCCTTCTTTTCCCATCTTTTCCCTCCCTTTCTCATCTTTTTTCTTATCTCACTTTCTCATCTCTTTGTCAAACACACCCGGGAAATAAATTGTCGTCAAATCCAATGTGCTTCCCATCTTTTCCCTCCTTTTCTCATCTTTTTCTTATCTCCCTTTCTCATCTCTTTGTCAAACACACCCGGGAAATAAATTGTCGTCAAATCCAATGTGCGGCGTTGGTAAGGGTACAAATCAAAATTTATGGTAAATTCATATCCATTCCATGAAAGAGAGCGAGTCAATTGACCTTGCATTCTTCCCCTGGGGCAAGCGGATGAAATGCTTGAAATAGTGGAGATAGAATCAGTGCTATTTGGATCCATGAAGATGAAACCGATGATATAACATTGAAAAGGGCTTATCAAAAACGTGCGGGAAAACGATAACAAGAGTAGATGTACGATTTTTTTCTTTTTTTCCATAATTTGATTTATGTGGGTAAGTAAAAAATTGAAATAATGTATTACCGGACTATTAACAATGTAACACAATTTATAATTTTATTAAATTAAAATCGTATTTTTGAGTAAATTTAGGTTTTTTTAAAAATTTATACCATTTGTGAATTCAAGAGTCATTAACATACATATTAGATTAGATTTATAGTAGAGAAATGGTACACTAGCATAAGTGGTGTTTCCTCATCAGAGGGAGAGAGAGAGAGAGAGAGAGTTCATATGATGCCGCACAAATTGAATCTTGAGATGTATAATACAAAATGATAAAATCTTAGATTTGTTATTTAAATTGCATCCTTAACATATATTTATGGGTGAAACTACTTACAATGTATTAATACTATTTATATTTGTAAAATTACATATTAGAACATATTTATAGTCGTAGTTTGTAAAATAAAATACACTGCAAATAAGTATTATACCACCTGTAATAAATTTTAATAATAACTATATGCATATTGAACAATAGTTATAATTTAAATTTTTTTCACCATAAGAGCAAGTGATTGGTATCTGCTCTTGAAAAATCTATTAAGAATACATCCACTTGGTATGAATATCTATATTGAATGCGTATGGGCACGATCACCCTTGTGGTCGGTTATGTGCATGCAGGATAATCCTATTCAAAAGTACCCATCAGCGTGGACTTTAACATACACGGCTCTGAAAGTCTGCTCTGCTTTCCTCTCCCCCCCCCCTCCTTGTTTTCTGTGTGGTAGCGAAGTCTTTTCAAGTCTTTCTTTAATATATTTTTACCATATTTTCCCGTTCTATATTATAAGCCATTACCGTCTCTCTCGTGGAACCTATCTCACCTATTAATTTCTGTAATCGAAGTTTAAGGACTCAAATGGCATATAAAGAATATTTGGGGACTTCTTTTGAAATTTGCGTAACAGTTCAAAACTGGACATGTAAGTTTGAATATTAGAGCCAACGACCGCCAATTCTCGGCATAATTTGCTTAAACAACTCAATTTCCCCATTCCCATTGAGAAGTCTTCTTCACTCCAACCTGCAGACTGTCATGTGGCTGTCCCACATTGGTCTTCTGAAGAATGCACTCCCTTCCTTGCTCAATATATACACCTATCCCACGTGACAGTCTTCTAAAGGATGCACTCCACATGACGCGATGGTGCCACCCCAGCGAAAAACACTTCCCCCAATAAAAAATTCCTTTTTTCTGACTCATTCTCTGCTGACGTAACGGTGCAGCGTCAGCAACAAACACTTCTCCCAAAAAGAAAATTTTCCTTTTTTCTGACTCATTCTCTCTCTCCTTCCCTCCCCTTCTCTCTCTTCTCTCCTCTCACGAAAAAGAAAATAAAAACACTATTTTCTCTCTTTCCACCCCCTCACCATTTTTCTCTTTTCTCTTTTCTCTTCTCTCTCACCGTAAAAAGAAAAAAAAAATTATCTCCTAATTTTTAAATTAATTTGACTAATTAAAGAGATGTAAGATTAATAATTTTTTATTTTATTTTATAGAATTAAAGATATATTAAATTCTTCTAAATAAATAAAAAATATAAAGTATAAAAATTAAACACAAAATAGTATCGAAATCAAACTGTAAAATAGAATTAACAACTCAAATGTGACACTAAATTAGGAATAAAATTGAATTTGCACAAATAGAGATCGGGGATTAGGACTAGTGTTCGATGATTCCATCAATGATGGCAAACAGAGATTGAATATGGCTTATTGACGGCAAGAGCAATTGAAGTCGAAGACATAGTCAAGGTGAAATTGTTTTCAGACGAATGATGGAAACCATAGACAAAAGGGGGGGTGAAAGGTGATTGAAACTCCAATGATGACAACGGTAAAAGGATCAAACACTTTCCAAGTGTACTACTTAAGCGATGCCCTAATGTGTATCCTAGACTCAAATCTAACAACATTCTTTGAATCTAATGAACTCCCAAAATATCCGTTAAGATTAAACCACCTAGAAACCACTCGTTTATCATCAAGCCACCGCTCAATGGCTTACAAAGTCTCTGCCTACAACCTCTTCTCTACCGGGGGCTACTCTATCTTTGACTAAAATGAGCAAGTAATCCTCAAATGGCTGAGTTACAACAAACATTAAACTCTCATTCCAAAACGGATTGCACAATCTCCTATTTGTTGCTACCATAGAAATTCTTGCTCTCAAAACTTGATTTCCCATCTGGGCTGTTACGAAAAACTCGGGAAATCTCACCATTGAAGTTGAAGACCCTTTATCACCAGCCACAAGATCTTGAGTTTCAATGATTGAAAGTCTCAAATACCAAAGCTTTGGTGAGAGATAGACTTTGGATTTGATTGAACAAAGCCATCGAAATGCACATTTGCGGTGAATTGGAAGCCAAAGCCCTAAAACACCCCCACAACGACAATTCTTGCTCCTACTTTGCCTCTGCCGCTGCCATGTCATCCTCTGCTTCCTTAACCACTATTATGTCATCTTTTTCCATCGCCGTAGCCATCTCAATAGACCCTAGTTTCAAATTCGAAACTCCTTCTCTCAAAACCCTAAACAGAAGAGTAGAAAATTGACGAGCTCAATCTTCCGAAGCAGAAAGTGATTCGTCGTCTCTGATTTCTCAAATACATACTCAAGGATCCAAAATTTGAGAGTATTATCAATATCTTGGGTAAAGAATGGAATACACCTTTGCACGTATTATATCTTGATGATACTTATAGATGATTTTCGAGTAGACAAAAGGTTATAAACAAGAATTATATGAAGACCATTGACGTAAAACAGTTCAATAAGAATATTCGAGAACTTATTAAGGTAACCCTCCCCAATTTTGTTTTAAACAACATGTAAGATTGCTTAAATCCCACATACCTTTTTGATATGCAGTGAGGTGAACTTATTAGGCACGTTTAACAGGCCACGAATCAAACGTAAATACACTATCCAAACTTGGTGATGATAATTTTAAAATAATCTAACATGGATTTTCATACCCAAAATTAAAATGTTATAAATAAAAATTTCAAGATATAGAGTTAAATCACTAACCCTTTTCAATGCACCGGTCAAAAGAGAAATCATGTACAGATGGATCTACCTTTGTTTTTCATAATCCAAGAGCTTTGAATGTAATATATGATCTAGATCTTCAAAATCCTCAAAAATAGTTGTTCATTAAAGAAAATGTTTTGTGTGTTATTATCTATATCTTTCATGTAGAAAAAAGATAGTTATATTTTTACACACATTTTCTTTTTTTTTTTTTTAAATTATTTGAAATTCAAAAGGAATGATAAGATGTTGGAGTTGGTTTTCTCCAAAAAAACCACTCCCTCTGCTCTCTCCATTATCAAGTTTCAATTTTGAATTTCAAAATCATTTTGGGTAGAGTCAAACTCATATGGGTGATCCAACACTCAATTCCAATATCTTCCACTCGCATATTAGGATTAAACCTGCATTTAGTTTAATCACTTTCATATATCATCAATTTTATACAAACAAATGGATCGTGTGACTAACGAATACATCAAGAGCTCAAAGCTATATATCGATTAAAGATATACAACAATTCACCATTTAATACAATGAAGATATCATATCTTGTTATACCCTAAACTTCTTTTGTCATACACAGTCAATGTATCTTTTATCCCTCCAAAAAATATAAATAAGAACATACTTGATTCAATTCAAAAATATGCATTCATAATTATGTTTTAAAATATTAAGACAAAAACATAACTGATCGGTCTATGAATACAAAACGACGTGTCAGCTCTAAGAAAATCTTCTTTTCACATTACTATCTATCTACTTCATCTTAGTTGCTTTCCTAGATATAGACTACAAAACCGGATCAATCATAGTTTTTTGATAACATGCTAAACTAACAATACTAAAAAAAATTTCAAAAATATGTGAAAGTCCTAAGAATATTAAATGAGGTTAAACACAAACCTCTAGATCTCATACAATGTGATATAGAGGGATCTATCAACTCATTACTCATAGAGTCACAAAAAACACACATAGTACGAAATATGTGTTACAATGTTTTTTCTACTCAATTAGAAGCGTATGTCTCTTTTCAGAACAATGTATCATATGGGTTCTAGTCTAAGTGTATCACAACACTCGATTTGATTTTCTCTTTTAATAAGTCATCCAAAAACATCACACTTTTAAGAGAAAACCATACCTAACTCGTAAACAAGTATAATAGATTGTGAAAAATCTATTTCGATTATCAAAAAAATGTATAAACGGTAATCTCATCTTAGTTATCTATTAAGGCGGCATATATATATATAAATATATATAAATATATTTATCAATTAACTACAAATTAATATTGTCTCATCTCTACATATCATACAGAAATTAAAAGCGATTACTCGTATGTGAGAGCCGATCTCTAAAATTTGTCTAACATACTTTTTAATCAAGACATATGAACTCGTAAATGTAGAACAAATTCAAATTTCATAAAATTATGAGCATTACCTCATATTCATTGTAAATACTAATACAATTACATCCTTAATCCAAGAGATTTTATATGTTTTAAAAATACATCTCTAGGTATAGGCTTTATAAACAGATTCGCTACAATTAAATATGTAGACATATATTTCAATGTCACATTCTTTTCAATAATGTCTCAAATAAAGTTGAATGTTGTATCTATATATTTGGCTCTTCCATAATATTTAGGATCTTTTGTATAAATAATAACTGATTGACTATCATAATAAATTATCACAACTCTCATTGAATTGTTTACCATTTGTTTATGATAATTACGGATCATTGAATTCTTGAATAGTACCAGAAAGAATAATATTAAAATAAATTGTTAAATTAATTAATATTAATATTTCATGTAAATAAAAACAAAAATCAATGAATATTTGAATAAAAGAACAAGAAATTAAATGAAATACATAACCTCCTAGTGAAGATAATTGAAATAAAATCATTCTTGAATTAGAAAATAAATTAACTATTCATGGTAGAAAACATTTTCTTTTGAAATCTTCAACAAAAAACAAAAATAAAAATAAAAGATATTTCTTTAGATTTTTTATAGGGTGAACAGTGAGGTCTCCTCTTGGAATGACTTTACATGAAGTTCACGTCTGTGATGGCTGCGTTTTTTGTTGTCCTAAAAATCTCCGGAGAATAACTTAATTTAAATAAAGTTATCGCAAAAATAGAATTTCCTAAAGTTCAAAAGTTACTGATGATAAAATAATCAACTAACTTGGAAACATAAAAAAGAAACTCTTAAAGTTCAGATGGTACAAGACATGATAAAAAATAAATTTTTAATATGTGAAAATCTTTAAATATCAATATTTCAAGACTTTCTTTTTATGAAAAAATCCATTTTTAACACTTTTCAATTTTATTTTTCAATTTATTACAAATTTTCTTCATTTTTCTTTGTATTTCCTTGTCAGCTCTTCTAATAATTTAATTGAAAAATTATTATAAAATATTAAATTAATGTAATATTCAATTAAAAATATAATAAAATTGATCATAAAAATTAACATTAACTTAAATCCCATCATGTATGTATTATTATAGTTACTTTGGGGTGGGGTGGGGGGAAGAATTAGAAAACTATTTATTAAGGCCAAATTTGAGAGAGGGCAGAAGAAGGGGGCATTGTATTTTCTAGGAGGATGAGAGCTCTTAAAATAAATTCAAAAAAAGAAATCGTATTTGGGTTTGGGTCTAAGGAAGGTACATTTTTTTTTTTTTTTTTTTTTTTAATTGAAGGAGAATGAGTGAAATGAGGCATGAGCCCTCATTTGTTTAATCTTCTCTCCCATCCGCCAACTCTCTTTCTGTCTCCCCTCTTCGCTTTCTTTCCTCTCTTTTCTTTTCATTTTTGTTTTGTTTTTGGAATTACGGGAGGGAGAGGAGAAAGGGGAAAAAAAAAATGAAGGAGAGAAGAGAGAGAATCATATCTCTCCCCTTTCACATTTGACCATTTATTAAAAATCATTCTCCCCAAATAAAGAATGATCATCATACAATGGTGGGTTTATTATTTAATGATAATCGCTCATTACCAAATGAGATAATAAAATAATAAATAATAATGGAATGATCATCAGATCGTTATGAAGAAGATGATACAAAATTTTTAGTAGAGGTTTGAATTTCCATCGATAGGTACGAATGTTAGGAATGAGGAGTTGGTGAGTAAATAACAAATCATTCTTACCGCGTTGCATAATTCAATTACTTTTAGCGAAATTAAATAATAATAATAATAATAATAATAATAATAATAATAATAATAATAATAATAATAATAATAATAATAATAATAATAATAATAATTCTGGTTCAAATAACCCTCAGGACTTCTAAGTTAATTTAGACATATTAAAGTCCAATTATTATTCTACAGATTCCCCGCTTGCCAATATCACGACCAAACGATATAAATAAAATAATTGAGTTTCTCCGATCTTCTTTGAATTTAATCATATAATCTGATTTTTTTTTAAAAAAAAAAATTAGATCATTTTCGGTATGATACTAAAACTTAAAATATTATTGTCACTGCCATCTCCTAAGAGGTTTTAAGGATATTTTTATTGCAATTTTAGGATAAACATGCGGTGGCGACGCAAGAATTTCACATCCCATTTTAGCAAAACTCGTAAGAATTAAAAGGAAGGTCGTAAGTGTTGGACAAATTTCTATTAGTCTGTGTGTCACATCCATTTAAATCCAAACTATAGTGCATTTCGTTCTAGCCATGCCATCGGGCAAAACCTAACGCTAACAATTGAAATCATTTGTTGAATGCTTGCATTTTTTTTTCCTTGGTTTTATTTAGAAACGAATGTTAATATGGAGATGTTTTTAAAAATGTAACACGTAGGACTATTCGGTGAAGTAGGAAAGAGACAAAGTTCCCAGTTATTCCCTTGTGAAATCAATATCAACCTGCGTAAGTGATTATTTTCATTGTTTTCTATTTGCTTTTTTTTTGGGGTGGGGGGGGGGGAAGGAGGAAGTGGTGATAATTGTTTAGTAACCATACAAAATATTGGGTTTTCGCTGGAGACTCTTTTGTGATATGAAGACTTCAAAGGAAATGAAACCGCAACGACTTTCATGTTTAATCACGGAAAATGGGAGGTAACTAATATAGTTAAAGCGATATCTAATAAGAGGCCAGCTAATGTTGATAATGAAATATGTTTTATGTAAGGAAGTCTTGACTGTCATTAGTGGTAATTTATCTTTTCGCTTCTCACTATAAGAAAAATGAGTATCAACGACGAAAATATCAATCATTGATAATCAAATTTCTATCGCTAAAAGTATTAACGATGAAAAATTAACAATAAAAAATTTCATCGCTAAAAGTCACATCACTAATTTAGCGATAAAAATTTTCCGTCGTTAAAAAAATCCGTCGCTAATTTTCGACGGAAATATTTTCGTAACTAATCCGTCGCTGAAGTGAGCAAGAGAAAACCCAAATGTCACGCCCGCCCCGACTAAAAGTATTAGCGACAGAAAATTAACGTTAGAAAATTTCGTTGCTGAAAGTCACATCACTAATTTAACGATGAAAATTTTCCGTCGTTAAGAAAATCCGTCGCTAATTATCGACGGAAATATTTCCGTAACTAATCCGTCGTTAAAGTGAGCAAGAGAAAACTCAAATGGCAGAACCTGGACGCCTGCCCCACCACCCGCGCCCCGACCTGCCCTCCCATGCCTCACCCTTTAATTTGCTAAAAAGGTGCGCTCATCCCGGTTCGTACCCAGGAGTGAGCGAGGGAACTTGAGTATCTTAACCACCATAACACCATTACATTTGTGTTATTAGTTTATTTTTTTCAATTTCTATACTTTATTTGTAACTCTCAATATTAAAAATACAATACCCTAATTTAATAAAAATATAAAATTTTATTTAATAAAAACATTAAATTATATTTAAAAAACAAAAAATTATATTTAATAAAAATACAAAATTATATTTAATAAAAACAAAAAATTATATTTAATAAAAAATAAAATTATATTTAATAAAAATAAAAAATTATATTTAATAAAAAAATAAAAATATATTTAATAAAAATAAAAATTTTATTTAATAAAAACGTAAAATTTTATTTAATAAAAATACAAAATTATATTTAATAAAAACAAAAAATTATATTTAATAAAAACACAAAATTATATTTAATAAAAACACAAAATTATATTTAATAAAAATACAAAATTATATTTAATAAAAACAAAAAATTATAATTTTATAAAAAATTATATTTAATAAAATTATATTTAATAAAAAAATTATATTTAATAAAAATACAAAATTATATTTAATAAAAACAAACAATTATATTTAATAAAAAATAATATTATATTTAATAAAAATAAAAAATTATATTTAATAAAAAAATAAAAATATATTTAATAAAAATAAAAATTATATTTAATAAAAATAAAAAATTATATTTAATAAAAACGTAAAATTTTATTTAATAAAAATACAAAATTATATTTAATAAAAACAAAAAATTATATTTAATAAAAACACAAAATTATATTTAATAAAAATACAAAATTATATTTAATAAAAATACAAAATTATATTTAATAAAAAATAAAATTATATTTAATAAAAATAAAATTACATTTAATAAAAGTACAAAATTATATTTAATAAAAACAAAAAAAATTATATTTAATAAAAATACAAAATTATATTTAATAAAAACATAAAATAATATTTAATAAAAATACAAAATTGTATTTAATAAAAATATAAAATTATATTTAATGAAAACAAAAAATTATATTTAATAAAAATACAAAATTATATTTTATATTTAATAAAAAGTACCAATTATATTTAATAAAAATACAAAATTATATTTAATAAAAACAAAAAAAATTATATTTAACAAAAACAAAAAAAAAAAATTCAAGTTTTAGGCACAGAAAAATAACGATAGATTTTTTCATCACTAAATCCGTCGCTAATCTGTTCACAAAGGTTTTAGCAACGGAAATTTTTCGTTACTAAATTCTTCGCTAATTTGTTCGGAAAAATTTTAGCGACGGAAAAATTAGCGACAGATTTTTCTGTCGCTAAATCAGTCGTTGATTTTTTCATCGCTAATAGTGACGGATTTTTATCCGTTGATAATTTTCGTCACTGAAAACTCGTTTTCTGGTAGTACCTTTTGTATTAATTCTATGAAGCTTCTTTATGTTTTTTCTCACTCCCTTTGTTAGTCAAGCTAAATGTTGATTTATTCATCCAAGATCATTGTTTTAACCCTAATATTATCCTATCCTGTGATTTTCTTGAAAATATCTTGAACTGAGAATCCTCTATTTTTGCTCTCATAGAGGAACTTGTAACTTTTTGTAGATTCTAGACAAATGCACTTCCTGCAAAACATTGCTTCAGCATTAGATAGAGACTATTAGAAAACTCTGTGATACACTACAAGAAAATTGGGCTTCACCGACAGACTTATCTGTCACTGAAAAAAAGAAATCCGTCGCTAAAGTATTTCAGCGACGGATTATTTCCGTCAGTGAAATAATCGCTGAAAGCGACCTCGCTAAAATTACCGATGAAATATTTCCGTCAGTAAAATTTTTGACCAATTAGAGATGGAATATTCAGTCAGTGAATAAATCCGACAGTAATCCATCGCAGATGTAAGAACCATCACCGACGAATTACCGACAAAAAAAAACCGTCACTAAATCATTTCCCTCGGTATTTCGTCGCAGATTATTGGTATTTGGCACGGAAATCAGGGACGGATCACCGAGGGATAATTTAGTGATGGATACCGTGGGCATCAAGATCCGTCGCTTTTGTATGATGGATCACCGACGGAAATTTTCCGTTGGTAAAATTCGGTTGGTATTCCGTCGATAATAATATGAGTTACAAAAAAAATAGCGACAGAATAGTGACGGATGGAATGAAATCCGTCAGTAATCCGTCGTTGATTTAGGCGTATTTTGTAAAAAATTTTGCTGCGCATTATGATACCCTATAAACCTAAAACCTTTCACCTGTAACCTTTAACAACCTTTAATTTGTTACACACTATTGCAGTCCAACTCACATATTCACAACTATATCAAAAATTCATCTTAACGGTAAATAAATGAAAGTCTATACAATAGATATAAAAACATTCAAATTAACACGAACTGATGTCACAATACAACCCATATGAAAGGTAAATAAAAGAAAGTTAGTCCAAATAGATATAAAAAGTGCAACGCTTACGAGTACTAGGTGTATAGAAGGAAAAAGAAATCGAAATGTTTTTCATAACAGAATCAAGTACATAATGATGCAATCAACAATGTCATTGAGAGAGGGGATTAAGATCTGGTAACTGGATGCTATCAAAGTCAGGTGTTAGAAGTTGGATACCAATTTGTGCAAGTATTTCACGAATCAGTGCCTTAGTTTGCTCTCTCACCTGACTTTGCACTTCTTCCAAGAGCTCACTACGCACTTGAGTTAGTATTTCTTCCAAGATTTCGGTGTGCATTTGACTTCGCATTGTACTTTGTATTTCAACCATCATTTTATCGACTTCCTCCTTTGTGTATATCTGTGACGAAGTCATGCATGGAGATGAAGTGGCACCTGAGGAATTCTTTGAGGGCATGTCATCAATTCTCTCTGTAAAACCATATAAGAGTCCATTTATTCGACCCCCAATCACCTCACACCACAATCCGGTATCAAAGTCAGGCAGAAAAGTGTTATTTGATCCATATTTCTCATCAATCAATTGATTGTACTTACCCTAAATCAAGGATATAAAATTACATTATAAATACATTAAAGTTAAAGATCGTAATCCAAAATATTACTTTTTATAAAACACAAATAAAAAAAATAAGCCTTACACTAACTACTTCAGACTTCTTGTCAACATACTGCCCTTTCCCTTTCTCATGCCTATGAGTACAATTGAAGAGTTCAAGATGATACACCGGTTGCATGGTTTCTTCAGCCTACAAATGAAGAGAAATCATAAGTACTTGTACCGAAACAAATTTTGGAAAACATTATGAATAAGAAAATACAGACCATCCTCTTTATGTGTGTCACAAAGAGAATGGAACCGGATATGTGCTTTGTAATTTCTCCTTCTTTTTCTGTATTCCGATTTTATTTGGCAGTATTTGACTTCTGTTTCCACTTTGTTGTACTCCAGTACTTGTCAATCAATTCATCCCAAATAGTAGAAGTCAAAAACGACGGGGGATGACCTTTGGTATCAGCTAAATTTTTTGTTCCAAGTGCTTGCAGTGCTTGTTTCCTGGCCGACGAAAGCATTTCCACATATTTTCGACTGCACGATGCTTTCCACGCATTATATATAGAAACTGAATCTTTCTCTCGCTAGGTAAATATTTGCTGCAAATAAAAAGCAGATGCCCAAAAAACATGCTAGGTTTAAGAAATTAGGACAATTAAGAGTGCAAACAAGCAGAAGGTTCATATAAGCATTTTCCCAAATTTCATCATAATGGGATTATTCATCAAATGTGTGTCATTTTCATCAATAGTTTGCTTCTATAAGCATTTTCCCAAATTCCATAATATTTTCAAACCCTAGAGTTAATTTCTCAATCTAATCTGTTCAAACCCTAGAAACAAGATTTAATTTGTGAATGAAAAGCTCAAATACAAATTTAGAGAATAGAAATTACCTCTATTCCATAGTCGATTTGAGCCGTGGTAATCAGATTGCCAAAAAATCCCAAAATCTCCTCTTCAGTAGAAAACCCTAGATACAGACTAATTTTTCTCCTTCAAAAAATAACCCCTAAACTTTTTCTTTGAATCTTCCTTGCTTGAAGTGTTCAAGTGGGTTGAAGTGATTAATTGAAGGTATTTGATTTCTAGAGATAGAAATCAAGAGTCTGGGAGCTAGAGAGTGCAGAGAGGGAAAAGAGAGAATATCACAGAGGAGTGAGTGTTCGAGAGAAGTCGAGGCACTCAAACATAAAATTTGGGTTTAATTGAGTGGAATTGAGAAATTATTATTTTGTTCAATTGTTCATTTAGACTTAGGGCATTTTAGTAAACAAGCCACTCGGTTCCACCGCACATGCATATGTCCATGCACACGTTGCGCCCCTCATGGTTCTACAATAGCTAGCCATGCCCAAGGTGTGCATACTGTGCACACGGCTCACTGCACATATCCACACCCACCCTCACAGTGGAGCCGGCAACCCTCACGGTTCCACTGTGAGGTGCATTGATGGGTTTTTTTTTTTATGTATACTTTTTCATCTTATTATTATTATTATTATTATTAATAAGATCATCGTTATATATTATATATTTTTTTTCTTTTCCTCACGGTGGAACCAACGGTTCTACCGTCCCCTCACAATGTGCAAATTCCTCCCCTTTTTTTTTTTTTAATAAATCAATTTCTCTCTCTCTCCAATTTGGTTTTAGCTTCACACACACAGCACTCAGTCCGGTTCCACCGCCTCTTCACAAGCAATTGTATATTTTATTTTATATATATGTACATTTATCTTTATTATTATTTTTTTTTCATAAATCACTGGGGATTTGAACCTATGACTTGAATTGCACCACCAAGCCACTTAACATTTTTAATTTATGTACCTCAATTTAGTTATAAATTTATTTTTCATCTCATAATTGGAAATTTAACTTCCAAATTTCCTTGGAACATTCAAGTCCAAAAATTAACTTGGAAAAACAAGGCATGACTGATGTCCCTGAGGGATCTAATATTGACAATAACACTAAGAATTAACAAGTGCATTTAAAATTTAGATATATAAAAGGCCAGAAACTATGCAAAGTAATACAGATTATCTCATTATACAGACCATTAAAAGGGGAATTTTACTTATTCAGTAAAAGCCGATGGGTAAGAAGATAATTTACATGTAAGATTAATTCCTGGAATTCAATTTCTAACATTTACACACATAAAGGGCCACATGTAAGCTATAACACTTTTAACAAAAGTAATACAGGACCATACATATGAAATGTTAGGAAGACATATATGCACATAAAATAAGGGGTTAAGGGTGGGGATTAATTCATTACAAGCAGCACCAAGGGTGAGGGTTGGGAACTAGTTCATTTGAACCAGCTACAAAAAATGACTAATGTGAGAATGCCTACCTGGGGGAAGGGATTGCTTCAACTTGTCAGCCTTCTCGGAGTCAAAGACACATAACGTACGGGCATTTTTCCTTCTAGCAGTTAAATCGAAATCTTGATCTCATGAACTTGCTTCGGCTGAGCACTAGTACACAAACAGTATCATCAAGTTAACGACGTTAGACAAGGTAATCCGAGATCAAAATTGAAAATTTTAACCTATCTTCTCAAAAGGCACGTAAACTGGAATGAGAGAGAAAGAGATAGAGAGAGAGAGAGAGAGAGACCGACGTTGACAAGACGCACATAAACTGGAAGAGACTTCGATCTTGCGATCAGCACATAGAGAGGAGAGAGAGAGAGAGGGCGCACCTATGCTGGTACCGGTGGTGATGGCGGCGACGAATGGAGAGTGGCGTAGGGGAGGATTGAATGACACAAGCCATTTCGCGCAAAGGGTTAATTTTTTTTAACCCTAGAACAAAACAGCGACGGATTAACGACGGAAAAGAATCCGTCGTCAATCCGTCAATAATCCGTCGCAAAAATGTCAAAAAATAAACGGAGAAAATTTAATTCTTTTTAGGCGACTATTCACCGTCAAAATTACCGATCGATTTTTTTCGTTGTTTATTCGGTCACTGATTCCATTGGTAATCACTCGTTAATTTTCATTTTTTTTCCTTACATAGATCCCTCGGTATTAGGTGGGTATTTTGTCCCTATTAGTGACGGATATAAATCTGTCGCTAATTTTCGTGGGTGAAAGGCTGAATTCTAGTAGTGATATAACAACAGGTAGATTATCTTTGCTTCGGTAGGGGATTTTTGCATGCTCTTCTTAATTCTTTTCACCAGGTTGTGCGAGGAAAATGTACATCACATTTTTTTTTTCCTTTTTTGAACCTCATTATGCACTTTGTTTCGGTATTGGGACCCATATTACTATAGAAGACGACAGAGGCGAACTGATGGTAAGGGGATGAACTTCATTGAGGTTGTATGTGATGAAAGCTGATCACCTGCTTAACTACATATCCAGGGATCGGTTCAATTTTACTATAACTGTAAGTTTTGTAAGTTATTACTCATTCATGATAAAAGCTAATAAACTTCATGTAAGGCAGGGAAATATTTTGTACTGGCTTCCATCACTACAGTGGACAGCTGATCAGCAAAATGGAAGGAAGGAATATGTTGGGAGAAGATGGGCTGATTGGTTTGGGGAAGTTGAAAAGTTTTCCAAGGAAAAGAAATGGCAATTCAGGTTTAGTGTATTTGGACTCATTTTGTAATTATTTTTGTTTGTAACCATTATTATTAATATCAAGGATTTTGCAGTAAGACGAGCAATTCGGAGAAGGCAATGGTCATTGGATTGCACCCCGGGGGCGCGAATTTTTAGGGAGTTATCATCCTTGGTAGCATGTTGAAGTATGTAACCCTAATTGTTACCCGGTCCTCATGCGCCCTCGTGAACCTCTTTTTTTGTTCCATATACATACATACATACGTACATTCAAACATACATATTAATGATGATGAAGTCACGCTAGGATTTTCGAAAGTTAGTTTCTTGGTCCCTTTCTTCAAGGAGATATGATTGTTTTTATGGTTCTGTTTGGGCTCATGCTCTAAGGATCTTTGCTGATTGTAGAGGACTTGAACCAAGATTGGAAAGGGATTCTCCATTAGCCTTTTGCTGTTATGTACTTTTCAGTCTCTAAGGGTTTCGGTTTCTCTTCCCTTGAACCTTTTGTATTCCTTCTTCTGAAATGAATATTTTTTAGTATAGAAGAAAAGTCATTTGGAGCCACCATGTAGTAGAAATTTTGAGTTCAACGTGATGAGTATTATTCTTACTGAAATTCTATTTAGGCCAGCATGTGTATTTTAGACAACTGGTTGTCAATGTGATAAGATAGTGAGTTACTGTGAATCGGGCGGTTTCTCATTTGATATTCAGCACCAGTCTTGGATTGGTCACTTTCTGGCTTTTGTATCAGCACTCTTATTGTTCCATTTTTATTAATTGATTTAATTTTGGTTTTCTGTGTGTTTCGTGAAGAAAAATACTAATAGGCTACCCTCTTAGCTGGCTATATTGTTTTGTGTGGACCCTACATGAACTATGACTCTTGTATGACAACTAGGACAAGTACGCAGCGTGCGGTGTTACCTGTGAAAGATTGAGTGATATGCCAAGTTGATCAAAACAAAATGAAACGATTATTTGAATTTTTAGGGTGCATTTGGTAAGGGGGATCTCAGAATAAAATTAAAAGTTAATGTTTAGATTAATATTATAAAAATAAATATTTTAGAATTATATCTAAAAATTTAGAAATTTATAAAACTCAAATAAAGTAGTGGGTTTTATTGAAGATCCACATTTGATTCCTAAAACCATTTACTCTCATATTTATCCAAAATTACTCATTACTCTCTATACTCACACTTCATTTTTTTATTTTTTTTTTAAATTATCAATTACTCATATATATATATATATATATATATATATATATAACTAAATAAGTAAAATATATATATAATATTTTCATTATTAAGTTATTTTTTTTAAAATTTTGAAAAATATATAAAGTCTATTTCATAAACTCATATAATATTTATTTTTTTATTATAAAATTTTTCATTACCTATTAGTCATACAATAATTTTATAAAATTATCCATTACTCATATATATATATATTAAACAAATAAAAAAATATAAAATTTATTTGATGAACTCATATAATATTTATCTTTTTCATTATAAAATTACTCATTACTCACTCACATACACACACACACATATATATATTAAAAAAAAAAACTAAACAAGTAAAAAAAATAAAATTTTTATTATTAAATTACTTTATTTTTATTTTTGAAAAGAATATAAAATTTACTTGATGAACTTATACAATATTTATTTTTTCATTATAAAATTATCCATTATTCATTATTCATACAATTTTCATTATAAAATTATCATTACTCATATATATATACAAACTAAACAAGTGAAAAAAGAATAAAATTTTCATTTATAAATTATTTCTTTTTTTTATTTTTAAAAAGGATAAAAAAAGTTTACTTGATAAACTCATATAATATTTATTTTTTTCAAGTGAAATTAATTCATACAATATTTTAAAATATTTTATTTTAAATTATTTATAGTTTATATTGTATATTGGAATAAGAACAAAATTGAAAAATTATTAATTATTATTCCAAAAAAAAAAACCAAATACTAGGTATAGCAATGATACTCATTCTAGTGTACTGAACCAAACAGATGATTTGGAATTATTCCGTCCATTTTGATTCCATGAGATATGATTTCGATTCCGATTCTAATTTTCAGAACTAAACTAAACGCCCCCTTAATTTATGGAATTGAACGATCGGAAAGAATTGAAAGATCAGCTAAAATCACCACCGGTGGGACCCCATCTCCATAAATTAGACACAGAATAGAATGGCCAAATTGTTGGAGAAAAATAACTCGATGCAAAATAATACCATAATGTTAAATCATTAGAATTAAAAGACAAAAATTTAATAAATTGAATTGAAAACTTAAATCGAATCGAAAGTATACCTAATTCTATAACCGAAAACTGAATAGAGTAAAATCCTAATTTGGACAAAGTCTTGAGTTCAGTCTTTGTCGGAGTAGAATCCTGGGTACGGCCTTTGAAATCAAATATATCCTCACAAATTTTCTCTATATGATGGGGGTATTAGGGAGAAAAGTGATGGATTGATCGGGGACCATAATCCTATTTATAACTGTAAGAATGACTTAATTTTTAAATTCATAATAGAATTTACATATTTAATTTATTCTAGTTACCTTATCAAATTTACATGAATTTAGGTAATTTTTCAATTATCCTTAAGTTATCTTTCGATATTCCCTATCTAATTTATCATAAATAGTAAATATTCATTGATATCTGCACATTAATTTATTTTCATATCCTTGAGATAGTTAAACCCAATTATAGAATTTTTTAAATTTGATAGATCACTTTTATATGAGTTTAATTTATGAGATTTATAATATGTGATATATAATTATTTTAATATATAAGTACAATTTGGATCAATGAGATCCAACACAAATCAGCACCAATATCAAAACCATGGATAGAGGCCCATGTAACTTCATTGTTCAAAGTCTCCGCAAACACATCCAAAAGAAGATAAATAAATAAAGGAAAGGAGAAATCATTACAAAATCTCAAGATATTTCAACCACAAGTTTGGCATTTCCTTTTCGTGACATGTATAGGGTTCAAGCATCCTAGGATCCACCTCCTCCGCCAAGCTCACGGCCCTTCACCACATAATCTTGAAGAAAACCCCGTGACAAAACCAACCAACCTACAGATTAATAAATTCCAATAGGAGTGCAGGAAGTAACCTTCCTAGACCACTTACATATCTTCCAGCCACTCCCAATCATCAGCTCCAATCAAAATAATCACACTCATTTTGGTCGGCCAATGACCAATGCCGGGGCTGGCCTGGTCGACCAAGGCCACTCAATATTATTATTTTTTTCTTCTGTTCTAACTCCTGCATTTTGTTTGCATTCAGAACCAGTTAGGGCCTTGTTTGGTTGTTGCTTTATGTGTTGCACTGATTTCTTATGGTCTAATTTATCATCATATCATCATGTTTAATTTCCAACTTTTATTTACAATTATCTTTTAAAAAATTTAATTTCATAATTATAATTATAATTTTAAAATATAAAAATAAAAAAAATAATTTCATAATCATATTCTTCTCCTGTCAGTGTTAATTTCTAATTGGATTTTCTCAATGTGAAGGTTTAGAAAAGACAAATTTACAATCTCTCTCTCTCTCTCTCTCTCTCTCTCTCTCTCTCTCTCTCTCTCCCTCCCTCCCTCCCCCCTCCCTTGTGAGTTCTTGCTAATTTAATTGGGGTCTCTGGGTAATGTTAAAATGGACATGCAAAATATGATCCGTGAATGTCGGTGGGGAAACGAGCAGATTTTGTTTTGCATATTATTGTTTTTCTTTCTTTTTTTTTTTTTTTTGGGTTGGGATGCTATTTAATTTTAACTCCTTGGTTTCTACATCTTCGACTCTTTTCATGTTTTAGAATTTTTCTTGTATCTATGTAAATTGTGGAGGTTAAGTTTTTGGGTGGCATTTCATTTTCTTATCTTGTGATGTGAATATTACTTTTCCCCCTAAAATTTTCCTCCATTTTTGTTGTAGTTGATATTCTCCAATTTAGCTTCATTAGCAACCTTATCGTTTTAAGAGTATGTTCTTTTTTTCTTCTGATTCAATTTACTTGAAATTTTTGTTAGTATTAATTCTATGATTTTTTTCATTTTTTATTGGAAATTGAGCCTACTATCTTCCACTTTGAAGAACCTAGGGGTGAAATTTGGGGTTTTGAGACAAACCCCAGATGGTTAAAAGGAAAACCGAGGAACTTGACCTTGCCGAGGAGCTTGACCTCTCTCAGTAGCCGAGGAACTTGATAATTGAGACAAGTCAACCAAGCCGAAAGGCTCAATCGAGGGAGATAGCTGACAGTCACCACCACACATGCACACGTGCTCATGCCCATATATCTTTTTCTTTTGAGATAGTTGGATTAAAATGAAGTACAAACATCATTTCTTTCTAAGATCAAATCTAATGGGGTTTTTAAGTTATTTACTTAAGCACCATAACTTTTATATGATGATAAAGTAAGCATCTGAAATAATTCAAGAAAGCTTCAAGAGGAGGTATGAATAAAGCAAACTGATCAATTATCTCATTTCTATGTTTTAACAGGGGTATTTTATGGCTTTACCGTCAACAACCCGGCAAGGGTATGGTCCTCCTAACATACCATCTATATTGTTCTACACCTCCTGCAAAAGTTGGATGTTTAAATATGTTTTCATTCCACTACTGCAATTTATATTCTTCAGCTTATCTGATCCTGGACCTCAGATTCAGTGGGTTGGTGAAGTTTGCTTCCTATGTTAGAAACAAATGGCGTTCATGCTAGATGAAGTGAAAATTTCCATAAATTATTTCTTTTAGCTTACTTTAGTTTATTTATTTTTTTATTTATTTTTATCTCGTTGATCCCATTAACCAAATTTTGAACAGTCCAATACCCTCAATAGTCTTGCCAAGGCCACCCTTGGTCTTACTCTTCGTGCTCAGATGATCTTCCTAAGGTGTTTTTCTATAAGTACATTTAATGTTTCTTGGTCAGCCAAGGCCACTCCTTGGTCGACAAAGTCCTGGCCTTGGTTGACCAAGGGTACAGTGAAAATTTCCATAAATTATTTCTTTTAGCTTACTTTAGTTTATTTATTTTTTATTTATTTTTATCTCGCTGATCCCATTAACCAAATTTTGAACAGTCCAATACCCTCAATAGTCTTGCCAAGGCCACCCTTGGTCTTACTCTTCGTGCTCAGATGATCTTCCTAAGGTGTTTTTCTATAAGTACATTTAATGTTTCTTGGTCAGCCAAGGCCACTCCTTGGTCGACAAAGTCCTGGCCTTGGTTAACCAAGGGTACACCTTTGGTTAACCAAGCCGTGGCCTTGGGCAACCAAGGTCACTTTTTGGCCTTGGTTGATGAGAAATAATATACTGAGGAATAGGGTAATATGCCAAGGCCGCTGATGAGCCTCTCGGCTACCTCCCTTAATTGAGCTTCTCCGCTCGATTGACCTCTCTTGGTTATCAAGCTCCTCAGCTATCGAGAGAGGTCAAGCTACTCGGCTACTAAGAGAGAGAGAGATCAAGCTCCTCCGCTATAATTCTCGGTTACAATAAGAAAGAAAGCTCCTCATTTATCGACGGAGGTTAGCTCTCACATACAGAGAGAGGTTAAACTCCTTAGCTACTGCGAGGTGGGAGGGTATGTGGTTGTTGATTTTATGTACACATGTACATTTATGAATAAAGCAAGGTGTCTAAAGTTTGTTGATATATTTGATGCTTTGGTCGACTAAGCCTTGACGCTTCTTTTTGTTTAAAGTTTGTTGATAATACAATTTAAAGTTTTTGGATCATTATTTATATATTATTCATATAGATTAATATAGATTATTATTGATATTTATAATTTTTGTACCGTAAAAATACTTCCTTCATGAAGCCCCTCCCTTGGTCGACCAAACCCCTTCCTCTTCCTTGGTATTGGCTGGCCAAAGCGCTTCCTTGGTCAACCAAAGCCCTTCCTTGGACAACCAAAGTCCTCTCTTCGGTTCACCAAACACTGGTCTTGCGTGGACCAATACCACAACAAGAAAAGACATGGGCCAATACTGTTTTAATGGTTTAATTGGGCCACTCAAATCCAATAATAAAAAATAATTACAGAATCCAAAAAATAACCCATTTATTTGTTATATTTATCACATGTTTTAATTTTTCTTTACATTATGGCTTCAATGGCTCACTTGGTCTATCTAAACATATACAATTACAACTCACACCAGGCACATCACTCAATCTTTTACAACCAAATTTAAACTCTACACCTTACAATGCGCGCGGTGTTTCCCTCCTAGTTACCATTATCATTTTCATTATTAGCTTCTTCCTGAACTGATCCTCATCATTATTCCTATCCTTTGAAATTTTGTGGACTGTATTATTAGTTCCAACAGCGACCCCGGCTACAGTAGCACCGCGATTGCAGTGCCGCCTGCTATACCTGCAGCCACCGCCTGCTTACTCACCTTGTTTCCGGTCATGCAATACCTAGCAAAGCTCTCACAGTTGTTAAACATCAGATTGTATTTGCCAAAGGAATTTTCTTTTAACAACTTCTCAGCGCGACCTAGGACTGTCTTGGCATCGTCACTGTTTTCTTTGGAGTAAGTGGCAGGTCGCTTTAGGAGGCGCCGTTTGGAGGAGAAACCATACTTCACACGGCGGAGTTTGCGGCCCAAGAGAAAGCATTTGAGGCAGGACTTGACGACTCCATGGTCCTTTTTTGGGTCAAAGCCTAAATCGCAATTCTCTTTTACGTTGAATGAATATCATGATTCATCTGTTCTTGTGTAGTGAATCACTTGCCCTTCTCCCACGTATATTCCTGTATTCTCAACAGAATTTGTGTAAATTCCCAAATTATAAGAAAGATTTCAGGGCTTAGGGCAATTGGGTCTAATCTGCACAAGAACTACAGAATTTGTATTTTGGAAATTTATGGGTATGAATATGGATTCTATGACAATCGATCATTTTACTATCCCCTTCTAAGTTTGTTTGCCTCCCTTTTTTCTTTCAAAGCTATTGATTTTTGAGGTTTTGACTGCTAGCTACTCACAGATCATAGCACCGTTTAAGCCCCCTCTGGCTGGGGGTGCAGGCTTCAAGATTTAAAGGGTGGAGCTTGGCGTTAGAATAAAAGGACCGATTAAGGTCAACCAGGCATGAATTTTTCAAAAAGAGAGAGAGAGAGAGAGAGAGGACACGAACCATGGTGAGCGTAAACATAGGCCTTCCTATAACTATAGATCTGATCTCCAGGCACCAATTCGTTTCGACTGATCTTTACCATTCCCTCTGCTTCACAGAAAATACACCAATTCCCGATCTAAGCAATCTTTTTGATGTTTCCCGAGGAAAGATCGTTCAAGGAGACAACCAGCACAATTAAAATCCAAACAATTCAGATACTTGTTTTTCAAAAATTAAACCTCCTTCACTGGTTTTCTTTGTTGATGTCTTTGTGCATTACAGGAAACTAATGGCATCCATATAGATATTAACTGTAAGTTTTGTGGACTCCATTCAACGTTAATTTCTTTCGTGCCTCTCAAGAAATTGGGCCTCACGCATGATGGAAGACAAAAATTAAGTTTGTTTAAAAAAAAAATATATCGTTTAGGCAGTTAAGTTTCATTTAGGCAGTTACTGGTAAAATATATTAAAAAAAAAAATCGTTGTTATTTCCTTGTCAAATCAACATCAACCTACGTATGTGATTACGCAATTATTATGTATTTAACTAAGGGACCTATTATTATAATGATTTTGGGGTTTGGAATCCCAAAATGAGGAATCATCGTTATAAAATCATGGTAGACTTCTTCACCATTGCTGGTTTTCTTTGACTAGTAAATTCAGTTGAGTATTAGTGCGTTTTTTCCTAATATTTTTAATAGAATTGATAAATATTGGATAATCATTCAATACGAGAAGGTTAATTATTATAAAGATTGAATTCTGCTCGTGTTACAAATAAGGAGTTTACAGATAAATAGAAATTATTTTTTTTATCGTGTTGTATTAGTACTATCTCCATTTGGGGTTTAAAGGTTATTTTCATTGCAATTTTAGAATGAACACGCAGTGAAGGAGTTAATCATTAATTTAAAAAATTTCAATCAACCAAATTTTTGTAATAAATAGCGCTAATTATAGTAATCAAAGGGGCATCTAAAGTCTTGGACAAATTTCTGTTAGTTTGTTTCTCACATATGTTGAATCCAGGACCATTGCATTTATCTTAATCTGAAACTTCCAAGTTCGAAACTCATTCTTCTCCTTAGAGTGATGCCATACTTAATGTGCGTGTGTGTGTGTGTGTGTGTTTTGGGGGAGGGGTCTTGGCTAATACCCTTTTTAGTTCTATCATGGGGCAAACCCAGCTCTATTAATTGAAATCTTTTTCATTTTCTATGACAAGCGCACTTCTTTCAATTGATGAGACATCCCAAGGAAAACTTGGGCCTACATATACTCCTACAATGCAATAATCTAGGGATTCACTAATAAAATATGTTACCCTTTTTTCTTAATGAAAAGTAGGATTTTATTGAAAGACAAAAGTCAATAAAGATAACTTTAGCCATAGAAGAGAAACTTAAATCCAAAATACATATTCCAAAAATATGATTGAAATAAGAAAATATTTCCAAGAGTACAGCCGAAGGTCCCTTTTTGTTTTTTATAAGTTATACGTCCAATAGCATTTAAAGAACCTCTAGGAGGGTTACACCGTGCTGTGCTATGCGCGGTGTGGAGTTTAAATGGATGATATGCCCATTTGCATAAAAATATATATATTATTGTTATCATTAAAAAAAAAAAAAAAAAAAAAAAAAAAAAAAAAAAAAATAAAAAAAAAAAAAAAAAAATTAAAAAAAAAAAAAAAAAAAAATAAAAAAAAAAAAAAAAAAAAAAAATTATAAAAAAAAAAAAAAAAAAAATTTTTTTTAAAAAAAAAAAAAAAAAAAAAAAAAAAATTTAAAAAAAAAAAAAAAAAAAAAAAAAAAAAAAAAAAAAAAAAAATCAAAATTATGACTCGGAAAAATAAAGGAAAAATTTCCCATCAAACAAACGCATATATTATATTGTTTGTATAATATAAGTTAATAAAATATAAAAATATTTTTAGTATAATATAGATTTGAGAGAGAACAAGAAGAGATGGATGCTTAAATGAAGGAAAAAAAAAAAAAAAAAAAAAGAATGGTCATCCAATGTTATGCTTGCAAAGGCCCAACCTTGGGCCCAAGGACAAATCTTGGGTTGACCCAAGGCCCACCAGTCCAGCCTTGGTCGACCAAGGGCCCAGGCTTGGCCAACCAAGGCTTGGCAGTAGACCGAAGGCCCAGCCTCGGTCTACCGAAGGCTTGGTTACCTTCCTTGCTTCTGTTTTTTATTTGGCATTTTTATAAGTACAATTTTTATAGTATCATAATATGTCTCATTTTTTAATGGGCAAAAAAGGTAGCCTATTTTAAGTTCTTTTAATGGGTAAATTGATCTTAGATTTGTCTCATCTGTCTGTGTTCCAAAGACAGGAACCAAAAAAACACTATTCATGTTTGGGAAAAAAATATATATATATATATCTCAGATTTTGTTCCATGTTCCAAATTGGAAAAAGAAAAAAACTGTAAAATGCAGAAAAAATAAAAGTATCAATATTTTGAAGAACCACAGAATACCACGCTACTAAGAGAAAGACACAGACAGAGAGTTAAAGTTTTCAGATTGCTGACCAAATGCCAGAAAAAAAAACAACAAAAATCTATTGTAGAAGCAGTGCAGATCTATCGTAGAAGAAGTACAAAGAGATAGAAGGAAGAAGAAAAGGAAGAAGAGACCAATAAAACTTGTAAACCACAACCATATTAGGTAACTTGTTCATCAACTTCACAAATGTTAAGGACTGAGGTTGAGGAATCAGAAAACTTACTTCAACACCAATTCTGAATTGAGTGTCCTGAAGTCCAAAATATTTTGCTAAAAGTTATAATCTTCCATTATACAGTTAGCATCTCTCTCGATTCATCTTTAAAGCATTTTTAACATTAAAGAAGTTGTCCAAGTATCATGAAAAATCCAGAACCCCAACCTTAAAAAAATTACATAACTTTTTTTTTTTCTTTTGTGAAGACATAAATACAAGTACATATAAAAATGAGGATCATATGGGGTGACACACTGAGACTGCCAAAGGCACATTCCTTGCATCATATGGTGGGAAAGTACCTATTTATTCACCTGTCTTGGATGGTTCTTCAAAAATTCCTATGGTTCTTTTATGAATGAATTTCAAAATTCTTTAAATGATAACATTAGCAATTAACAAGGCAATGGCACACTATAATCTCACAGGAAGGACCTTCAACATTTTGCTTACCAAACGTGACATGATAGAACACCCAAAACCAGCATCCAAGCTTGCAACCTGCAAAATGTATTGATGAAATGAAACACTTTTGAAGATACCTGAATCACCGGATGAGATTAGAAAGGTTTGCCATTGCAATCACTGGCTTAGGAAGACGCCTTATTTGTAACTGTACAATATTAAACAAACATAACATCATCTTACTGAAAAGATGCCTCTAATTTACAAGTAAGAACTACATAATAGTTTTGTCAACTTCATTAGAAAGAGTTCAGCACCTGTAAATCCATAAGATGGGGGGTCCATCTCCAGGATCAGCATAACCATACATGCTTCTTACTGCTTGATCATCACCACAAGAAAATGCCTTGCTTCCCTGAAGCATCAAGTTCATGGTACGGTTCACATGAAGAGAAAATGGTACAACAAATTCTACAAATACCAAAGGATGGTGTTTGCAGTAGTGAAAGTTTCGTCATCATAAAATTGGCGAATTCCATTGGCTAATCACAAACACCAAAAAGCTTCAACAAAGTATTATGCAAGAAATGTAGTTAGTTCTCTCAAAACCAATTTTGTAAAGACAACTGCTACGAATCATATCATGGCTCTTAGGTAAATCCATTTCAAGAAAGATTATTGGCCTTCAGGCTTTTTAGTAATTTTATTAAAATATTACTTTACATCTGAAATAGAGGAAAGGCAGCAGGCAATGAGTGTGAATTCTATATAATGCCCAATTAGTCTGCTCCATTCACATGGAATGATCGACTACCTACTGAACTTCAATTGCAACTACATAAACCATGATTTTAAGAAGCACCCAATAAAAAAACAAGCATAAATCTTCCATTAGGTGTTCAGTAGGCAATAAACTATAATGGAATGTAGCAATACCCAATAGGACATCAGAATGTCCATCAGTTAGTTCTAATCTCAATAGCCTCTTCGAACCCTTTGATTCAGTCTTAATGCTACTCCAAGATATATCCCTCATGGACGAAGCTTAGTCACAATCACAACCAAAACCCAAGACACATAAACAACTCTCTAGGGAGAGAGAGAGAGAAAACCTAACTATGTTTAATCAAAAATCAAACACAAGAGAGCTAGAATTGTAGAGAGAGAGAGAACCTGAAGGACTCCGGGATGCAGAAGGTTTCATGCCTGTCCTGTTCAATCATAGCTTGACATTGCTCCATGCAATGGATAGACAAGAAATTGCATCCAAATAAAGAATCATCATGTGAGGATAGAACCAAAGAGAGGTTTAGTGGGTCATATTTTTATAATTACCTAAAATCCTAAATTTTTGCCTATATTCTGTTTTTCCTTTTTTATTGTATCTCACATCTCTCTCTATTTTATTGCGTGTGAACTCCCTTCTTTTTTATTTACAGTGTGTTTGGCAAGCTCATGGGAAAGGGAGGTAAAAGAAAGGAAGGGAAAGGAAGGGAAAGGGAGGGAAAGGAAAATAAAATTAAAAACCACGTTTAGCAACAAAATATGTGATGAGAAAGGGAAGGAAAGGAAATTAAAATAAAAAATCATATTTGGTTAGGCAAAGGAAAGTGAGGGAATAAAATAAAAAAAGAACATAAATTTACTGTTTTATCCTCATTGCTTTTATTAGAGTTTTAAAATAGAGGATATAAAAATAAATTTAACATTTATAATTTTAAAAGGAAATCCCTCCCCTCCAAAATCCACCGACTTGGTGGAATTAAAAAATTGGGTTTGGAGGGTTTCATAGAAACCCTCCGTTTCCCTCTCTTCCAATTAATTGTTTTGTCAAACGTGGGTGGGTTCTTTAAAAACCCCCCCTTTCCCTCCTTTTCCCGCTAAAACCCCCCATCCAAACATACTATTAAGGTTTGAAAAAGAGACAAGAACACAAATAAATATCAAAACAAGAAAAAAACCTAGTTGACAAGCTCTTAGGTTAAGCATCTCCAAAAGTCAAAAGAAGATGACATTCTCATCTTTCTTTATGTTAGTTACTTCTTAATTCAAGAGAAAAGACCAAATGAACGTAAAGACAATCATTAGCAAACCAAGCGAAAATGAAACTAAATGGCTCTGGAAGCTGCACTTCAATGGATCAAAAAAAAATATGTGAAACAAACAGAACAAGTATTGTTTTTTATCCACGAACCAAGAACCAAGAAACAGATAGACGTCTCCTTAGTTACTATTGTTTTGTAAACCACTATTAGAGGTGCGAACCTTGGTGCAACGGTTAAATTGCTCATTGTGATCTTGAGGTCACAGATTCGAGGCGTGAAAACAGCCTCTTTGCAAAAAAAAAAATACAAAGGGAAGGTTGCGTACATATATGTCTGCCCTCCCCATTCCCCCGCAAGTCGGGGAGCACTTTGTGCATGGGATGTACTTTACTTTTTTACTATTAGTATTTGTATCAACGTTGATTAAGAGCATCAACTAGCTAGAACTTTCAAGAGAATGCATCTGAGTTCTACCACTTACCTCCAGGAGGTATGTTATCTCAAATCTGGTCTAATCATCCAGGAAGAAAAACCTGTTAAAACAGTAAGTAATTGACACATGATTTGCATTTAAATCAAAATATATATATATATATATATATTGTCACTGAGACCACTAAGAAGTTGGAGAAATATTCTGAGCTATATGAAATGGCACCGCAAGCGAGAAAACCATAAACATGCAAGTGATCAAATATGTCAAAAGAACCTATATTATTAGAAGACTATAATCTTACAAGTAGCAGGGAAAGGACTATTGGTGGTACTCATAGTACTACCATGCACCTTCAAGTAAATGAAATATTATTCTAAAGAAAAATTCTAGAAATAGAATGGTCTTGATGCACAATAAAACTAAGAGTCTCCGCTGCCATTAGAAACAAATCTAAAGCTTGGTATGTGTCGAGTAGTTTCTCAAAACATTGCATAATTTTTCTTAAATAAGTTCTATTTGACTGCATTTTCTCAGCTAAGAGAAAAAGGGTATTTGACAGCAGCAGCTATAAACTCAAATTATCCACAAAGAATGTAACTTCAGAAATTATAGATCTGCATTAATTTGCAACTAACAACATCACTTACAATCCAAGTGCAACAACAACTGCTGAGACATAGAGGAGGAACATCTTCAAATAGTCAACGGACAGATCACTTTGAACCTATAGAAAACCAACCAATCTATGCTAAATCAATAGTCTAATTAACAACAAATAATTTCACTAGCCAAAAAGAAAAGGTATAACAAATATGCACACCTTTCTACTTCGTAGACTACATCTTGGACCCTCAACAACAATTTTACTCCCTTCCATATGAGAATTTGATGCCAAACAAACCTACTGAGACCAATTTCGTCCGCTTTGGTCAAACATAGATAAACTTAGTGTTCCATCATAAATCGATATATGCTAAACAATCTTGGACCCTCAACAACAATTTCACTCCCTTCATAGAGAATGTACATGATAAATAAGAAATAGGTAGTGCTGACCTCAAGTTTTAATTTCAATTTATCAAACTCTTCATCTGTAAAAATTGGCTTCCCAGATACGTAAGCCATTGAAGCTTCCTAGGTGGATTACACCGCGCGTGTGCACGGTATGAAGTTTTGATTCAACATGCCTATTAGAAATAATTATAAAAGATTAATTGGAAGGAGCTTCCTTCAATTTTCAATTTATAAAATATGGCAATGACAAGTAAGTTAAAGAGGGAAACAACAAAATTGCCTTGAAAGTCTTAAATCAATCAAACTCATCCTCAGTCATGCAAATGAAAATTGTTTGTAACTCCAATATTCATAACTCGTGCCATCAAAAAAGGCAGATCTCATACAAACCAACAACAAAGAGATCTCGTAAGGGAGAAAATAGGGCCAGGAAATATGCCAAGCCCCTAGATTGAATAACATGTTGTGTCATGTATGTTCTCTGAACATGTAAGTTTGTGTAGTCCAAACAGATACACAGAAATGATGAACCATGCAAAATTAGGGTGACAACAATCACACTAAAAGCAATCAAAGTTGTTCCTACTAACCACGACAGAGTAAGTGGTCTGCTAGTTAATTGGTGCAAATCCAGTCCTAGTTACGCGTTGATAGCAGGTTTCTGAGATGTGACAAACAAGACTAATTCAATAAACAGAGCAGATCAAGTCTGCGTGGTAGATATTTACATGTGTAATCAGTGAAGCACTTACAAATGCAGTGAAGTCGTAGCATGTTCCTCCAAAGGAATGACATAGCCAGATATCATTCTTGAAACCATACATATCTAGCATTAGCCCTCAGACACCATTTTACGGTCAGTTAGTTGAGTCATGTAACAGATTTCAAGTCATTGCAGTGCAGCATGTTAATTGACCATCAAAATTCCATAAGCTTACTTTTTATCATGCTATGTGATGAATTTTTGAATTCTAATCATAACCAACCGACAGAATTTACAGACCAGAGAAAGGAAACTGGTGAGTAACTAAAGATTGCAAAGCCCTAAGAATGAATTAAGAAGAATTAAATGCAAAAGTAAATAATTTATAAAAAGGAAATGGAATCAATCACAAGGATATTTTTCTTAAAACTTTTATTTATAATGGGAAAAAATTGTAGGCATATTAAAGAGTTCATAGTTAACATACAGACAACTCATTCTTTGTGAAGAAGCATAAATGATTCGGTTAGGTGATGCTAGAATGCTCAATAATTTATCCAATCAACATACATTGCAACTTTTTAGGGTAAACCATTAATCCATAGTATAGCCTTGGTAATGTTTATCCCATTAGTGGGGCTTCCTTTTACCTACATTGAAGTGTAAAAGCAATGAAAGCAATACAAGAAAGGTAAAGAAACAACCTGAAGGGGATTCTTCACATGAAAAGGAGGAACGAAGTTTGACTTCCTTTTCATATAACCTTTTGTACATAACAACCTGAGAACAAAATTACAAAAAAAAAAAAAAATAGCTATGATAGTAAATATGTTTATCTTCCCAATAACTTGCATGAGAGGGTTGGTCCTCTATATATCTGAAGGGAGGAGAGAGGGTAGGAAGGGTCAAGAATGGGGAGTAAAAATTCTGAACCATTAACAGGACAAATATCTATTTTCCCTTAAATGATATGTTAATTTCAAAGTCATAAAACAACAAACACTAATATTATTTCCCTTCTCCGTCTCTCCAAGAAGCTGCAGATTCTTTTAAGCATTATTCACGTACGTAGCCGTGCAGTGATTCAATCATGTGGTCCTACATTAGTCAGCAAAGATCCAACTAACATCTAGACTTGAACAAAACTAATTCTCTATATCATTGATTTCCCCCTATTTTTCAAGAACCAAGCTATGTGATCAATTTTTCTTGATATTAAGAATGTGTCAACATCAAATAGATAGTATGTGGCACAGTTAGGAGCTAGTTCCTTCTTTTTATCCCTACCACATAGAAATTCAAAATGTTCAAGTAAGAATTGTGATATTCATTGACTTCAACAGCCTTAACACAAAGGGTGTACAAGTGTTGTTCACACAAGCACACACCAAGTGCCCAACTGTAGCATACCTGAAATAGGTCTCCCCCACGAACTTTAAAAGAACCTCGCTCAACTGCTGACCAACTATCAAGCATGTTCCTGTCTATTGGGGAAAAAGATACTTGCAAGCTGGCAATTGGTCTTTGTAGAACCATCTTAGAAGACATTGAGATGTAATGAATGCAATAAGTAGGAGCACTAATGACTGCTGAATGAGCATTGAAAAAACACTTAAAAAGTAAAAATTTCTGAGTGATCCATGGGAATATTACTTTAGCTATAAAAGAGGAGTGTTTCTGGGAATATAGTTTTGTGGGTAGACATTTTTAGGAGATTCTCCTCTTGGGTTCTGTGTTTCAGAAACAGAAACGAAAGAAGCAACTATGAGGTTGTTATACAAGAAGTATGCTTGCACTCCTCTTGTTTTTCCACATGATTATTATTTTCTTTACCACAAATCTTTCAAGGAAAAATAGTATATCCCTCCAATATTTTCAGAAATTAATAGCACAGAGGCTGTTTATAATTTTTTTTTTTTTACTTGATATATGGATCAGACAGATTATAAGCAGTAAAAACAAAAACAAATACATGGTGACCAACATATAATTTTGAGTACTACCAAAGGCTAATCAACAATTTAAGAAGGGATATAAAGACAGAAATAGCAGCAAGGTATCCAACTAAACACATTGGGTCCAACATGAATAACATGTTGATAACTTTACATTTATTATATAATTTATTTTCCAATTAAGAAGAGGATGCTTTCAGGAATTAGAAATAAACATGAGAGCTCAAGCAAGCAATCAAATTGGCTTTTACTCTTATATTCCACACGAGATTTCTATTCTCATTGTGAACATCTTGGCACACTTGTTTTGACTCCCCACCAGACAACATCTTCTGCCGGATTAACCCGCCATGGCAAGCTTGATTCCAATTCAAGGAACAAGTAAAATATCATTACAAGTAATGAGATTTCACTTTCTCCCGGGGGCTCCCCCTTATCCTACACCTTTCGTGTCATTTCAAAAGGTTGGAATAGAGTCAAGCTGTCACTTTCTCCCAAAAGCTCCCATTTATTCTACACCTCTTGAATCATTTGAACGCCAAATTAGAGTCAAGGTCAACAAGGTCTTCTTTTCACGCTATGTCAAGTTGGAGTTTCACGGGATAGGGGAATCTCATTAATCCATTTATGAGTCACCAATTAGATGATTTTACCATTAGGTTACATATTCTCCATTCGTAAAGAGCCAATAACGCACTTCAGAAATTATATGAGACTCATCTCCATTAATATTAACAAGCAACCCAATGCAACAAAAAGAATAAAGTGGGCAAAATGACAATGAACTCACAATAGCTCCATAGAAACCTAGCTCCTTCACTCCAAACAAGTACACAAAGTAACTCTCTTGCCAATAAATCAAGAAAGTTGTTTGGTATAGTATGTAAGCTATCAAATGGTTTCACTTAATACAACAGTACTCATAGACTAAATTTAAGTAACAAATCACAAAAAGAAATAGGAAAAAGTTTTGCATTTTTTAAGATAAATTATTTGTAGAAAAAAAATTCAATCTCTCAACTCAGTGATTTAGAACGGTCACTTTTTTGCAATGAAATGCAATAAATTTTGCAAACAAGTACAAATTTTACACCATGGGAGGAGGCCCTTGCTCTCCCTGCACAGAGACTAGAAAGAAAGGCGATGTGGGCACTTGCAAATCGGAGAGAGAGAGAGCAACAAATTTTCATTGAGAGAAAACAAATAAATTTTTGATGGACCCAGAAGATAAAATTACAAACCCATATCGCATTTAAGTAAAAGAATGCAAATTTCAATAAATCTGATTATGCAAATTTTAGTAAATGAAGTGAATTGAGAACGAATACCTAATGGACTAAATTGCTTGGCTGGAAGTCTTATAAGGAGACTAAAGCCCAGAAGAATAGATAGTTTTGCCACTTTCAGGTGCCAAAGTTAACCAAGTATCTGCACTGACCAAGGGGATTTCAATGTTCAACTAATTTCGTTGTCATTCTACCACCTTGCCAATCGAAGAGAGTACTCACCTCCATTGTCAATTTCCGCAAATTGTCTTCAGCAGCATGCAATGCTTCTGAACTTTCAGGCAATGTTCCTTGATAGTCGACAACTAATTGAGAGAACCCTAAATTGCTTCAACAGAATGCAATGCCTTTGAACTTCCACGAAATTGCTACAATGAATCAAACTTTATGTTCGAATTTCACAAAATCTCTCCAATGAATCGTAGGGGGAAAATAGCACTGCACCAGCCAATATAGCAATGGATAATATAATAACACAAAAAAAAAAATAATTTTTTTTTTTTTTTAAAAACCCCCCCCCCCAAAAAAAAAAAAAAAAAAAAAAAAAAAATTTTAATATATTTTTTTGAAAAAAAAAAATAATTTTTAAATTAAAAAAAAAAAAAAAAAAAAAAAAAAAAAAAAAAAAAAATAATATAAAAACAACATATTTAAAAAAAAAAAAAAAAAAAAAAAAAAAAGTTAAAAAAAAAAAAAAAAAAAAAATTTTTTATCAAAAAAAAAAAAAAAAAGAAGTGAATTTGGACATAAACAAATGGACCTTTTGTGGAATTTTGAACTATGAGGACAACACCCACATGGGTCATGGGTCATGATCTGTTCACAGGTGGGAACCAAAAAAGTTTTCACTACACAATTAACAAACCTTCTCCATATCTTGCAATACAAACGACTAAAGTAGCTAAAAATGGCAAACCAAATTACTTAGAGACAATTACATAATTAGAAACACAACATAACACCAAGAGAATGAGAAATTTACCTTCCTTTTGGAATTTGCATATTATAAGAACCTCGTAGTTATAAAGTATAAAGTGGGCTGACTAAAGTAAAGCTTCTCTCTCTCCCCGCCCTCCAAAGCCCCCTGACCCACAAATCCTGCACTGATTTGGAGAGTTCTTTGACTGAGAAAGAAATAGAAAATGTACCGTACGTATATGCAGAACAAAGAAATTAATTATTCCATATTAAAGACAGCTACTTCTAATCAGCATCCAATATAAACAAACAGCACAATCCCTTCAAAGAAACTCCAAAGAAACCATAACTACTTCCACCAACTAATGTCATGAAAACGAAAAAAGTTGCAATCAAAAGAAAATTTATTATCATTGCATAATACCATTATACCACCTTTTTTCACATTTATTTTCCTGCTTTCTACTCCAACTTCAACAAAACACACTGAAAGCATATTATTGATGCCCAAAAAGGACACCCAAAATAATTTATCATATGCTTGTGTTTCAGAGATCCAAGCGGCAGGAAAAAATTAATCTCTTGTGCTTCCAGGCGAGCAAACTACGATACCACTTTTATTTCCCAATTTCTTTTTCCCCTTTTCTACACCAGCTACTTCAATAAATTCCTCTAAAACACATAGCTGGTGCCATAAAAGGGTCAACCAACATAGTTTATCATATGTTTGTGCTTCATTTGTAAAATATCACTTTCGTAAAACGAAATGCTGGAAAAAAGTAAGTCCTTTTTACATCCTTTCAATGGGTAAATTAACCCTAGATTTGTCTCATCTTTTTGTGTTCCAAAGACAGGAACCCAAAAAAAAAAAAAGATCTCAGAAAACGCTCCCAAATATCTGGAAAGCCTCACCAGCAGTGGGTGTGTAGACAACAGGAAGTAGCTCTTCCACATGCTCCATGAGAAGCTTATAAAAATGCCTCTCATTTCTCTCCTGCATAGCAGGTAAATGGCAGTGCGGATCAGAACCTCGCCATCTAAGTATACATAGAAAAAAATCACAGGAATGCATGTGAAAATGTAATTGCGAACCAAAATGTACGCATGCAAGTAATTCAAAACAAATAAATTTCACTTCAGATGGAAGGGATAAACCCAATAGATTAATTCAACCTGAAGATCCATCATGGCCACGTATCTATGCGATGGAGCCTAGTATGAGAGGCTACTGTGTAGCACCTTTTTCACCTGATTAAAAGAGCAGAGAGTGATTTTATTTAATAAATGTTAGGTCCACATAACTTTCTTTGTTCTTTCCTCGGACATCCAAATGTTTAAGATGCATAATGCTTGTACCTGAAGATCTTGACTAACAACCGAAGGAGGAAGAAGACCACGCAAATAGTGAGCATCTTTCTCTTTGTCAGTGAAGGTGAGCACTTTCGTTATGATGGAGATCTATCAACAATGTATAACCACAGTGCAAAGAGATGAATGTAAGACATAATCCAAACTGTCATCAGAAAAGATGACTATTGTGAGTTAAGAATCCAACTAAAGGACCCAAAAAAAAGAAGGTAAAAACCAGTGAAAATAAAAGATCACTCAATTCCATGTATGCCCTACATGTGTTCTATTTTTGATAGAAAAAGACAATAGATTGGTGAGAGGAAAAATAAACAATTGGGGGTGATGAGATGGACGATGAACAAGGAAATCAAAGAAGAAAATACCTTTTCTATGACGCAGAGAATGTCATCAAAGGCAAAATCGAACGCTTTCGAACCTGGAGTAGATCAAAATCCCCAAGTCAAAGTTAGGGTTTGCAGATGACCGAAGTAAAAGCGATAGAGAGAGAAAGAGAGAGAGAGGAGAGACGAACCTCAGCCATTTCAACCTCTCCAGCGTGTTCAAACAATCGCAGCGAGAGTGTTAACAAGTGATTTGGATTTGCAGATGAGGAAGATACTTGAGGATTCTAGGAGTGAGAGTGAGGGATGAGATTTGGGTTTAGAGAAAGAGAGAAGGATGAACAGTGAAAAGTATAGTGCGGAGGGTGAGCAATTGTGCTGGAGCATGACAAAATGGCGGAAACAGTGAAATAAAAAAAAAAATGGAAACAGCAGCAAAATATTCCCAGGCAAGCTGTTATACGGAGGAGTCTAAGCTCAAGCCACTCGACTCGATTCTTGAATTTGAGTCGAGTTTTTTATGTATGTATCGAGTTAAGGTTGAATAATATAATTTAAAATTTAAAATTTTAATAATTAATTTAATTAATATATATTATATATATTTATATATAATTATAATATAAAAATAAAAAATATATATTAATATATTATATAATAATTTAGTTTTCGAGTCAAGTTTGAATCTTTATTATATACTATTCGTCGAGTTCGAATCGAATAAAAAAAATCGAATTTGAATTCGAGTATAAAGATACTCGGAGTCGAATCGACTCATATACGCCTTGTTTTGATTGACTAAGCCACGCCCTCATTTGTAACTCCATACATTTAATTTAAAAAAAAAAAACAGAAAAAATAATTTAAAAAACAAAAAAAAAGTTTTAGTCTACTAAGACATGTCATTTAATTTAAAAAAAAATTGATTAAAAAAGAAAAATATTTTACTAGTATTATAATATTAAATTATTTTCATATTTTCATAAATATTTTACTTATAATAAAATTATAGTATTTTTAACATTATACATTTCAATTTCTTAATATTTTTAATATAATTGTAAAATTTTAAAGAAATAAAATGCAAAAAAATATTATAAATGTTTTTAAAAAATATTTAGAAAATAAAAAAACATTTTTATTTATATTTTTTAATATTTTAAAAAAATATAACCATAATTTTTCTCTAATTTTTCTAATATTATAATATTAAAATATTTTTTAAAAAACATCTATAATATTTTATTAAAAATATCACAAAATATAAATAAAAATATTTTTTAAATATTTTAAAAAAATTTTAAAAATAATATTTCTTAGAAATACTATTTTTTAAAACTATTTTTTAAAAGACATCTATAATATTCTTTTAAAAAAATAACATTGAGAAAAAATAAAAGAAAAAAAGGGATGTCATGCCTTAATCGATTAAGGTATCCTCTTTTTTTTTTCGTTTTTGCGTTTTCTTAATGATATTTAAAAAATATATATATCATATGTTTTTTAAAAAAATAGTTTTAAAAAATTAATATTTTTTAAAAATATTATTTTATAAAACATTTAATAAACATTTTTGATAATTTTTAAAAAATAAAGCCTACTCTTGCGGGTACAGGACAAGAGAATGAAAAGCGGACGTGGGGAGAGGGAATGAATTTCCACGGTGGGTAAGGAAATAAGGTCAAACAACTATAATTTTTCTGCTTCTTTTTTTTTTTTTTCATTTTTGTTCTCAACAATATTTTTAAAAAATATATCATAGATGTTTTTTAAAAAATTAATATTTTTAAGAAATATTCTTTTATAAAAAATTTTAAAAACATTTAAAAAACATTTTTATTATATTTTTTTGATATTTTTAAAAAAATATAACTATAATTTTTCTAGTATTATAATATTAAAACAGTTTTTTAAAAAACATTTATAATATTTTATTAAAAATATCACAAAATATAAATAAAAATATTTTAAAATGTTTTAAAAATTTTGAAATAATAATATTTTTTAAAAAAATATTAAATTTTTAAAACTATTTTTTAAAAAATATCTATGATATTTTTTAAATATAATTGAAAAAAGAAAAAAGAAAAGAAAAACAAGATGCAAAAAATATTATAGATGTTTTTTAAAAAAAATATTTAAAAAATTAAAAAACATTTAGATAACATTTTTATTTATATTTTTGATATTTTTTAAAAATAACTATATTTTTTCTATAATTTTTCTTGTATTATAATATTAAAACAATTTTTTAAAATTTCTATAATATTTTATTAAAAATAGCACAAAATATAAATAAATATTTTTTAAATGTTTTTAAAATTATTTTTTAAAAAACATTTATGGTATTTTTTAAAAAATATAATTGAAAAGAAAAAAGAAAAAAAAATGTCTTAGTCGACTAAGACATGTCTTAGTTGACCAAAACATTTAGTCGATTAAGAGATGTACTAAGGCATTTTTTTTTCTCTTATTATTTTATGTTTTTTTTTTCAATGAGAAGAGAGAGAGAGAGAGAGAGGAGGAGAAAGAGGGAGGGAAAAAAAAAAAGAACGACATGAGTGCCTGCAAGTGGGTCTTGCACGTCACAATGAAGGACGACGAAATCCGACGTAATGGGTGACACGTTTATATCTATATTGTTAATTAATAATTAATAATAAAAGAAATTAATAAAAAAAATAAAATATGTTAAGGGGCCATACACATCACCTAATTAGATATTATCTGAGCAGAGAAGTCTTAATCCTCCTCTTCATCGTCCTCATGGTAGTCCTCGTCGTGATCATTATGGTTATCATATTCTTCTTGAATTTTCTTATTTTCTTCCGACTTTGGTTTAGTTCTTGACAACTGATCCTCATCATTATTGCTGTCCTCAGAAATTTCACGGACTGCAAGATCGGTTCCAATAGCCGTCCCAATGGCACCGAGGGCAATGCCTGCAGCCACCACCTGCTTACTCATTGCCTTGCCAGTCTTGCAAAACTTAGCAAAGCTCTCATAGTTGTTTAAAACCAGATTGTATTTGCTAAAGGAATTTTCTTTTAATAACGTCTCAATGCGTTGTAGGACCGTCTTAGCGTCATCATTGTTTTCAGTGGAGCAAGTGCCAGCTCGCTTTAGGAGGAGCTGTATGGAGGAGACCTCGTACTTGACACGGCGGAGCTTATGGCCCGAGACAAAGCATTCAAGGCAGGACTTGACGACTCCATGGTCCTTGTTTGGGTCAAAGCCACACTCGCAGTTCCCTTTTACGTTGAATGAAGGTCATGATTCATTTATTCTTATGTAGTGAATCACTTGCCCTTCTTCCACATATATTCCTGTATTCTTAAGAGAATTTGTGTAAATTCCCGAATTATAAGAAAGATTTCAAGACTGGGCCAATTGGGCCAAGTCCACACAAGAACTGCAGAATTTGTATTTTAGGAATTAATGGGTATGAATATGAGTTCAATGACAATCATTTTAGATTTTACTACCCCCTTGTAAGTCTGTATGCCTTTTCTTGAAATACCAGGCGTGCCGGGGATTGCTGGCCAATTTAGTCATGACCACCAGGAGGTGCAAGACACCAACCCAATCTAAAATATAATGGCCAAATCACAAAAATAATTAGCATGAAAGAGAGAGGACACGAACCATCGTGAGAGAAAGAATGGACTCTGCCAATAAACTTTAACTAAAGTGATATCACTCCCCCTCCTTTTATAATAGAATCAGATTCAAGTCTCCCTATGTACTAAATAAAAGAAAGAATGGACTCTCCTATACTGTAGATGTGATTTCCGGGTACTAATTTGTTTGGATTGACCCTTCCCATTCCCCCTACTCTCTAATACGCCAATTCAATCCTTTTTTATGTTTTTTTTTTTGAGAAAGGTTTATGGAAACACCCCACTATTTAGTACATGTTTGGTAGAGCTTTTTTTGAGCTTCTCTTCTCATTTTAAGGAGAAAATCTACCAAACAATTTTAAAAATAAACTCTTAAAAAAATAAGAGCTTTTTTTTTAATGAAAAAAATAAAAAAAGAGCTTTATTAAAAGCTCAAAAGAGGAGCTCTTACTTCTCTTATTTTTAACTTTTATTTAAAAGGATGACTTTTATAAAGAATATTTAATATTTTATTTATCATATTTTTTTAATTATTATCTAAAATTAAAAAAAGATGGCTTCTAAAAATCTCATTCTCTCTCTCTCTCCATTCACGCTCTCCACTCTCATCCCCATCCCCCTATCCCCATAATTTTTTTCTTTTACCACAACATTTTTTTTTATCTCCTTTTTTTTTTCATTCCCACCTTAAACCAAAAAAATATATATTCAAATAATTAAATATTTACAATATTAAACTAAAATTAAAATATTTATAAATTATTAAATTATTTTTATAAATTTTATATTAAATATTAATTCTTATAACTTTAGAATTAAAAATAAAATACTACATATTTAAAATATTTAATTATTACAACCTTAATTTTTTTATTTTATTTTTTGCATTAATAATTTTATTTGAAATTTTACATTTCTTATATTATTAATTTTCGGAATTGAAGCCAATAATAATAAAAATCATCAATTTTTGTTTTGTTTTTTTATTTTCTTGTTATTGTAAATGATTGAATGATGAATAGTAAATTTTTTGTAATTTTAACTAAAATTAGAGTTTATATATATTATTTTACCAAACAGTTTTTTAATAAAAAGAGATAAAAAAAGAGATTTTAGAAATAAAACTATCAAACATCTTTAACTTTATTTTTTAAACTCTTATTTTTAACTTAAAATTAAAAGTAACTTTTAAGTTAAAAATTAGATTTGTGAGTGAATCAATTCAGATACTCGTGTTTTAAAATAATTAAAGATCATCAAGTTGTTTTATTTATGTATTTATTTTTTGGGCCAGTCGCTTATCCAACTGTTTATCTGCATATGCTAATCTTACAGTTCATACCTTAAAGTCAACATTTGTTATTAGATGCAGTTCACATTCACATGCACGCCATCATGTTCTAATTTATGCAATTGTCTTAATAATAATAATAATAATAATAATAATAATAATAATAATAATAATGACACTGTATGTGATACCCGCGGACTGTTTTCGGGTTCTTCCATTTTTATTTTAGGTTCTAAAATAATGAAAATTTTATTTAAGAGACATACCATATGTCACACCTCAAATTTTACCGCTTTTATTACCCTTATTATTACTGAAAGAATTTGACAGTATTATTCTGTTAAAGAGTAAAGAAAAAAATAATTTCACATATTAAAAAAAATAACAAAACAACAAATTTAAATAAATTTTTTCTCAAGAAACCAAACTATACTTTTAGAAATTTATTAAATAAAAAATTTATATAATTAAAATTTAATAGGTTTGAATTTGTTTTCTCGGGTTCGAATTTGGAAAAAACTCCATTCTCCTCATCTTCTCCCAAGATGCCTCCCACCGCCAACACTTCCATTCCATTTCATTTTGTTTTCTGGGGTTCGAATTTGGAAAATTCAATGGCTTTGGCACTCTTCGAAGGTGGTTTAGAAGGAACAGCATGTTCAGAACCATGGAGAGTTGTTTCAGAGGAGATCAAGAAAACAATTTATTTTAAAAGAATCCTTAAAAAAAATCGAAAGCACTCTGTTTTCGATCAATCTGCTGATCCAGAATATTCAGTTTCTGAGCATGAAACTAGACAAATCCAAGGAAGAGACAGTTTTTGATTCAACAAATGAGAGAAGGCAAGAAACTCGTCAAAAAATGCTCGAAGATTCGGTGGTGGAAAAGATCAAGATACTATGAAAAACTCCAAGATCTTGATCAAAATTTGCTCAGATTTTTCCAAATTGACTCGCAACTGATAAATTTGGATTGGATAAGCCATTGAGAGAATTGAAGCAAAGATTGCCGAAGAGAAGTGAGTTTGTCATCGTGGTTTCTGGTGCTGCGGGTTTTGGGAAGACTGCTTTGGTCAAAATGCTTTGTAATGACAATGTCCTAGAGCATTACGTGGCACAGTTTCTAGTAGTTGCAACTGGAGATAATAGCTTGGGGGTGATACCTAGACTGCCTCGTTTGGAGACCTTTCGAGGAGACTACATGCATTCAAGCGAATACGAGAATGGCAACAAGTATGTTAATCAGGATGTATTAGTTGTTGGCGCCAAGTATGTTAATCAGGATGTATTAGTTGTTGGCGCCGACAATTCTGGCACGGAGATTGCTTATGATTTATCAAGCATCGGCGCTAATACTTCCCTTTCTGTCCGTGGCAAGAGGTTTGAAAGGATTATTCTTAAATCGATTAATAAAATGGATCAAGATTTTTAAGAAGATGGATTAAGATTTTTAAGACTTACTGAGATTAAAAAATATCGTGGATTACAATATTCGTTATTTTAATAAGAAATTTCTTTTGGATGAATATTGATGCAACGGTTGAGTTGTTATGAGTTCAAGACTCTTTGCAAAAATACAAGGAGAAAACTGAGTATATATACATATACTCCAAAATCGATTCCAATTATTCGGATTAAAGTTTTGATTGTTATTATTGTATTCACAATACAAAATAATGTAAAAAGCTTTTAAAAATATTATTACAAAAATCTGGAACACCGACCTAAAGACTTTGCTCTACATCCCCCGTCCTTGTTCGATCATGAGAAAATTAGAAATCAATTTTTTATACAGCATTTATTTTTTTTCTGGGCTTTGTTGGAAATCAATGTTGTTTGTGATTTTTATTTTTTTTTTCTCTAAATTTTTTATTATTAATTTAGAGTTGACATGTCTAGTTTCTTCATCTGACACGCTGTTTTTCCACCTTCACCACATATATTTGACAAAAGAATTGAGAGAGAGAAAGAGAGAGAGTTCATATGATGCCACTCAAATTGAATCTTGAGGAGTATAATACAAAGTTATAAGATTTTAGATTTGTTACTTAAATTGCATCCTTAACATATATTTATAGGTAAAATTACTTTCAATATATTAATACTATTTATATTTGTAAAAATATGTATAAGAACATATTTTGTGGCCATAATTTGTGAAATAAAATACACTGCAAATAAGTATTATACCACTTATAATAAATTTTAATAATAAGTATATGCATATTGAAAATTAGTTATAATTTAAATTTTTTATTATAAGAGCAAGTGATTGGCATCTCCTCTTTGAAAAATGTATTCAGAATATATCGACTTGGTATGAACGAATGCGTATGGTCACCATCACCCTGATGCGGACCCGGGCATTAATCATCAAACTTCCCGAGATGAACCCCCATCACTCCCTCATGGTCTCATGGTCGTGTATGTGCATGCAGAATCATCCCGTTCAAGAGTACTGATCAGCGTGGACTTTAATATACAGCTCTGAAAGTCTGCCCTTCCCCCCCGCCGCCACCCCCCCCCCCCCCAAAAAAAAGAAAAGAAAAACAACTTGTTTTTTGTTTGGTGGTGAAGTCTTTTCAAGTCTCTCTTTAATATATTTTTAGCCCATTTTCGGTATAATATTATAAGCCAGTGCCCTCTCTCTTGTGGACCCACCTCACCTATTAATTTAGTACTCATTTTGTCGGTACACATGTTGTAAAAGATATTCTGTTCATAAGCTTAAATCATACACACACAGACATATGTGAGCGTATGTATGACTATTATTTAATAACTTAATAAATTTTATGCGTTATGGCACTGAGCTGGGAGAAAACTGACATGTCATATGTCAGATCACCAAAACCACCTCAGTAATTTCCCTCCCAAACCCCAACATCAGTCCATTTAAGGAGTTGGTTATTTGCTACTGAAATCGAGGATTAAGGACTCAAATGTTATAAAATAAAGTTTGTGGACTTTTTTGAAATTTGTCTAATAGTTCAAAAGTATACATGTAATTTTAAATATCAGAGCCAAAGGAGTGTTGATCTGTCAAAACGTCTCCTCGGCATAATATGCTTAAACAACTCATTTTCCCCATTCCCATTGAGAAGTCTTCTTTACTCCAACTTGTAACTCTCCGTTCTGCGAAACCCACTCCTCTCTGCAAAATGCTCTTATTTTTATATTGTGAATACCGCATACATTTTCTTTCTTCCAAACCCCACTTCTCAACAACCTTTTTTTTTACCGTTAGACTTCTGGAAACATGATAAACTATGAACTTCCGAAGCTTCTATAAAAGAGAATGACTTTTGATTCTCAAAAAGAGACAGCCAAAAGTTCTTATATTAAGGGCTAATCAAGCAATACCCACTTCAGAATCTCAAATCCAAACTCAATAAATCGAAAGCTATATGAAACTACTGTTTTAGGAGACATCAATTTCTTGAAAACCAGACCAAAAATCAGCATAAATGAATTTAGTAAAGTTCAAGTACTTAATGTCACTACCCCATTATGAAACAAGGAAAGTATAACAAAAGGCATAACCTCCTCCTCCCCCCCCCCCCAAAAAAAAAATAGAGGACCAAGAGGGGAGATGAGAGGTATGACGGAAGACATGAAAGAGAAGCTGGTTCAACAGATTTTTGGTAAATTACTGAATGCCAAGTTGCTTCTTTGATTTAAGATCTAAAATGAAAAAAAAAATGTTCAACATTTTGCTATACATGCACATGCGAACCAAAAGGTAAGACTTCCATAATTGATGCAAGCACGTATAATTACCAAATATATTTTGACCATACGTTCCATTAAAAAAAAACAGATCACTTATACTTATATTTAAGTAGTAATGTACTCCTTAAATTTTGAAATCAACCAACGATGGCAAATCTAAGTGTTTTTAATATTAAAAAACTATCAACATAGTGTATGAATCTAAAATGTGATTTTGTCCATACTGCTATAAGCTATTCTACATTTACCTGTATATACGTATTTAAACATACATATAAACATACATCTATATATACATATATATTAAATAATTAAATATATAATTTACATCAGATTCATGCAAATAAAATGCCATTAAATAATTAGAGAATTAAAGTTTGAGCGGTCCACGTGCTTAGAGATTGTGAAGGAACTAGGAAAATACAATTTTCCGTAATGCAACCATCCCATCCCTCTCTCTCTCAAATTATTGGTGACCACATTTGCTCAGTGTAACACATTTGAGGCATAGGACGTGGAAAAGAAAAAATGTATTAGAATCCACTAGTACTGCATATCACATTTTAACTTTTAAAGATGATTTTCAGAGAAGTAGAGACCGGATGGAGTAGAGGTTAGGTAATTTTGTTAATCTAAAACATTATTGATATAATAAGAATTTTAATTTTTATTATTGAAAAAATTTAAATTTTAGGTTTAAAACTACATATTCTATTACAAAATTTAAATTAGGTTAACAAATTTTACTAATAGAATAAGAGAAAAAAGAATTAATAAGAGTAATATAGACAAGTAAAGATTTCCCAGCCTGTCATTAAGGTCTTCAACTTCAAATCCCTTAATCTTTCTCAAAAAATCAAAAATTAGAAAATAATTAACAAATTTTTTTAGAATATTTAAAAAAATGAGGGTGAAATAACAAAGTACAGTAAAATAACATTAGATAACACAAAGAACGGCCAAAATAATGGATGAAATAATGAAAAATAAATATTGAACTAATTCAGTAATATAATTTATATAATGTGCAAGGAAAAAATATCAACGGACAGTAGATCGAGTGAAATTGAGTGTTAAATCTCTTAATCAAGTCTCATATTCAATATTTGAAAGCAGAATTAACTATGTTAGGAGAGTCGTCCCGTATGAGAATCCAAAAAAAATAATAATAATAACAAAACCTTTATCCCACTAAATAGGGTTGATTATATGAATTTTTTTATATCATTGTATTCTATTTTATATTATTTATCAACGTTGGACAACACAACACCCCCTTCTATCTACTACAATGTCGGAGAAGTTGTCTGTTATTTCACTCAAGAGTGGCTTAACATCCTCATGGGAGAAAATCCTCAAACAGAACTCAATCACGTAGCAGCCATGAGTGGTCTTGATCATACTGCAAGTGATAGGCTTCAGAAACTTCACCAGCGTTGCCTTTAGACTAGTTAAAGTCAGATGCTTGATGAACTTCTGCACACAATGAGATCCATGACTGTTGCAGCAGATATTCAGCAATCCGCCAGGTGCATTGAAGAGCTCGAAAAGAATGAAATTCATCTGTTTCTCATTACAGGCAGCAAATAGCTTTTGCATTACGTAATTGCCGACTTGATTAGTCAGCAATTCTTGAACCCAAAAAAAAAAAAAAATTTGAGTTCAGTGAAGATCAAATCGACGTCTTCCTATTTTCCAGATTCCAACTTAGTCCGCAGAAATTTGCTACCAGTTTGATCTCTTGCTAGACAATTTAGTCATTAAAATATGACTAAATTTAATCATTAAAATAGTGAGAAATTCCAAAAAAAAAAAAAAAAACACGTTAGTATTTAATATTTAAAATTGATATTTTAACATCGTTATGATTGGTCATTGACCTTGCAATGGAAGGGACCCAAAGGTTTTCTTTCATGTTTAAAAAAAAAAAAAACCATAAACAAGAAATTTTCGGATATTGTCCTGCTTGCACGAATTACAGTCCAAGAGGGGTACATATTTATCATTTCGAGAATTTCGAGAATTAAAAGAAAATATGTAATCTTTTTATTTTTATTTTTAATAAAAGTGGGGTTCTTATTCTTTAAAAAGAAAAGGGGAGTTTTCATAATGAGATGTTGTTACCTTATCTATAAAAGGTCGTAATTACTTTATCATACTAAGCTGGATATAAGGGCAATTTGGGGCAGTAAATCAGAAATCCATTAATTATTTTTTTTAAAGAAAAAATAAAAGCTCCAACTGTTTCACGGAGAGAGAGATAAAGAGAAATAAAAATTATAAAAAAATAATTTCAGATATTAAAAAATATAACAAAACAACAAAATTAAATAAATAATATAACACATTATATATCCTTCTCCACATAATACCCTACACCAAGATGAGGTGGCCAAGTCTTTCTCTCTCTCTACCAAAAAAAAAGATGGGGCGGCCAACGGTGACAAGGTTTCAAAATTTTTCTTAAGGAACCAAACTATAATTTTAGAAATTTATTAAATTAAAAAATCATATAATTAAAATTTAATATTCACAATGCAAAATAATGTAAAAAGTTTTTTAAAATATTCTTACAAAAATTAGAAGTGTTGTCTCACCTGCATTCCCTTGTTGGATCATGAGAAAATTAGAAGTCAATTTTTTTTAATACTGCATTTAAATTTTTTTTTCCTGGGCTTTGCTGGAAATCAATGTGGGTATGTGATTTTTGTTTTTGTTTAATGTAATGATTATTAATTTAGAGTCTACATATCTAGTTCACGTTATTTTCCGGCCTTCACCACATATATTCGATGAAAGAATTGAGAGAGAGAGATTTATATATATATATATTATGTGAAAGTAAAATTTAAAATACTAACTTGTAATTCACGTGGAAAGTGTTCCATGGAAGTTGAACAATTATGCCCACCCAAAACTCATGACTCAATTCATACTTTTATTACCAAAGATTAGTTAAAAAGGATAAATAATTATTTAAGACGCATTGGATTGTTTAATTAAATATAATGTTATTCTTGATGTGTTTGGTAGCTTTTATTTTCCGAAGCCTTTGAATTTGATCCTCAACTTGGTGTAAGGGAATTTTCTCTCTTAATCACGCCATTTAAATTATAAAAAAAAAATATACATATTTTGAGAAATTATTCAAAATTTTGCTTTTGCTGCCGCACTTTGTTGTTTGTAGCAGGGCACTCATATCGTGGGTAGAAAATTAAATGGTCTAGCTAATATGAGCTGAGGAGATACGCCAAAAGGTTTTCTAATTCAAGCTTGGCAAATCAAGTCCATGCCCACCCAACATTAGACCATTAGGGGAAAAAAACAAAAATAGATATTTAATTTTGTTTTAAGGGAAAAAAAAAAAAAAAACAGCAATTAGTCTATAAACCCAATGGTTCCACAATTATATGCACCGTGTACGCATTTCAATGATTTGCCTCGTAGCTGTCCGAGGGTATTAAATTTTTTTAATTAAAGTTTTAAATTTAAATATTAAAAATAAAAAAATATTTATAAAATTAGTTTTTAAATTAAATATTATAATTATTTAAATCAAATTAATTGAATTTTTGTATGTCGATGATAATCGAGTTAAAAAAATTCTCTATAGTGCAACTATTAAATTTCCTTATAGAAAAATATTAAACAAGGATTTGTTTATTAAATATGTCTTCGTGTCACTTCGTGTGTAACTATTATGCATTTGAATTGGTCAAATCTCTAACAACCAGTCATGGGACATTGTACGAGTTAGAATAAAAGAGTTTTATAATAAAATTGTAATATGATATAAAAATAAAACTACAAAGTAAGTTCCATGAGGCAATAGCACTATGTTCCAACCAAAAACATCAAACTCAGAAGGACCCAATTTTTAAGGGGGGGAAAAGAATGAATAGAAGTGAAAATTACAAGGGTCTTGGCCCTCCATTAGGACCACCTTGTAACCATAAGAATTCGTAAATAAATTGTCGTCAAATCCAATGCGCGGCATGGGTAAGGGTACAAATCAAAATTTATGGTAAATTCACATGCATGCCATGAAAGACAGTGAGTCAATTGATCTAATATTCTTCCACTGTGACAAGCGGATGAAATGCTTGAAACAGTGGAGATAGAATCAATGCTATATGGATCCATGAAACCGATGATGGATCGTTGACAAGGGCTTACCAAAAAAGGGTGGAAAAACTATAAAAAAAAAAAAAGTGTAGGTGTAGGATTTTTTTTTTTTTTGCCATAATTTGATTTATGTGGGTGCGCAAAAAACTGAAATAATGTATCAACAGTATGACACAACTTATGATTCTATTAGATTAATATCATATCTTTGAGTAAATTTAAGTTTTTAAAATTTTTTACCAATTATGAATTCAAGAGTCAGGAATATACGTGTTAGATTAGATTTATAGTACAGGAATGGTACACTAGCGTAAGTGGTGTTGCATCATCAGGACCATAGTCAATCAATGAATGATCAAAAGAGGAGCAGGAGGAGAGAGAGAGAGAGTTCATATGATGCCGCATAAATTAAATCTTGAGGTGTATGATTCAAAGTTATAAATCTTAGATTTGTTACTTAAATTGTATCTTTACCATAGAAAAATTAATTGTTGGGTATGAGAATATACAACTTCTTAAGTCAACTTCACTTTACCCATTTTCTGTATTTTTTCATATTTAGATAAACAACTGAGGGGATTTTTTTTCCTAATAATTGAGCAAATATGTTTTGTATGTATTCTAAATCATTTGCAAAAATCCACATTTATTCATCCAGGTGAGCAAGAAATTTGGCCTTTATTATTAAATAAAATGTGGTAATTCTATTGTTATTATAGGTGAAACTACTTACAATTTATTAATACTATTTATATTTGTAAAAATATGTATTAGAACATATTTGTAGTCATACTTTGTGAAATAAAATACACCGCAAATAAGTATTATTCAACTTATAATAAATTTTAATAATAAATATATACATGTATTGAATAATAGTTATAATTTAAATTATTTTACCATAAGAGCACGAGATTGGCAACTCCTGTTGAAAAATCTATTCTGAATATCTCTTTATTGAATGCGTATGGTCAACATCACCATCACCATCACCCTCACCCTCATGGTCGTGTCATGCACGATTATCCTACTCAAAGGCGCCAACCGGCGTGGACTTCAATACACACAGCTCTGAAAGTCTGCTTTTCCCCCCAGCCACGCCCTGGGTTTTTCATTGTTTGCCAGCGAAGCCTTTTCAAGTCTTTCTTTAATATATTTTTACCCAATTTTCCGGTTTAATATATTATTTATTGTTTACCCCATTTTCAAGTCTTTTCCGTCTCTCTCGTGGGACCCACCTCACCTATTAATTTATTACCCATTGGGTCGGTTCACGTGGTATAAAACATGAATCCTTTTATAGACACGAGCTTATATCATATATATATATATATATATATATATATATATATATATATATATATATTGGCGGAGCCATGAGGATAATAAGATGGGCAATTGCCCCATCCCAAACCAAAATAACTAATTATTTTATATATATCAAATGTTTTAAATTAAATTATTTATAATTTTATCCTTAATATTTGTCTCATTGCCCTCGTTATCTTGCCATTTGCTCTATTATCCTTTGGATTCTAGAGATCGTCGTGTGTATATATAAATATATATAATATCAAATGCATTATGACTATTATTTAATAATTTAATAATAATTTTTATGCGCTATTGCACGAGATGTGGGAGAAAAATGACGTCAAATGTCAGATCACCAAAGCCACCTCCATAATTTCCGTCCCAAAGCCTAACATCAGTCTGTTTAAGGAGTTGGTTATTTGCTACGGTAATCGAAGTTTAAGGGCTTAAATGTTATAAAATAAGGGTTGGGGACCTTTTTGAAATTTGCGCAATGGTTCAAAACCAGACATGTAATTTTCGATATCAGAGCCAGCGGAGTGAATCTGTCAAAATGTCTCTCTCGTCATGATAACCTTAAACAACTCATTTTCCCCATTCCCATTGAGGTGTCTTCTTTACTCCAGCTTGTAGACTCTCCGTTCCGCGAAACCCACTCCTCTCTGTGATTCAAAATGCTCTTATTTTTATATTCCGAATGCCAGATACATTTGTTATCTTCAAAACCCCACTTCTCAACAACCTCTCCATTGTAGGACTAAACTATGAATCTATAAAGGAGTAACCTTTTCATTTACAGTCAAACCCACGAAACTGTTCTTGAGCTAAACAAGCAATACCCACTTCAGAATTTCAAATCCAAACCTAAATGAAGCTGTTGTTTCAGGGAGACATCAATTTTTTGATAACCACCAATTTTTCGTAATGTAACCATCCCATCTCTCTCTCTCTCAAATTATTGGACACCACATTTGCTTAGTGTAATACAATTGGGGCGTAAGGCGTGGAAAAGAAAAAAGTATCAGAATCCACTAGTATTATGTATCATATTTTAACCTCTTAAGAGGATTTTCAGAGAAGTAGAGACCAGGTGAAGTAGAGGTTAGGTAATTTTGTTATGTAAAACATTATTGCTGTAATAAGAATTTTAATTTTTTAATGAAAAAAATAGATTGTAGGTTTAAAACTATAAATTCTATTATAAACTTTTAAATTAGGTTAACAAATTTTACTAATAGAGTGAGAGAAAAAAATTAATAAGAAGAATATAGACAAGTAAAGATTTTCCAGCCAGTCTTAAGGTCTTCAACTTTTTTTTTAAAAAAACAAGGAGATTCAATCAATCAGAATCAGACTTTACTGTTTGACCCGTCCTTAAGAGATATTATTTTTTTATCATTATATGAGGACTTGTTATATTTTTTGTTCAACTTGCTATAAAGGATTGAAAATTATTTAAATTGATAAATTGGGATTATACAAACTATAAATATTATTATTTCCCTTCAACGAATATATGAAAGAGATAGGGAAAATTAAAATATGAAAATTGAGAAAGAGACTAAAAAATGGATTTTTTCCTTTTTTTTTTTTAGTCCTTTTCTCATAAAATTTACATAAAAAAATAAAGAAATTAGATGACTTGAACTCCATCGATAAAACAGCTCAATGAGGACGGAGAGATATTGTCATGAATCTCATATTGATTTTTAATAAAATTATAAAATGGTATTTAAGTTTTAATAGATTATTTCACCCAATAGGTTAACCTTTTGGGTTGAGTTCTCTGTTGAATTTGAATCCATTAAGTGGATCCATGACAAATTGATATAAGAACCAGGTAAAAATGGAAAAGGACTACCTAAAAAAGGGTTACCTAATACTTGATAAGGCCTAAAGTGGAGCCATCTAAAGAGAAAATGGCTACTTGCTGTCAGAGTGCGAGCTGTCCAAAGGAAAAAATTGCTACCTGGTGCAAAGTGAGAGCCGTCCAAAAAAAGAAAAATGACTACCTAATATCCGAGTGAGAGTCTTCTAAAAGTGAAAAAAGCTATCTGGTATTAGAGTGAGAGTCATCCAAAGGAAAAGAGTTACCTGGTGTCAGAATAAAAACCGTCTAAAGAAAAAAATGACTATCTCGTGTTAGAATGAGAATCGTTAAAAAAAAAAAACGAAAGGGATACCTGGTGTCGTGAATAGTTCAGAGTGAAAGTTATCCAGAGTAAGAGTCGTCCGTGAACGTTCGATTTCTTAAGAGATGGGTAATATCATAAATCTCATATTGATTCCCAATAAAATCATGAAATGGTACTTAAATCTAATAGATTATTCCACCCAATAGATTGATTTTTTAGATTGAGTTTTTTATTGGATTTGAGTTTATCAAGTGAGTCTATGCTAGATATCTTCGACTTCACTTGAGTTGAGAGAGAGAGAGAGAGAGAGAGAGAGTCATGGTGAGTTTGGTCAATGTCGCGTTCTCGTCTGCAACATTAACGGTATGTTTGGAAGTTTTAGAGAGAAAATAAAAAATTAATTAGGAGAGAAAATAAAATGAAAAAAAATTATAATTTTCTCTCATCTTGTTTGGGAGTTTTATGAAAGAAAATGAAATAAATGAAATTCATTGGAAATAAAAAGTTTTACTTTCAATTTTAAAATGGTAAATTTGGTATATTTATGAGGCAACTTTTTTTTTCTCTCATTTTCTCTCCACTTTTGGAAAGAAAATTTTTATGTTAAAAATCATTCCATTTTTTTTCCTTTTCTTTCCACATAAAACTCTCAAACGAAAATAAATAACACTATAAGAAAACGGGTATCAGCAACGGAAATATCTGTCGCTAAAAGTATTAGCGACGAAAATTTAGCGACGAAAAATTTCGTCGCTGAAAGTTACCTCGCTAATTTAGCGATGAAAAATTTTCGTCGCTAAGAAAATCCATCGCTATCAGCGACGGAAATATTTTCGTCGCTGATTATCCGTCGGTAACTTAATTTTTTTATTTTTTTAATTATTCTTTTTTATTTTTTTAATTATTCTTAATCATCGACGGATTAGCGACGGAAATTTCCGACACTAATCCGTCGCTCGCTGATTATCCATCGGTAACTTAATTTTTTATTTTTTTTAATTATTCTTTGTTATTTTTTTTAATTATTCTTAATCATCGACGGATTAACGACGGAAATTTCCGTCGCTGAAGTTAGTAAGAGCAAACCCAAGTGCACGCGAACGACCAGCCCGACCCGCTGCCCTCGCAAGCACCTGTCTCTCACGCACCTGTCTCGGCCACGCCCGTCCGCCCGCTTACTTTTAATTTGTTGTAAAACTATACATACCGAGTTTTGAACCTGGGTGTGGAGAGTGATATTCAGAATTTTAACCACTATGTCACCATTACATTTGTGTTATTAGTTTATTTTTTTATATTTCTATACTTTTTTTTTCTAACTCTCAATATTATAAATAGAATACCTAAATTTAAAAAAATATAAAATTATATTTAATAAAAACACAAAATAATATTTAATAAAACACAAAATTATATTTAATAAAAACACAAAATTATATGTAATAAAAACAAAAAATTATATTTAATAAAAAAACAAAATTATATTTAATAAAAACATAAAAATTATATTAAATAAAAACAAAAAATTATATTTAATAAAAGCAAAGAAGCGACGGTTCCACCGAGCACATGCGTAGTGGAACCGGCCGAATTTTTTTATTTTGTTTTTTTTTTTGTTTATTTTGTTTTGTTTAGTCTTTTTATTTTTTTATTTTATTTTTTAGTTTTTTAATGGTAGTAGAAATACAAAATAATAAAAAAAAACAAAACAATAATAAAAACAAAAGAATTAAAAACAAAAGAAAAAAAAAAAAAAAACAAAGTAAGGGGCGGTTCCAGCACCCCTTGCATTTTTTTTTCTTTTTTTTTGTTTTTTTATTTATTTTGTTTTGTTTAGTCTTTTTATTTTTTTATTTATTTTTTATTTTTTAATGATAGTGAAAACACAAAATAATAAAAAAAAATAACACAATAATAAAAATGAAAGAATTAAAAACAAAATAAAAAAACCAAAAAACAAAAAAACAAAGCAAGGGGCGGTCCACCGCCCCTTGCACTTTTTTTTTTTATTTTGTTTTGTTTAGTCTTTTTATTTTTTTATTTTATTTTTTATTTTTTTAATAGTAGTGGAAACACAAAACAATAAACAAAAAACAAAACAATAAATTAAAAACAAAAGAAAAAATAATAAATAATAAAAATAATAATAACAAAGGAGGGGCGGTTCCACCACCCCCTTTGTACTTTTTTTTTCTTTTGCTTTTTTTGTTTATTATGTTTTATTTAGTCTTTTTATTTTTTATTTTTTTTATTTTTTAATGATAGCCGTAGAAACATAAAATAATAACAAAAATAAAAGAATTAAACCAAAAGAAAAAACCAAAAAAAAAAAAAAACACAAAGGAGGGGCGGTTCCACCGCCCCTTTACATTTTTTGTTGTTTATTTTATTTTCTTAATTCTTTTTATTTATTTATTTATTTTATTTTTTTAAAAAAAAAAATTATATTTAATAAAACATAAAATTATATTTAATAAAAATAAAAAATTATATTTAACAAAAACAAAAAATAATATTTAATGAAAAAAATAATATTTAATAAAAATAAAAAATTATATTTAATAAAAAGATAAAATTATATTTAATAAAAACAATAAATTATATTTAATAAAAACAATAAATTATATTTAACGAAAACAAATTTTTTTTTCAAGTTTTAGCAACGGATTAACGACGAAAAAATGAGAGACGAATTTTTTCGTAGCTAAATCTGTCACTAATCAGTCAAAAAAGTTTTAGCGATGGAAAATTTTCATCGTTAATTTTAGCGAGAAATTTAGCGACGGAGCAATTAGCAACGAAAAAATCTTTCGTTAAATCCGTCGCTAAATTTTCTGTTATTAATTTGTTGTAAATTCATCGTTAATAGCGACAGATTTTTTTCTATCAATAATTTTCATTGCTAAAATGCTATTTTCTTGAAGTGTAACTAATTTTCTCGTCAAACTTTTTCCTTTTTTCTCCAAGTCCTTCGATCTAAATATACCTACCGTAAATAATTAAAAGAAAGGATAATATCATTTGATTTTTGATTGATTGACCCTATATATCTAGTTTCTTTGGCTGTCACGTCGTTTTCCTACCTTCACCAAATATTCCACAAAAGAATCGAGAGAGAGAGTAATTTTTTTTATATTATCTCTAACGTGCTCAGAAGAAGATAAAATAAAAAAAAATTCTAACTTGTAATTTACATGGAAAGTCTTCGATGGAAGTTTTGCCGTCACGCCCACCTAAAAACTCATAACTCATTCATATTTTTATTTTAAGATTCGTTGAAAAGAATAAATAATTATTTAAGATGCATTTGAGTTGTTTAATTAAATATAATGTTATTCTTGATGTGTCTGCTAGTTTTTATTTTCCAAATCCCATCCTCAACTTTTTCCCATTATTCCTTCAATATGTTGAGCAATGTTGTGTGATATATTGGGAAAGAGAATTTTCTCTCTTAATCACGCCATTGAAATGATAAAAAATATATATATTTTTTGAGAAATTATTCAAAATTTTGCTTTTTGGCCACACTTCTTGTTTGTAATAGGGTAATTATATATGGGTTCAATAATTAAGTTGAGTTAAATTAGTCAGAATTAATAAATTAGTTATTGAATATGAGTGGGGCCAAAAAAATAAGGTACTCATATGTTGGGAGAAAATCAAATGGTCTTGCTAATATGAGGTGAGGAGGATACGCAAAGGTTTTCTAATTCAAGCTTGGCAAATCAATTCCATGGCCACCAAACATTAGACCATTAGAAAAAAAGAAAAAAAAAAAAAACAGATATTTAATTTTGGTTTTAGAAAAACCAAGAAAAGGCAACTACCCTTTAAATGTATATCTATAAACCTATTGGGCCCACAATTATATGCGCCACGCAAGCATGTCAATCATCTATCTCATCTATATGCTACAATTATTAAATTTCTTTATAGAGAAATATTAAACACGGATTTATATATTAAATTTGTCGTCGTGTTACTTTGGGTGTAACTATTATGCATTTGATTTGGTCAAATCTCTAACAACCAGTTATGGGACCTTGTGCATCGCACGAGGTAGAATAAAAGTGCACCATAATAAAATTGTAATGTGATACAAAAATAATACTACAAAGGTAAATTCCATGAGGCAATAGGCACAATGTTCCAACCAAAAACGACAGAAGGACCCAATTTTTAAGGGGAAAAAAGTGAATACAAGTGAATATTACAAGGGTCCTGGCCCCCATTAGGACCACCTTGTAACGATAAGAATTAGTAAATAAATTGTTGTCAAATCCAAAGCGCGGCATCATATGCGCATGCCATGAGAGAGAGTGAGTCAATTGACCGTGTATTCTTCCCGTGTAACAAGGCCCAAGGCCGACTCTCGATCCTGCTCCACGGTGGGTCTTGCAGTCCCTTCTGCTATATGGATCCATGTAACATTGAAAAGGGGTTATCAAAAACGGGTGGAAAAATGATAAAAAGTGTAGGGGCACGATTTTTTGCCTTTTTGTCATAATTTGATTTATATGGCTGTGTAAAGAAATTTAAATAACGTATTACGAGGACTATTAACAGAATGAAACAATTTATGATTTTATTAAATTAACATCGATTTTCGAGTAAATTTAAGGTTTTTGAAATTTATACCATTTATAAATTCAAGAGTCTAAGAATATATGTATTGGATTAGATTTATAGTAGAGAAATGGTACACTAGCGTAAGTGGTGGTTGCTTCATCTGAACCATAGTCACATAGTCAATTAATGAATGATTATCTTTGCTGAGAAGAAGAAGAAGAAGAAGAAGAAGAAGAAGAAGAAGAAGAAGAAGAAGAAAAGGAGAGAGAGAGAGAGAGAGAGAGTTCATATGATGCCGCACAAATTGAATATTGAGGTGTATAATACGAAGTTATAAAATCTTAATTGAAAGTTTTGTTACATAAATTGCATCCTTACAGTAGAAAAATTAATTGTTGGCCATGAGAACACATAACTTCTTAAGCCACTTCACTTTACTTTTTTTGCATTTTTTCCATACTTAGATAAATAATTAAGGGGATTTTATTTATTTTTTTCTAATAATTGCGCAAGTATCTTTTGTATCAAATCAAAAACATCTGCAAATATCCAGATTAACTCATGTAGGTGACCAAGAACCAACTCTATAAATTTTTAGCAAAAAAAGGTTTGTATTATTAAATAAAATGTGATAATTCTATTGATAATAAAGGTGAAACTATTTATAATATATTAATACTATTTATATTTGTAAAAATACACATGAGGACATTTTTGTGGTTTAGACCACTTATAATAAATTTTATAAATATATGTACATTGAATAATAGTCCTAATGCACTTTTTTTACCATAGGAGCAAGTGATTGGCATCTCTTCTTGAAAAGCCTATTCACAGTATATCCACTCGTTTGAATCTTATCTTACGGTCACGATCATCGTCATGGTCATGGTCATGGTCATGTATGTGCATGCAGAATAATGCATTTCTTTAGCCCAAAGGCCGAGAAAGGTCTCAGAACAGTGCTGTTCATGACCACCAATCAGCGTGGGCTTTGATGCATACAGCTTTGACGGTCTGCTTTTGCGTCCCCCAAAAAAAAAAATTGTCATTTCTCGGTTGGTAGCGAAGTCTTCTGAAGTTTTATCGGATGTCCCCGAACGTACTCGACGACCCCAAAAAAATAAGTCTTCTCAAGTCTTTCTTTAATATATTTGTACTGTACCTATTTTCAGGTACAATATTATTAGAATTATTGTCTCTTTCGTGGTACCCACCTCCCCTATTAATTTATTACTCATTGGGTGGGTGCACATGGTTTGAAAAATAAACCCTTTTATAAGCTTAAATCATATATATATATATATATATATATATATGTAGAGCAAATATATGTGCATGTATGACTATTATTTAATAGTTTAATAATTATTTATTAATATTAATTTAATAATTATTTAATAATTTTTATGCGTTATGGCACGTGAGATGGGACAAATGATATGTCACAAGCCAGATCACCAAAACCATCTCGGGAATTGCCGTCCGAAACCCTAACATCAGTCCGTTTAAGGAGTTAGGTATTTGCTACTGTAACCGAAGTTTATGGACTCCAATGTTATACAATAAAGTTTGGGGACTTTTTTGAAATTTGCGTAATAGTTCAATACTGGAAATGTAATTTTCAATACCAGAGCCAAAGGCAAGGGAGTGTAAATCTGTCAAAATATCTTCTCGGCATAATTTGCTTAAACAGCTCGTTTTCCCCCATTCCCATTGAAAAGTCTTCTTTACTCCAACTTGTAGGCTCTTCGTTCTGCGAAACCCACCCCTCTCTGAGATTCAAAATGTTCTTATTTTTATATTGCGAATGCCAGATACATTTGCTGTCTTCAGAGCCCCACTTCTCAACAACCTTTCCTTCGTTTTTTAACGTTAGACTTCTTGAAACACGACTAAACTATGAACCTCTAAAGCTTCTATAAAAGAGACTGACCTTTTGCTTTATCAAAAAGGCAGAGCCAAACCCACGAAACTGTTCTTACATTAAGAGCTAATCAAGCAATACCCACTTCAAAATCTCAAATCCAAACTCAATGGATCCAAAACTATATGACGCTGCTGTTTCAGGAGACATCAATTTCTTGGAAACCACCAAATTGGATATTCTGAGTCAAAAGACTGGCCGAAGATCATCAATTCTTCACATAGCAGTGAGATTCCAACAAGTTGAGTTCGTGAAACAAGTAATTCGTAAATACTCACCTCTTGTAAAAGAACCAAATTCAAGTGAAGACACTCCTCTTCACTCGGCAGCGAGGAAGGGGAGCCGGGAAATTGTAGAACTATTGATTAAAACAGAAGAGGATGTTGAAAACAGAGGAAAAGAAGGGAGTTTGCTGAGGATGAAAAATACGGTTGGGAATACGGCTCTGCACGTTGCGGTGGAAAATGGAAAAATAGACGTTGCAATGAAGTTAATTGAAACTGATATTGAGCTTTGCAATTTTATTAATAACGATAACGAATCTCCTCTGTATATAGCTGTTGAAGGTGGGTTTTTTGATATTGCCAAATTTATTATTTCTGAGTACCCCTTTGCTCCTTATCAAGGCACCAATGGCATGACTGCTCTCCACGCTGCACTCATTCGTACTCATCATGGTATCCTCTCTCTCTCTCTCCCCCTCCCTCTCTCTCTCTCTCTTTCTCCCCCCCCCCCAAAAAAAACACACACACAACTGTGATGCTAATGAATAAAGATTGGTGTTGGTCTATGATGATCAGTTGAGTTATTTTTCCTCTTTTTTGTCTCGTCAACAATTTGTCAAAATTTGACCAAATTTGGGGATTGATGCGTGCTTGCTCTTTCTGGCCTTTGGAGGTTTTTTCATTTTTTTAATTTTTTTTTATTAACGCCTTGGATTTGTTCGATTTGTTTACCAAATGGTTTCAGGTCGTGAAGTGGAGAATCAAGTTCCGGATTTGTCATTGGAAAATATCCGCCGTATACTGAGAGATGCATTTTTGCGTATACAGGAGTGTGTCGGAGGATTTCAATCGGAGCAAAAAGGTAAGCTCTCAAGGGCTACATCCTAAACAATCTATCAAAATCATGTTAGCGTGTACCTAACCTGGTAATGAATAAAAATCTCTAAAAGATTATTACTGTGATTATCTCATTCTCTTTTGAGACTGTTGGTTGACTTGACTTGAGATTAAGACAGACTACCCAACTAACCTGCTCAGCCCCAACACCCCTTTTATCTGTTTGACTGTGTTTTCAAATCAAAACCAAATGGGTCTACCGTAGTCCAGCATGATAAATTTTAGTTGTTGGGCATAGAGTAAAGTCGGGAGGCTTGAGATCCTAGCAAGGCTGGCTTACTTGTAAAATATTTTTGTTTGGGCTTGGAAAGGCCTGACCCCAATTCGACCAAGCCAGTTTAATGCCGACCTTTAGCTCAGAGCATGTTCCCTATGTGGAAAATGAACTCTCCGAGCTACGCAACTAGATGGAATTAATATCAAGACACGTATATATACCATTATCATGTGTTATTCATATTAGAGAAATCCCACAATCACCATTCACAAGATAATATAATGATCAGTAAATATTGAACGATGTTTTAATGATCACCAATATCATATCAATGCCATGGAAATGATACTGTACAAATTAGTGTAAACAGAATTTATATCTTGTAGCCACCCGTGAATGTTCTTACTCAAAATAAAAGATTAAGTGAAATTTGTTATCATGAAAATGTAAAGACATTTTGGCAAAATTGGATGTTTAGCTTCTTATTTAATTCACTTCAATGTCGCAGATATCATAAATGTGCTCATCGAGGATCCCCAGAGAAGAACCGCCATGATTTCTCATCAGGATGAATTTGGATGGTGCCCAATTCATTATGCAGCACACTTGGGTCACCTCAAAGCTACAAAACTATTGTTAGAAAAAGATAGCAGCATTGCTTATAACTTGAACAAAGATAACATGACTCCCCTACACCTTGCAGCGAAGGAAGGGAACGTCAACATCATCAAAGAGCTGGTACTTTTTCGTCCTGATTCATATGATTGGGTTGATAATTCAAAAAGGACTGCACTTCATCTTGCAGTAAAACATGGCAAGACAGAAGTAGTCAGATATATGCTTAAAGATCCAAAACTTGAGGGTATTATCAATGTCCGAGATAAAGATGGAAATACACCTTTGCACGTTGCTGCTGTTTGTGATAAGTATGATATCTTGATGATGCTTGCTGATGATAGTCGAGTGGACAAAAGGGCTACAAACAAGAATTGTATGAAGGCAATTGACATAATACAATTCAATAAGAATATTGGAGAACTTATTAAGGTAATCCTCACTAAGTTTGCTTCCAGCAACATATAGGACTACTTAAATCCCAGATACCTTTTGAATATGCAGTATAGTCAACTAACTAGGTACATTTAATAGCCCACAAATAGACCATCCAAACTTGGAATTTGGAATGTATCGATAAAACTTAGTCTTGAGTTCGATATGTGTATTATTTATATTCTTTTAATATAATATATTACAGGCAAGGCTTGTGAAGAAGTTAGAGAAGGCAGGGGGGCGAAGGAGCCTTCATTTAGTCATCAATGATGAAACAGAACAACGACGGGATAGTATTAGCAATCGTGAACAACAACAAGAAGGGAATGATACTAACCAAGATAAGCAACAACAAGAAGGTGATGCTAGTATTCATGATCAACAACAAATGCGATATAAGCGACAAGAAAGTGAGGAAAATGTCCCGAGACATGACAGATTTTTTGATGAAAATGGCAATGAGACAAAGGAAAAAGAAAGCAAATCTGATCGCCTGAAAACTATATCGGGAAATCACTTAATAGTTGCAACACTCATTGCTACGATCACCTTCACTGCAGGCTTCACAGTGCCCGGAGGCTTCAACCAAAATGGAACTGGTGGAGCAGGTGAAGCGGTGTTAGCATCAAGAAGGGCGTTCAAGATTTTCACGGTTGCAGATGCAGTGGCTTTTTACTGCTCCACTGCTGCAGTTTTCCTTCACTTTTTTATTTCAATTGAATACAACTATCATCTTCTTTTACGGTTCATGAGATTTGCAGCTGCACTAACCTATGTATCCATATTAGGAATGGTGTTGTCTTTCACTGCAGGTCTTTATGTTATTTTGCCTGATTCTATGTCGGATGTTATTGTTGCCTTGGGATGTTGTTTCTCTCTTTTCTATCTTCTAGGATATATATGAGAAAGGTCATGTAAACTCTATATGTTATGCTTTTCATATGATTTTAATTGTAAGATCAGACATTATTGAGTTATATCAAAAGTAGCGATTTATAATTTTAATTTGTATTGATTAAACAAATTTTCTCTAAAATATTCTCATGCATTTCTGGTGCTTCTCAAGATGCAAATGTTCACCAACATTGATATCCTTTTTGTAGAGTGCTAAGAAACAAATTAATTATTAATATTTTTCTTTACTAATTTAAATTTTTAGAAAAATAATACTTACACAATATATAAGATAAGTTCAAAAGATAAGTTCAAAGCGAGAGATACTGGGTTTGAATAATATTACATTCTTTTTAAATTTTTATAGTGAATGATAATTATATAAAATATAAGAGATGGGGAGGTGTTTTTTTTTTTTTTTTTTTTTTCATGGAGGAGTGGGAGCAAGTGCCCTTACCTTTGAAAACACCAACATCTCCTAGTTCCATTGTTGGTAAATATGCCCATGTAGGGGGCATGTTACCATGGGTTAAAAATTTCAATTAATTTTGAAATTAATAATGGGATAATGGGATAACTCTCGTTGCCCTTAAACTCCCTAAAACCTCTCCTTCTCTCTCTTTAACGTGCATTATGATAAAAATTGAAGTAGTTTAATTTTGAGCATGCACATTTGTTTGAGATCTAGAGAGAAATTAAGAGATACATACGTACATTTTCTAAGGAGAGAATGTTATTGAGGGAGTGAGAAGGAAATTTTCTCCCATCATTGGATTTATCGGACTTTGGATTGAGATATTGTGGATTCATGATAGTGGTTTGATTGACTTTGTGGTCACCACCCTGATCGTGCAATTGTTCGAGAGTTCGCGGTTCATGGATTTTTGAAAAATTACGCATCGAGATATTTATCCGAAATTTAATCTCTTTCACAATGGGTTTGTGAAGGAAACAGCCATAATACTATGTGTGAAAATGTACTTGATTGTCATATTATCTTTCTCAATGATATCTCTCATATAGTGGTATATGGTATTAATGCGTTTGGTTCCACTGTGATACTTAGGTTCTCGAGGATTTTACGACAAACTGTTAGTTGACCTCTTAGTTGAGAATCAAATCTAATCCTAGGAGGATGATCAGTTGATTATCTAGGTAATCTGATCCCCGTCATAAATCTTTCATCATAAATACTATTTTGCAATGTCACTTTAAAATCAAAAGAGAAAATGAATTAAGATGAGAAAAAATGTAATTTCAAAAAATATGAAAAAAAGATATAAAATTCCCAGATTTTGCAGTGGAAAGGTGTAATAGAAACTAGATTGCATGGAAACAATATGAAAAAAATGACAGTTGTCAAGAATATGGGAAATAAAAATGTGAACAAACGTATAAATATAAAAAAATATAAAAATTTTTATATAAATATTAATTATTTTATAAAAAATAATTTAATAGATATTTTATAATAAAAATCTAAAATAATCAAACATATGATTATTAATATAATATAACAATAAAAATTATAATTATAATTAAATAAATTATTAAATTATTAAATATGAAAAAATTTGTAAATATAAAAAATTTAAGAACTTTTATATAAATATTAATTAATTTAACGTATTAAAATGTTTTTAAAAATGTTTCAAAAATGAAAAATATTTAAAAAATGAGAAATATTTTAAAAACGAAAAAAAAATGTTAATGTTAAAAAGTTCTCTCCTTTAAAATAGACTTGGGACTGGTCCGGGCTAGGTCGGTTCCGATCCGATTTTAGGACGGGCCCAGAAACTGTGGATTGATTCAGCCACGATTCTGAGGCCTTTCCGTACCATGTCATGCCAGACCAGTTCAAAAAAAAATTTGCTTGGAACCGATTCGGCCTGGAAATCTAGGCTTGCTGAACCGGGCTAGTTCTCAATTTGTTTTTTTTTTTTTGTTTTTTTGTTTTTTTATTTTTAAAGAACAGGGTTTGTATTCTTTTTTTAAGGGTTTGATTTCTTTGTTCTTTTTTTTTTTTAAATGATTCGAATTCTTTTTTTTTTCCCATAAATGATCAAATAAATAGAAAAAGAAAAAAAAGAGAGACGCGATAAATTTTTAAAGTGGTTCCACCAAATTCAGTGTACATCTATTATCAAATTTTTCACTTTGATTTTCAAATCTACTAACTCAATATGCTTATATTCTTTTGATTTTTATAAGGATAATTTTTCTTGATTACATATTTACATAATTTTTTGATGTATTAAAAATTTATTTCTCTTCCTCATCTTCCATCTCGGAGTTATTTTCCATGCCTTGTTTTCTTTTTTTCATATCCTTCCAATTTTTAAGACAAATCAGCGCTTTCAAAGTGTTGTCTGCCAATTTTATATGCTTCTCGGATAAAACTCGACCACTTGTACTTACAGCACTTTCCAATGACACCGTGAACATGGGAGAAGTTAGTATATTTTTAGCCATTTTGGCCAAAATTAAGAAGTAACTTAAATTATTTTTCCACCAACTTAATATGTTGAAATGATCATAATCGTTGTAACTTTCAAATCTATGTGTTTGTTGGTATAAAATTAATTAATTTAGTGATGAAGATGATGATGTTTTTTATTTTTTCCTAACATATATAAAAGATTAAATAAAATTGAAGATGAATAAAATGATAAACTATTACTATTGTTACCTATATCACTACTACCTATATTATTGTATTCTTTTTGATATAATACAAACATATTTTGTGAAGTAACAAATATTTTTTGTTTTAAATGTGAGGTATTAACATATATTTTCATAAAAAAACTATTAACAAAACAATCAATTAAAGTTTCAACCCCTTCCACTTTTACATGTGGATCTAAAGTATTATTTACCAAATACAAAAGTAAAATTTCTTCACAGTATTTCAAATTGATTAAATACGTAACAAATTTTATAAAAATTAAGTAATATTAGATGGGTTGTTGGGTAGTAAATTTCAGAAAACAAATTTATGCATATATAAAAAAATTTAAAAAAATTTAAGTAGTTTATTTGCAAAATCAAAAAAATGTTATATTAATAAAATCATATTCATAATTTGAACTAACAAATTCAATTAAAACATTTTAAAAAGAATAACACATTGTAACATATCATAAGTCGAGTTCCAGCTAATGTCATATTCTTGTTTAAATCATTTATATTTTATATTATGTAATTGACATAAATATCTTATTTCTTATGTTTTAATCAAAATTTCTAATTTGAAAATTAAATCACAAGTAAGTTGTAAAATTAGTTCTGTGGTATCTAAACCATTTTTAACACATAAATTTAAAATATGACATGCATATTTATTATGAAAAAATATTAAATCTAATATTGATTTTAAAGTATTTTTTAAAGTATTAACGACACTAATATTAGCTAATGCATTATCTAAAAACACATACAAAAAATTCTATCACTAAAATCATATTCATGATAAATATTGGTAATTATTTTAGGTATATTAGGCCCAGAATATGGGTATTTCCAATATTGAAAAACTAAAATTCTTTTATTTAAAATCCATGAATCATTAATCTAATGACATGTTACAACTATTTAATATTCATTTTTGTGCCTTTTCTAACTATCTGAAATTCTTGAAAATTTACAAGAATTTGTTATAAAATTTGCAATTAAATCATCTTTTATTATTTTAAATTGTTGTAGTATCCTTCTCCTATCCATTTTTTTACTACTTTTTTTATAACCCAGTTGTAAATATTTTTATACATATTTCTTAAATACTTCACATTTTACTATACTAAATGATAACTCCCGATGTGCGATCCATTTTATTTGTTCTATTTTTTTCGTCTCCTGATTATATCTTAATGTACCCATGACATTCTCCCTGATGGCTGTGATGACCCACTATCTAGACATTGTACCCCCTAACAAAGGAGATAAGCATACAAATGTGGAAGCTATTAATATGCCTAAAATACAACATCTGAAATCATGACAGTTGTTCTCCCTAACATGGAAAAAAATTTATAATAAAGGAAAATAGATTTATGTTCTTTTCAAAGAAAAATACTGGCAAAGTCTTCCCTATTTAGTGACTGTTAGCCACCTGTGGTTAATATAAAAATCTGACAAAACCAATAAAACACTTCTAATATCAAACAACCTAACATCAATTACCCTCCTGTCCGGCCAGCATCACACATCATAGTATAAAAATGTTATATAAACCAAAGTATATTTAAGATTCTCATGTACCAAAACTATACGTCTAGGTATACAACATAACTCAAACTACTAAAAAAAACACAAATAATTGCATGTCTTCATCAAAACAAAAGGGGAATTGAGAACTAATGGGGATCTAAATGCGACTCAAAGGCTCCTACCTTCTGGTTTCCTCTCATCTCCCGGATTACCTGAAATAAGGATAATGTGATCAACATAAGCGGAGCAAATACACGAGGGCCCGATAACATGCATAATAAACAAAACAGGCATAAGAATATCAATATCACCATACAAATAACATAAACATAGAAGAGTGCACAAGAGATAGACATTATCTTAAGCAATCCCTAGGAAATTAGTACGATTACTACTCTGGATTCATTATTATTCTCTATCTTTGTTATTCTAATTTTAAATTAATAATTAAAGAAATGAATAGAATGTCGAACTAAGTTAATATATGAGGGTCTAAAAGAACAAATCAAAATTTGGTACTTCTAAATGAAATATAGATCTTTTTGGGTTAGACATTTCAAACATTTTACATGTTTCTAATTCTATTCTCGTAGGGAGAAGAGATACATTTATAGTTCATCAAACTTCGTCCGTATGTTTCGCAAAGTTTTTGGCTCAAGTTTTGTCCATAGCCTTCGTAAAATTTTCGAAAGTATTTTTGTACTATTAGTTTCTCTTTACATTCTTTTGTGATTCTCATAATATAATAATCACAAAAACCACCATTCATCACAAGTTTCAAATAAAAGCTATAACATACCATGCAACTCACTGTGCACCCAAAAACTTGTTTAACAAATTTTTAGCACAAATAGTTTTAGGAAAAGTATCATAACTCAAGGTACCGTACTTGAATTAAAATGATTCCAACTACTACTTATAGCTAAGACATAAGTTTATAACTATTACGTTTATAGTAAGGTTCAATTCTAATCACACAAGAATACTCAAATCAATCAAAATTATAGTCCAAAATTCATAATACAACTTGCGCAATCTTAGCACAATTAACATAATTTTTTCTGCACATATCGGATTGAGATGATTCCAGTGGCTATTTAAATATAAGATATAGAGCTACAATTCTTTTATTCAGAGTTTAGTCTAATTCAGTAAGGCAGCTAAAAATCGAGGTAAAGTTTAGCACAAAAACAAGACAGAAATAAGATAGTTTTTTGCAAAATTGTGATTCTTTAAAAATTCATCAAAACTTCAATTCTCAATAAAATCCTTCGACTCATAAATCATTTTAAAGTTATAGAAGTCTAATTTAATCAAAAGGAAACCTGTTCAATTTGTAGTTGTGCAAAAAAAGTTATGAGCTAAAAACTATAGCAAAGTCAAACTGTTCAGAATGTTAAATCTTGGTTTTCTTCCATCTCTTAATGTTCCAAAGTGAGATTTTCCTATCACTTTTCATTCCATCCTTATTCTAATATCACAAATAAACTGAAAACATATTAAATATAGCTATTAGGTATCATAGAAATAAACACAAGTATGATACTTGATTCAAACGTGCAATGTTCCCTTGAGTTTCCTTTCTTTCCTCTCCAACCTTTCTTTGAATTTCTAGGTTGTTATTTATATTTTTTACGACCCTTTGTGCTTCCCAAAGACTAGTGGTTAACATATATATGGATGGAGATGGTTTATGTCAAGCTCAAGTGATGGTTTTAATGGAGTTTAGGGTAGTTTTTTGGGGGAGAAATGTGGGATGCGGGAATAGGGTTTAGGAAAAGGAAAGTGTGGTTTTTATTTAAAGCTCTCTCTCTCTCTCTCTATTCCTCTCTCTTTCTACCAAAGTGAGGTGTGCAGCCTCAAGTCTACATGATGTGTCAAAGAAAGAAGCCATGCCAAGAATGGTGTGGTTTATCTTTCTTTTTCTTTTTTTTTTTTCTCTCCTTTTCTTTTATGGTTCAACACTAAACCCTAATTGCTAATTTGGTTCTCTTGTTTGCTTATTCCAACCGTTCTTATTCATCGATTGACGAGTTGTTGAATCCCTCAAAATTAATACTATTTCCTAATATGAACAAATTTGCAACAATAGTAGTACTAGATCGAATTCCAAGGGAGATAAATCAATTAATTTTTTAGTTAAATGCTAAAATAAAAAGAGGATTTTATCAATTAAATTCCTAAGCTAAAAGTTAATAACTTTAAAAAAAAAAAAATTAACAATGCAAATTAATGAAAATAAAAAAAAGAAATTCAATTTACCAAACTCTGATCCATGAGTTCACCATATTCAATTGTTTCATTGATCACGAGTTGAAAATATTTATCTTACAATTCAAATATTTAATTTTAGATTTATTACGATATCCGTAATAAATCTTATATTTTCTTAAATTAATTGATCAAATCCAACATCTAATCAAAATTTATCATTAATCGATTGGGTATAATAATGTTCCATATCAATATAATGATAGCACTAAATTCTGTAAAAATAGTTAAAGTAAAATTCAAATAATTGGGATATTCACAATTATTTAATTTTTTTCCATTGATTTCCTTAGATTAAGTATGAATATTGATTAAAAACCTATAAATATAAATAACCTAATCGCTGTTTGTACCAATTATTAATGACAAATATGGATCACTGAAATCATGAATAATTTTAGAAAGAATAATATTGAATTAAATTGTTAGATTAACCAATATTAATATTTCATGTAAAATAAAAATAAGAATAAATGAATACTTAAAGAAAAATGGAAGAGATTAAATGAAACACATAACCTTACAGTGAAGACAACTGAAATGAATCACCCTTAAATCAGAAAATAAACTAGCCACTCAAAGTAAAAGCCTTGTCTTTCGAGATCTTCAACCGAAAAAAACAATAATAATAATAATAAAAAATATGTTTATTCTAGAAGAGGAAAAGTCCCCACAAGGCAGCAGCCACCTCCTTGAGGTTTTTGTTGGGTGAACAGTGACGTCTCCTTTTAGAATGAATTTATATGAAGTTCATGTTCCTGCTGGCCGCATTTTTTGTTGCCCTAAAAATCTCCCTTTTTATGGAGAGAATAATCTGATCTAAATAAAGTTTCCAAAATAATGATCTCTCAAAAATTCAAAACAAAAAAAGTTATTAGTGATAAAAATACCTACTAACTTGAGGAAAAATAAAAACTCATAACATTAGGGTGATACAATAGATGATAAAGCAGATTCCCAATGTGTGGAAATCTTTAAATATAGCACTTCAAAAATTTCTTCTCTTAGAGAATTCCATCTTCAACGCTTTTCAATTTTATCTTGAAATTTCTTACAATTCTCCTTTATCAACTCTTCAACAATCTAATTGAACAATTTATTATAAAATATCCAATTAATGTTATATTTAATTAAAAATATAATAAAATTGATCACAAAAAATATTATTAATTTAAATCCCATCATCGATATGTCTCACTAGTCTATACAAATTTTAATATACTTGAGCTATAGGTAAAATCACACACATAAAAACAAAGCATGCATTACACATATAAAAAAAAAATCAATGAATTTTAGCATAGTACAATGCCAAAAAATTTAAATATGCTCAGTGAAATAAGAAAAATACAAATGCAATGCATGCCTTAATGGTTTCGCGAAACAAAACCTTACAATGGCAATTTGTGCTTACCTAACTTGAGATAATCTATCTGGATAATCTCTTACTATATATCTTTTAAGTATCCCGACTCCTCAACCCTTTATAAATTTGCATTTTTGTTGATAAATTTTATATATTGCTTTTTGTTCATCATAATTTCTAATAAAATAATCACTTGTATTAAATAATCTTTTTAAGTGCGTGTGATGATAGATTGTATATTTTCTAAACCAATATCAATATTTATGTGTTCGGAAATGCCCTCTTAGAAAAATGAAAATGGAAAAGAGGATCTAAGATTAAATGTTTGAATTGTAAGAAAAATATTTTTAACCTATAATCAATGAAATAATTGAATGTGACGAACCCTTGGATCAGAGTTTTGGTAGATAAATTTTCTTTCAATATTTATTATTTTCATTGTTAATTTGTTTTTTTTAGTCGTTATTTTTAATTTAAGAATTTATTTGACAAATCCCTCATTTTTATTTTCAACACTTAACTAAGAAATTAAATTAATTTAATTCTCTTGGAATTCGACCTAATACTACTATTACTACAAATTTATTATATCGGTAAATCAGTATTAATTTTGAGAATTTCGATAACACGTCATTTTACTCCTCTTCGCCGTCTTCTTAGTTGGACTTGGCATCTTGATCATTGTAATTATCATTTTCATTGTCGTCTTCTTCTTGAATTCCTCTCTTTTCCCCGAACCTTGAGTTAGCTCTTCATTATTGCTATCCTTAGAAATTTCGTCGACTGCTATATTAGTTCCAACAGCCACACCAGCGCCACCGAGTGCCATAACTGCAGCCACCACTTGCTGACTCATTGCCTCCTTGCCGGTCATGCAATACTTAGCAAAGCTCTCACAGTTGTTAAAGATCAGATTGTAGTCGCCAAAGGAATTTTCTCTTAATTTCTGCTCAGCGCGATCTAGGACTGTCCAGGCGTCATCACTATTTTCTGTGTAGCAAGTGCCAGCCCGGTTTAGGAGGACCCGTTTGGAGGAGACACCATACTCCACACGGCGGAGATTGTGGCCCGAGAGAAAGCATTCGAGGCAGGACCTGACGACTCCATGGTCGTTGTCTGGGTCAAAGCCACATGCGCAGATCCCTTCTACAGGGAATGCACGTCGAGATTCATCTGTTTTTGTGAAGTGAATCACTTGCCCTGCTCCCACATATATTCCTGTATTCTCAATAAAATTTGTGTAAATTCCCAAATTATAAGAAAGATTTCGGGGCTTGGGGAAATTGGGTCTAGTCCACACAAGAATTGCAGAATTTGTATTTTGGGAATTAATGGTGTTGATTGGTATGCCCACGTGGGGCAGTTACCAAATCCCTACCCCTCATTTCTCTCTCCTTAATTACCTTCCTTGATTAATGGTTGAGTTATTAGCTAATGGAGTTACATTTTCCATTATTGGTGTGTGACTTACCTTCCTATGTGAGAGAGCAAACGGAAGAGTGAATTTACGTTTTGTTCTTCGAAAAAGAAAAAAAAAGAAACAGCAGCCTTCTTCCTGTTAATGGTGAGAGACTTTTGCTCTATCCATTCAATTCATTTTTCTTTGAGAGAAAATTGAGAGGAGATATTTTTTTCGAGTAGGAAAAATATTTCTAAGAGTGGAAAAATTAATTGTTGCGAAGAACGATTAATTTTTCGAGGGTTTCCGGATCCGTCTACGATTCATCGGGTTGAGGGTTGGATCGTTGTGGCATTGCGGTGATAGTCCGTTCATCGTGATTATCATCCCGACTACGAGAAGTTCAGATCGGGAGTTTGCGGTTCTGACGATTTTCGAATCACCGATTGAGGTATATCGCGAACCCTAACCTTTTACGATTCCGAAAATTATTTTATTACTTCCGCTGCGTGTTGAGTCACCTAAAAATTCTAACATTGGTATCAGCAGGTTAGAATTATTTAAATAATTTTCGGAATAAAAAATTTGGGTTTTGAAATATAGGGTATAAAAAATTGGGGTCCGGATTACGGATGAGTTTCGTGAATCCGGTTATACCACTGTGTCACCCAAATTGTGTAGAACACGAATATATTTTTTTTCGTAATTTTATGAGCACGTTTAGGCCATGAAAATTCCGGTTGAAGCATTCTGCCGCGAATGGAGACCGAACTTTTGAACCCCAGATTTGACGAGTTTTAGGTCAAATCAATTAATAAAAATTGTAGATCTGTAATTGTCTAATTTAGATCTGCATTTTGATATATATATTGTTTAATTCTAACACCGGAATTTGAGATTTCGGTACCGGGTCGGAGAAAATACCCGGAAAATCGCGTTGCAGGCTCTCGGGCGAAGAAGACGAGTCAGGCGCGTAAAGAACACGCGCGAGGAGGCGCGTCTGCACGGAGGAGGACGGCCCGGCGCGTGTACCACACGCGCGCGCAGGCGCGTCGGCGCACGCCGCCCCGGCGCGTGACACACACGCGCGCGTAGGCGCGTGATAGGTCGGGTCTGACGGGGTCAGACCCGACCCGGTTCGGACCCGACCCAACCCGGCGGATCCGGACCGGGTTCCGGGTCCCGACCCGGACCCGCGTCCGGGTCCGGCCCGAGTGACGCGGGCGCGCGCGTGTGGCGCGTCGCCCGCCGCGCCCGCGCGTCGGGCGCGTCTGCCGACGCGTCCCGAGCGCGTGCGGCGCGTGCGGGACGCGCAGCGCGCCCGCACGCGCCCGGGGCGCTCCCCGGCGCGTGGGCGCGTGGGACGCGCCGCCGGGGACCTGGCGGCGCGTGGACCCTCCCGGCGGCGCGTAGGTCGTCTGGAAATCGGGTTTTTCTGATTTTTGGAGTTTTTTTTGTGATAAAAGTGACTTATTGTGGGTTTTTATGTACCGAATCGCATTCCGAATGGTAAGATGCAATCCCGGATTGTGGTGTATGGTGTCCGTTGACTCATACGCTCGTCTTGGGACTGTATTCAAGTCATTTTGGTTTTGATGATTCGTAGGGTACATAAAATTTGTGATTTAAGCATCAATTTGTCACTAATGTCTCTTTTTTCGTGTAACGGGAGACATGGCCGCAACGAAGAATGTCGTATTAGATCTCGTGAAGGGAGACAAGCTGAACGGTGACAATTATGAGATTTGGCACCGGAAAGTTCAGTTTGTCTTCGAGGAACAAGAACTTCGGGGAGGTTCTTGACAACGAGATGGTGGACCCCGGGAGGGTACCACAAAGCACAAGCACAAAAGGATCGGGAGGTATATCGTGCTTGGAGGAGGAAGGATGGCCTCGCAAGGGTGATCCTCCTTAGCGGCATGCACGATGAGTCGATCCCCATTTATGAGCGGTATCCTCTTGCACGGTCGATTTGGCATGCTCGAGAGAGCAATACGGCACCCCGTCGGCTCCTAAGTTGAGGATGCTTTGACCTACAAGTTCATCACCTACAAGAAGAGGCGTGATCATACTATGAAGCGGCATTTAATGCAAATGTCGAGTATGATCGCTTTTTTGAAGGACATGGGGGAGCTGATGTCTGATGAGTTTCAGGTACTGGGTGTGATCCAGTCCTTGCCTGACTCCTAGGATGTGGTTAAGATCTATATCACGTACACTGAGAATATTCGTACTTTCATGGATGTGAGTAGGCATTGTGAGCTCGAGGAGGAGCGTCGAGGGAGGTGGCTAGGTTTTCTTCGCTCATGCTAACTTTGCGGAGTCGAGTAAGGGCTCTCGAGGTGTAAAGCACAAGTGGCGCAAGCATGAGAAGAAGGCCAAGGTCAAAGGCAAGAAGAATCAACCCACCAAGACCGACGACAAAGGACAGAAGCACAAGAAGAAGGAGCTCGATAAGAGCAAAGTCCAGTGCTACGTGTGTGGCAAGTTTGGGCATTTCGCACGCGAGTGTAGCGAGCGAAAGGTATGTCTTTCTCCTTTACATAGTTTGAGTTACGTGTCATCTAGTTTGATACTCGCTAACTCTTCTCCTTTGTGGATTGTAGACTTAGGAGCCACGGACCATGTAGCTCGGGACAGGAGCGCATACGTGGAGTTCTGCCTTTTGAATCCCCCAGGCGAGGAGGCGTGCGTGGGGAATGGAGCATTTATTGAAGTTAAAGGGATTGGCACTTGCAAGTTAATGCTGCAAAGTGATCAAGTCTTGTACCTTCATGATGTATTATATGCTCCAGAAATAAGGCGGAACCTTGTATCTGTCCGTTGTTTGGATTTGCTAGGATATTCTGTTTTTGGGAAACTCTAGAGTTTCCATAACTTATGACGCTTCTTTAATATGTTCCGGTTTGGTCCATGAGGGACTTTATGTCTTGGATATGATTTCATATTATGAAATTAATTCTTCATCTACTATTGCTTTTGCATCTGATAGTGTAGTGGATGATGTGAATGTATGGCATAGTAGACTTGGCCACATAGGGCAAGAGAGGATGACCCGGTTAGCTACGAGTGGTTTGTTGGGCCCGCTAACCAAGGTCCGGTTGCCGTATGTGAGTTTTGCCTAGCGGGCAAAGCTACGAGAAAACCATTTGGGAAAGCAATGAGAGCTGGGACTCCATTGCAATTGGTCCATTCCGATATTTGCGGACCCATGAATGTGAGAGCCCGAAACGGAGCCACGTATTTTATTACGTTCATAGACGACTACACGCGTTTCGGTTATGTCTATCTGATCTCGGACGACTCTGAGGCACTAGAGTGCTTCGGGAGGTTTATTAGCGAGGTTGAGAATCGGCTAGACTTGAGGGTGAAAACTCTCGGAACCGATCGAGGGCGCGAGTATCCGTCCGAGCGATTTAAAGAGCTCGTTCCGATAGAGGTATCACTAGACAGTTGACTATTCCTGCTACTCCTCGGCGGAACGGAGTAGCCGAGAGAAGGAATAGGACTCGTTGGAGATGGTGAGGTCGATGATGGCGCAGGCCAACTTACCTATCTCCCATTGGGGGATGCGTTGTTGACTGCAACCTACGTCCTTAACCGTGTTCCGACGAAGTCCGTAGTCAGCACCCCATACGAGTTTTGGACAGGGAGACAGCCGACCTTAGCCATTTAAGACCATGGGGTTGCGCCGCGTACGTTCACGATTCCTCGCATAAGTACGGCAAGTTAGGCCCACGAGGAAAGAAGTGTATCTTTATCAGATACTCTGAACACTCCAAAGGATACGTGTTCCTAGGAGAACATACGGACGGCACTGTCACTGAGATAGAGTCTCGTGATGCCACTTTTCTCGAGAGTGATTTCCCTAAGAGAGGAGAAATCGATCGAGATTTTACCTTCTATGAGATGGATGAGCCTAATGGCTCAAACGAACCCGGCGGCAGGGACACAAGACCCGGTTACGGATCTTGGTCCTAGTGGGAGCGGTCCATCCGAGGGTGTAGGTTCTCTCACTCCTCGCAGGAGTAGTCGGGGACAAGTGCCTCGTCGCCGCTTCCCGATTGAGGATGAGATCCTCATTGTGACTCCCGAGGACGACGGAGAGCCGAGGACCGACAGGGAGGCTCTCGAGAGTTCTCAAAGGACCAATGGTTACGGGGCCATGCACGAAGAATTAGAATCAATGAGAGTCAACGAAGTACCGGGAGCTAGTTGACCTTCCTGAGGATAGAAAGGCCATTGGGAACAAGTGGGTTCTCAAAATTAAAAGAAAGGCCGACGGATCGATTGAGAAGTACAAGGCCCGTCTGGTAGCCAAGGGTTACACGCAGACTAAGGGCATTGACTACGAGGAGACTTTCTCTCCAGTAGTCAAGTTTACTTCGATCCGTTTGCTTTTGGCGATTGTCGCTAGTTTGGATCTAGAGTTGCATCAGATGGACGTTAAAACCGCTTTTCTTAACGGGAGTCTGGATGAGGAGATCTATATGGAATAGCCCCCCTGGGTTCATTCTAGTAGATCAGGAAGATAAGGTCTGTCAATTTCGAAAGTCGATATACGACCTAAAGCAGTCATCCAGGTGGTGGTACCTAAGATTTCACGAGGAGGTGATATCTTACGGTTTTACGATGGTCGAGGAGGATCATTGTATCTATCTGATTCGTTCCGATAACTCATTTGTGATCCTGTCGTTGTATGTGGATGATATAATGTTGGCCGGGAACAACATTGAGCATTTAATGACCATCAAAGCATGGTTGTCATCCAGTTTTGACATGAAAGACATGGGTGAAGCTGAGTTCATCCTCGGAGTTCAGATCCAGAGGGATCGTTCGAGAAAGACGTTAGCTCTTTCACAAGAGACCTACGTTAAGAAAATTCTCGAACGTTTTGGGATGAGTGATTGTAATCCCATAGATACTCCGATCGCCAAAGGTGAGGGCCTGAGCCTGGAAATGTGTCCGAAAACTCAGGAAGAAGTAAGGGAAATGAGTAAAGTACCTTACTCCAGTGGGAAGTCTAATGTACACAATATTGTGTACTTAACCGGACATATGTTATGCAGTTGGTCTGGTGAGCAGAAGTCAGGCAAATCTTGGAAGGGGTCACTGGAGAGCAGTGAAAAGGATTTTTCGATATCTTAACGGAACTGCGAACTTCTCCCTGTGTTACGGAGGGAGGTGATTTGCGCCTTGTGGGATATTCAGACGCCGACTGGGGAGGCGATTTGGATAAGCGCAAATCGACATCAGGTTTTGCTTTCTTGCTCAATGCGGGGCCATCTCTTGGAGCAGCAAGAAGCAAACCTGTGTTGCTCTATCTACGATGGAGGCTGATTTCGTGGCATGCTCAGTTGCGGTTCCAGAGAGTGTTTGGCTCCGTAGACTCTTTGGACGACTTAGGGATTGTAGCGGATAGTGGGAGGCCAGTGATGATTTATTGTGATAATCAGGCCGCTATCGCCTACACACGAGATCCCAAGTTTCATGGTCGGACCAAACACATTGACACTAGATTTCATTATGTTAGAGACATCATCGAGAAGGGTGAAGTGACCGTCAAGTACATTTCGACACACAAGATGGTGGTCGATCCCTTCACCAAACCTATCACTAGAGACTCCTTTCTAGGGCATAGAGAGTCATTGGGTTTGGGAATTTACTGACATTTCTCATCTTGTACTTATTGATGACGTTGATGCTTATTGATTTTATATATATATGATTCTAGTGCATTATTCAGTCACTTTTGTGTTATATTTTCTTTAATGCACTTACCTTTATTGTCATATATATTATGTGATGTGATAATAGATGTGTCAGGCAGGCAAGGTCGACTCTCTCACACGAGTGACCACCTCCAGCTCTGAGTGAGTGGAGATGAGACGGATTCTAGCTGTAAGAGGCTTTGAGAGTAGCCCCGCTAGAACATAAGTCGCCCTGATGCGTGTTCAGGATGAGGTCATGTGCGACATGACCGACATGGAAGTACCCACATCCATGTTGCCTGTGAGTAGCCAGGTTTGAGATCTCAGATATCACCTGCGTTTTGTGATATTGTCTCTGAGGTACTCTCTTTGAGATCTCTGGGTAAAGTCTTATGTGTAGACTGAGTCCCTATACCTGCACAGTGTTAGAGAAATCTGACATATGCCCTTTGAGAGATGGGGGAATAACACTGTGGCACGTGTTTCATACCACGTGTGAAAAGACGACTTGGGATAGTGGGAGCTTTATTATTTGAGACAGTTATTTGATATTTATCCCCAAGCCCCACTGTGTGAGACCCGAGATCCATTGAGTGAGATCTCAAGTGCCCTTATTACTTTCGGCTGTATCTTAAGATTCTGATTCAGTGTTTGCTACTTTAGTCTGTTTACCGATGGCCCGGAATATAAATTGAGGTCCGAGGGACAGGTCTAGGAAAGCAGTTGAGTTGGGATCGATAGATTCGAGTTTGGGAAAAGGAAGACCAATTGACATTGTATCACGGTTTTGTATTCACCGACCGGTCTTTTATGTTCATCCATGTAGGGATTTGAACATACTAGTGAATACATAGTCGAGCGATATCTGGGGATTACTTTCGATGAGGAAAGTAGCTCGATGGATACGATTAGTCTTGGATCTGGGGTACTGCGAGTTTTCTTTTGATACTAACGGTGACTACTCGATCATCCTAACAGGTGTATCGAGAAGTTTTTGTTTGCAGGTGTACTCGCTAGTCGCACGACGACCAACCCTATATGAAAACCCTGTAGGGTGATGTGATAGATCGCATGAGTTGTGATCTTTTGACGGAGATGAAGTGCCCTCGTGTGCAAGTGGGAGATGTTGATTGGTATGCCCACGTGGGGCGTTCTTTACAAATCCCTACCCCTCATTTCTCTCTCCTTAATTACCTTCCTTGATTAATGGTTGAGTTATTAGCTAATGGAGTTACATTTTCCATTATTGGTGTGTGACTTACCTTCCTATGTGAGAGAGCAAACGGAAGAGTGAATTTACGTTTTGTTCTTCGAAAAAGAAAAAAAAAAAGAAACAGCAGCCTTCTTCCTGTTAATGGTGAGAGACTTTTGCTCTATCCATTCAATTCATTTTTCTTTGAGAGAAAATTGAGAGGAGATATTTTTTCGAGTAGGAAAAATATTTCTAAGAGTGGAAAAATTAATTGTTGCGAAGAACGATTAATTTTTCGAGGGTTTCCGGATCCGTCTACGATTCATCGGGTTGAGGGTTGGATCGTTGTGGCATTGCGGTGATAGTCCGTTCATCGTGATTATCATCCCGACTACGAGAAGTTCAGATCGGGAGTTTGCGGTTCTGACGATTTTCGAATCACCGATTGAGGTATATCGCGAACCCTAACCTTTTACGATTCCGAAAATTATTTTATTACTTCCGCTGCGTGTTGAGTCACCTAAAAATTCTAACAAATGGGCATGAATATAGACTCTATGACAATCGATAATTTTACTATCTTCTTGCATGTTTGTTTGCCTTCCTTTTTTTTCTTTCAAAGCTATTGATTTTTGAGGTTTTAATGGATGGCTACTCACATACTATGACGCCCTTTAGGCCCCACCCGGCTAGGGGTACAGGCTTCAAGATTTTAGAGGGCGGAGCTTGACCTTAGAATAAAAAAACCGATCTAAGGTCAACTGAGCATGAATTTCTCCCAAAAAAAAAAAAAAGAGGAGAATAAAGAAAACGTTACATTATTAGATACAGGATAATTTTATATTTTAGTGAGCAGATATACCATACTATGAGCATGTTTGGTATTACTTATAAAATGATCAAACTAACTTATAAGTTAAAATAAAAATTATAACCGTTTATTAATTAAAATTTGTACAAATATTTATAAACTCCAAAAAAATACTTATAAGCTTAAAAAAATAATCTCCTCCAACTAGTTTTTATATTTTGATACTTTTAAATACAATTAAAATAAGTTATTTTAACAAAAAAAAGTATATTTTCATCCTTTTATATTTAATAAAATTATTATCATACCACATTTTATACTCACTATGATTTTTTCTTTATTTTATATAGTTTATAAATATTGATTTTACCAAACAATTAATTATTTTTAAATAATATTTATCTAAACAGATGATAATTTATTTTTAAAAAATTAGAATAGGTTTATAAGTCAAAAAAACTATCTATAAATATTAAATGTTTATAAATAGTATTTTTTAAATAATCCTAAACGCTAAGGTGCCTGGGCTTCGGTGGCAGAGCCACGTAGTGTCTCCTTTTGAAATTATTTGGTTTTCAACAGCTAAATATGTAGAGAAAAGCCCACAACATGCGGTAAATGAAGGGTTCTCCATAGAGTAAGGTCCATGCAGAACAGTACAGTACAGCCTGCGGCTTTTGCGAAGCATAGCCGCCGGTTAATAAATGGGAGTGGGAGTGCTTTTCTGGATCTTGTCTGGGCTCTCGTGTGTTCTTAAATTTTGAGTTAGCCTGCCATATTACATTCAAGAGACTGACTCCTGATTTCAACCCTCTGAATCAATTTCAATGCTTTGACTGTGCCGTAATTTTATGAAATAAGACGAGCCCACAAAAAATATTAACAATTATTTCGAATTTTATGTAATTTTTTGTAAGGTCGAAAATCATTTACATAACCCGATACTAAAGGTTGTTTAGTTACTAAAAAATAATTTAGGCTTGTTTATAAAAAATTACAAAACTCAAAAATTAATGATATATGTTGTTTGGATGAAAAATTCTACCTTCTTAATTTTACTAAACAACTAAACAAGAACAAATTCATTTAAAAATTTAATTATAACATTATGAATTAAATATGTTAAAACATGAGAATTTGCAAATTTTAGGGACCATCTTAGAATCGTGCAAAAAGTTAGTAGAAACTATGAAATTAAAAATTTATTATTTAATCAGTAGATTAATTCGTCTTATTTTGACTCTCTCAATTTTAACAACAACTAGTAAACAGATTTTTTGGTAATAAAAATTTTGAAAACAAAGTTGCAGAACAAAGATGGAGATGAATATCTTGAAAATAGTTTAGTTATTTATATTAAAAAGGAAATTGATATTACTTTCGATTCGAATCGATTATAGATGAATTTAAATCAATGAAGAAGAGTAGATCTCAATTTTTATAAATTATTTATTTTGTTTATCTTTTGTATTTTTAATTAAAATTATATGAGTTTTTAATATATTTTATTTTATAATTTTTTTATTATTGCTTTATGGCCATCCAAGAAGAATTTTCTGGCCTCGCCCTGCTGGGCTTACCGGCCGATTTAGTCATGTTCACTGGGAGGTGCAAGACACCAACTCAATCTAATCTATAAGATATAATGGTCAAATCACAACGAGAATTAACATAAGACAGAGAGAGAGAGAGAGAGAGAGAGAGAGGACACCAACCATGGTGAGAGAAAAAATAGAGATTCCTATAACTGTAGATGTGATCTCCGAGTAGTAATTCGTTAGGACTGATCTTTCCCATTCCCTCTACTTCACAGAAAATATACCAATTCCCGTCCTGAGCAATCCTATTGATGTTTCCCGAAGAAAGGTCGTTTAAGGAAACAACCAACACAATTAAAATTCAAACAATTCAAATATTTGTATTTCAAAAATTAAACCTCCTCCACTTGTTTTTTTTTTTCCTAATGTCTTTGTGTCAGGAAATTAATCTGCATATATATATATATATATATATATATATATATATATATATATATATATATATATATATATATATATATATATATATAAAAGTTTTCCAGACTACATTCAATGTTAACTATCTTGGTGCCTTCCAGGAAATTAGGCTCCATGCATGCTGGAAGACAAATCCATTTTGGTCTCTTGATTGTGAGAGTGAAAATAACCGGTAATTTTGGCTCGTCTTTAGGACCATGTAAAGAGACCAATTCCCATAATATTTTATTGGTCTAATGGAAAGGATTCTAGGTACTAAGTACTTGGATTCGAACTTTAGTAATAGCAAAAATAATATTAGGAGAGCTCCCTCCGAATGAGAATCCAACCACGACTCAATTTAGATTAATCAGAATAAAAATCTGGATACTAAATAGTGAACTAAGTTTAAAACACCAAACAAAAAATAAAAATAAGGGAGACCAATTCCCACTACGAATTCTATCGTTAATGTGTATGATTTTTTGGTGTAGCATTCAAATGCCCTCCAATTTCTATGACTTGGGGAGGACTTTCGACCTTTTATAGCATGGAAAGGAAATTATTTCTTTCAAGAGAAAAAAAAATACGAATTGCCTAAGCGTGTGACAAATATATTTTCTTAAAGATTACAACTATTTCTAAGGGGAAAAAAATTAAGTTTGTAAATTTTGGTTGTGAGGTAATGAGGGTATTGGAATTTTGTGGTGAAATATATATATTTTTTATTTTTATATTTTTTTTACTCTATTTTGGCATTTAGTGGTAAAATATATTAAAAAATTGTTGTTTTTCTTAAATGTCATTTTCAATTTCACAAAGTTTAGTCAAATACGTTACGCGAAGGACTATTTGGGGGAAGTTGGAAAGAGTCTAAGTTCCCAGTTCTTTCCTTGTGAAATCAACATCAACGTGCGTATGTGATTATGCATTTAACTGACAGAAGCACAGCTCTGGTTGTTTCCAAAGGGACTACGTTTGGTTGTTGTGTGTTTTAATATAATTATTTTGGGGATGGAGACTTTGGAAAAACTTTATTAAAATTTATTTTCCCAAAATGAGGAATCATCGTGGTAAAATCATGGGAGACTTCTTTACCATTGCTGGTTTTCTTGAACTTAGTAAAATCCGTCGAAGTATTAGCGCCTTTTTTCCCTAATACTTGTAATAGAATTGATAAATATTGAATTATCATTTAATACCAGAATGTTAACTATTACAAAGATTGAATTCTGCTGGTGTTACTAATAACAAGTTTATGGATAAATCGAAAATATTTTTTTGTAATGCTGTATAACTTAAATATATTTGGATAAAATAAAGAAAAAAAGAAAATTCCCTAATGGGCTTCCAATTAAATAATCCTCGGGACTTTTAAGGTGATTAGGCATTAAAGTCCAATTATTATTCTAAGTGGGTGAGTTATAGTTTGATAATTTTCTGACTTAACCATGTGAATATGATTAAATTATAGGCAATGGTCAGACTCCTCGGTTGCCAATATAACCTTCAAAATATATAAATGATTGGCCTTTCCGGGGCCCATTTTAAAATTTAATCCAGTAATCTAGGTCTTTTAGTTTTCAGATCATGTATTTGAAATCATACGATTTAACACTTCATTCCACTAGTCTGATTCAACGTGATTCTAAAATTTAATATTATATATCTAGCTAGATCTAGCCTTTAAATGTTAGTAATATCTCCTTTTAGGGTTTAAAGGTTATTTTTCATTGCAATTTTAGAATGAATGAGCAGTGAAGGAATTAATCATTAACTTAAAAAATTACTATCAACCAAATTTTTGTAATAAATAGCACTAATCATAGTAATTAAAAGGCATCTAAAGTTTTGGACAAATTTCTATTAGTTTTTGTCACATCTATCGAATTAAGGATCTTTGCACTTAATGGTATGAAAAATTCTTCTCTCTTAATTAGAAATTTCTAATTCATCTCATCCTTAGAGTGATGCCATCCTCAATACATGTGTTTGTGTTGGGGGTGGGGGTGTTTATCGGCTAATGCCCTTTCTAGTTCTATCATAGGGCAAACCTAGCTCTACTAATTGAAAGTCCCTTTTTTTTCTTTTTAAGTTATCAATCCAATAGCATATAAAGAATGATAAAATAAATCAATAAAAAATTAAATAAAATATGTTATAGGGCGATGCACATCACCTAATTAGACATTATCAGAGCAAAGAAGCCTTAATCCTCATCTTCATTGTTCTCATTGTAGTCCTCATCGTGATCATTATCATTATCATCGTCTTCGTGAATTTTCTTATTTTCTTCCGACTTTGGGTTAGTTCTTGACTACTGATCCTCATCATTATTGCTATTCTCAAAAATTTTGAAGATCAGCTCCAACAGCCTCCCCAGCGCCACTGAGGGGGATACTTGCAGCCACCACCTGCTTACTCATTGCCTTGCCAATCTGGCAAAACTTAGCAAAGCTCTCATAGTTGTTTAAGACCAGATTGTATTTGCTAAAGGAATTTTCTTTTAACAATGTCTTCGTGCAATGTAGGACTGTCTTGGCGTTGTCACTGTTTTCAGTGGAGCAAGTGCCAGCTCGCTTTAGGAGGATCTATATGGAGGAGACATCATACTCAACACAGCAGAGCTTGTGGACCAAGAGAAAGCATTCAAGGCAGGACTTGACGACTCCATACTCCTTGTTTGGGTCAAAGCCACAGCGCAGTTTTCTTTTACGTTGAATGAAGGTCGTGATTCATCTATTCTTGTATAGTGAATCACTTGCCCTTCTCTTACATATATTCCTGTATTTTCAATAAAATTTGTATAAATTCCTGAATTATAAGAAAGATTTCAGGGTTGGGCCAATTCGGCCTAGTCCACACAAGAACTTTGGAATTATATTTTGGGAATTAATGATTATGAATATGCGATCAATGGCAATCATTTTACTACCCTCTTGTAAGTTTGTTTGCCCTTTCTTTTTGAAATGCTATTGATTTTTGAGGTTTTGACCGATGGCTGCTCACAGGTTACTGTGCCCTTTATAGGCCCCACTTGGCTGGGGGCGCAGGCTTCAAGATTTAGAGGGTGGAGCTTGGCATTTGAATACAAAGGCCGGTCTAAGCTCAACCAAGCTTGAGATTCCCCCCCCGCCCCCACAAAAAAAAAAGGAGAAAGAAAACGCTACTCATTATTGTTAGATGCTGGATAATTGTATATATAGATGTGATACTAGGGCTGCCTGGGCTTGCTGGCTGATGTATTCATGACCACTAGGAGGTGCAAGACGCCAACCCAATCTAAGATATAATGGCCAAATCACACCAATAATTAGAGAGAGAGAGAGAGGGCACGAACCGTGGTTAGAGAAAGAATGAAGTCTCCTATAACTGTAGATGTGATCTCCGGGCACTAATTCGTTTGGATTGACGCTTGCCATTCCCCCTACTCTCTACAGAAAATACACCAATTCAATCCTTTTTGATGTTTCTTGGAGAAAGGTAGGAAACTCCCAACACTATTTATAGTGAAACAATTCAGACACTTGTGTTCTAATTAAAGATCGTCCAGTTGTTTTATTTTATTTTATTTTTTGGGCCCTTCGCTTGTCCAAACTGTTTATCTTCATATGCTTATCTTACAGTTCATACCTTAAAGTCAACTTTTGTTATTAGATACAGTTCACATTCATATGCACGCCATCATGTTCTAGTTTATGCAATCGACGACACGACGACACTTTATGTAATTCCCGCTTACAGTTTTCAGGTTCTCCCATTTTTACTTTTCGAACATCTTCATTTCAACCCCCTAAAATTTAGAGGTTGCAAGTTAGTCCTCCAGTTATCGGCTTCTGCATCCGTCATTGACAGTATGTTTGGATGGAAAGATTTGATCAAAAAAAAGTTAGGAGAGAAAATTATTTATTTTCTTTTGTTTGGAAGTTTTATGTGAAAAGAAAAGAAAGAAAATGAAGTGATTTTTAATACCAAAATTTTTCTTCCCAAAAGTGAGAAGAAAAGGTAAGAAAATGAGAGAAAAAAAATTGTCTTATAAATATACCAAATTTATCCTTTAATAACTGAAAGTAAAATTTGTTATTTTCAATTAATTCTATTTTTTTTCTTTTCTTTTATAAAACTTTCAAACAATATGAGAAGAAAATTAAATTTTTTTTTCTTTTATTTTTCTTTTAACTAATCTTTTTTATCTCTCTAAAACTTCCAAACAAATTGTGAATGTATAAAATGTGAAAAAATTTTATCTTGGGACTAACAGAAGGGGACCCGGCTGCAAATTAAAGTTGAGCACCACAAAACTATCAATAAATCAAAAAAAAAAAAAAAAAAGAAAAGCACCACTGAAGAAGCTACTTTTGAACTACCAAAATTATTTGCCAAAAAAATGATAGCTTTATCTCTCTCTGTTTTTTTTTTTTTTTTTTTTTTTTTTTAATCTGATAAGGATTCTTTAGGCAAAATATTAAATTCCTTTATTTATCTAAGTAAAATTAACCTACAAACTAAGAATAAAAGTAATATATATATATATATATATATATATATATATATATAGTTAAAATCACTTATCTCTCCGGCTTTTTTCCTTTCTCTCTGCTGGTATAAATTTTTATCTTAGTTTTTGAAAAAGTTAAATTATTTAAAGTCCTCGTCACACATATTATATTATAATAACCATTATACCAAAATTATTGGAGTGATTGGCCTTTCACATAATATAATGTATATCAATACCATATGTCACACCATAATATATAATATATAATAGTTTTGTGATCCGGTGCATTAATGCTGGTTTGAAATCTAAACTAATTAAAATTTTATGTAAGAGTCATACCATATGTCACACCTCAAATTTTACCACTGAATTTGAGAGTATTATTCTATTGAAGAGTAAAGAGAAAAACAATTTCACATATTAAAAAAATAACAAAACAACAAATTTAAATAATTAATATAACACATTATATATCCTTCTCCCCATAATACCATATACCAAGATAATATAAAATATGTAAGAGTAGTATAATTAAATTTTATATAATTAAAATATAATATTCACAATACAAAATAATGTAAAAAGTTTTTAAAAATATTATTACAAAAATTAGCATCACCGTCCTTGAGACTTTGCTCAGCATCACCTGTATTCCCTCGTTAGCTCAAGAGAAAATTAGAAATCAATTTTTTATACTGCATTTAAATTTTTTCCTGGCCTTTGCTGGAAATCAATGTGTGTTTGTGATTTTTTTTTTAAAAAAAATTTATGATTATTAATTTAGAGTCTCCATATCTAGCTAGTTTCTTCACCTGTCACGTTGTTTTCCCACCTTCACCACATACATTCAACAAAAGAATTGAGAGAGAGAGAGAGAGAGATTTTTTTTATTATTATTATCCGTAAGGTGATCAGAAGAAAGTAAATTAAAAAGTCTAGCTTGTGATTCACATGGAAAGTCTTCGATGGAAGTTGAATAATTATGCCCCATAAAACTCATAACTCATACATTTTTTTTTTTTTTAATTTTAAGATTAGTTATTACCAAAGATTAGTTAAAGAAAATAAATAATTATTTAATATTTATTTGAACTGTTTAATTAAATATAATGTTATTCTTGATGTGTTTGCTAGCTTTTATTTTCCAAAGCCCTTGAATTTGATCCTCAACCTTTTCCCATTATTCCTTCAAAATGTTGAGCATTGTTATGCGATATATTGTGAAAGAGAATTTTCCCTCTTAATCATGCCATTTAAATTATAAAAGAATATATTTTGAGAAATTATTCAAAATTTTGCTTTTTAGCCGCACTTCTTGCTTGTGGTAGAGTACTCATATATGGGTCCATAGTTTACAAGAATACTTAAAAAAAAAAAAATTAAGGAACTCAAACCGTGGGTGGAAAATCAAATGGTCTTGCTATTATGAGGTGAGGACGATACGCAAAAGGTTTTCTAATTCAAGCTTCGCAAATCAAGTCCATAGCCACCAAACATTGGACCATTTATTTAAAAAAAAAAAAAGAAAACAGGTATTTAATTTTGATTTTAGGAAAAAAAAATCGGCAACTACCCTCTAAATGTATATCTACAAACCCATTGGGCCCCAAATTATATGCACCGAGTAAGCATGTCAATCGTCTATCTCATCTCTATAGTGCAACTATTAAATTTCTTTATAGAGAAATATTAAACAAGGATTTGTATATTAATTAAATTTGTAATCATGTTACTTTGGGCGTAACTATTATGCATTTGAATTGGCCAAATCTCTAACAACCAGTTATGGGACCTTGTGCATTGCACGAGGTAGAATAAAACGTGTACTATAATAAAATTGTTATATGATATAATAATAAAACTACAAAGGTAAATTCCATGGGGCAGTAGCACCATGTTCGAACCGAAAACAACAGAAGGACCCAATTTCTAAGGGGAGAAAAAAAAAGTGAATATTACAAATTTACAAGGGTCTTGGCCCCCATTAGGACCACCGCGTAACAATAAGAATTGGTAAATAAATTTTCGTCAAATCCCCTGGATGGAATGGGTAAGGGTACAAATCAAAATTTATAGTAAAATTCGTGTGCATGCCATGAAAGAGAGTGAGTCAATTGAGAGAAGAAGGTGCAGTCTTCCTAACAACGGCCTGGCCTATTTGGAAAGATAGATGCTCCTATGTGCATCAAAAGAAGACTGAACATCCTTTTCCTGTAATTAACAAAGTCAAGAGTATGGTTTATTCTGGAGGAAGGAAAGACTGGAATGATATCAAAAGTGAAGAGAAGTTTATCAGCCGGAAGAAACCTCCTGAAGGTGTTTTGAAGCTTAATGTTGATAGGGCTGTCTCTTTGGATAAAACGCAGGCTAGTGCTGGGGGGATCTTTAGAGACCACAGGGGAGACTGGATTCTAGGATTCTGGTCCAATTTAGGTGCAACGAATGGTAATTTGGCTGAATTATGGGGTCTCAAGGAGGGATTGAGACTAGCAAGGGAAAGACGGTTGCATCCGGTGATCGTGAAAAGTGACTCCTTAGTTCTGGTTAATGCTATAAATAAAGATGTTGGAGAGAATCATCCGTGGAAGAACCTGATTAGGGATTGCAGAGATGTTATGTATATGCTTGGAGTGGCAGAGATCAACCATGTGTTCAAGAAGGCCAATCACTGTGCTGACAAGTTGGCGGATGTGGGTAGTAGAGCTGAGCTGGGTTGTAGTGAGCATCACTCCCCCATTCTGAGTTGGAGTTTGTTGTGCGTCAGGATGCCGCTGGTTTCGTCCATGTGAGAAAAAGGAAGCCGCTCTCTTCCTCTTAGTGTTCTGGTTTTCTTTCCTTTGTGGTCTTGTTTCTTTCTCATCACACCAAAAAAAAAATAAAAAAAAAAGAGTGAGTCAATTTACCTTGTGTTCTTCCATTGTGACAGGGCCCAGGCCGAGTCACCGCTCGACGGGTGAGTCTTAAGGTCAAGCTCCCTTCTGCTATATGGATCCATGTAACATTGAAAATGGCTTATAAAAAACGGGTGGAAAAATGACAAAAAAGTGTAGGTGTATGATTTTTTTTTTCTTTTTTGCCATAATTTGATTTATGTGGGTATGTAGAAAATTGAAATAATGTATTACAGGGGCTATTAACATAAAGTCACAATTTATGATTTTATTAAATTAAGATCGTATTTTTGAGTAAATTTAAGGTTTTTAACATTTATGCTATTTATGAATTCAAGAGTCCATATGTATATTTATGGTAGAGAAATGGTACACTAGTGTAAGTGGTGTTGGATCATATGAACCATAGTCAATCAGTGAATGATTATCTTTGCTGATCAGAAGAGGAAGAAGGAAAAGAAGAGAGAGTTCTACCAAAAAAAAAAAATGAGGAGAGAGAGAGAGACAGCGCCCACGTGATGCCGCACAAATTGAGTCTTGAGGTGTATGATACAAAGTTATAAAATGTTAATTGAAAATTTTGTTACTTAAATTGTATCCTTATCGTAGAAAAATTTACCGTTGGGCATGAGAATATATAACTTCTTACTTTACCCTTTTTGCATTTTTTCCATACTTAGATAACCAATGGAGGGGGCTTTTTTTAGTTTTCTCCTAATAATTGCGCAAGTATCTTTTGTATGAATTCTAAAATATCTGCAAATATTCATATTTACTCATGTAAGTGAGCAAGAACCGACTCCACAATTTTTGATAAAAAAAAAGATGGCCTTTTATTATTAAATAAAATATGATAATTCATTGATATTAAAGGTGAAACTACTTACAATATATTAATATCATTTATATTTGCAAAAATACGCATGATGACATATTTATGGTTAGACTACTTATAATAAATTTTAATAATAAATTTATGTATATTTAATAATAGTTATAATATAAATTTTTTACCACAAGAGCAAGTGATTGACATCTTCTCTTGAAAAATCTACTCACAATATATCCACTTTTGTCCGTATTGAATTCTTGCGGTCACGATCACGGTCATGGTCGTGTATTTTTTTGGAAATGGTCATGTATGTGCATGCAGAATAATCTTTTGTTTAGCCCAAAGACCGAGAAAGGTTTCAAAAACCCCAATCAGCGTGGACTTCAATACACGCAGCCTCTGAAAAGTCTGTTTTTGCCTCCTCCCCCTCCGCCCAAGCAAAAAAAAAAAACCAGAAAAAATGAAACCAACTTGTCATTTCTTATTTGCTGACGAAGTCTTTTCAAGTCTTTCTTTAATATATTTGTACCCAATTTTCTTGTGAGCGAGCCATTATTGTCACTCTCGTAACACCCACCTCGCCTATTAATTTATCACTTATTGGGTCGGTGCACATGGTATAAAAGATAATATTCTCATAAGCTTAAATCACATAGACATGGATATATATATATATATATATATATATAGCAAATATATGTGTATGTATGAATATTATTTAATAATTCAATAAGTATTAATAATTTTTATGCGTATGGCACGTGAGATGGGTGAAAACTGACAAGTCACATGCCAGATCACCAAAACCACCTCAGTGATTTCCGTCCTAAACCCTAGCATCAGTCGGTTCACGGGGTTGGTTATTTGCTACCGTAATCGAAGTCTAAGGACTCAAATGTTATAAAATAAAGTTTGGGGATCTTTTTGAAATTTGTCTAAGGGTTCAAAACTAAATATGTAATTTTCAATATTAGAGACCGCAGAGTCTGAATACGTCAAAATGTCTTATCGGCATAATTATCGTTATCAATATATATAAAGAGCCGCTTAGGATTATTTAATTTGCATACTGTTCATAAATAATATCCTATGTCTAATTATCAAAATATCTCTTATTATCGTTTTTATTTCATTTAAGTCCTTTTTTGGTCCATTTTTTTTATTTTGACGATTTCTTCTTTAGAGAACACTATATCTTTTTTTTTAGGATATTATAATTTTTCCCTTATTTTTTTCCGATCTTTGTATTTTTTTTATCAAGTTTCTTTTTTCACTTAACTCCTTCGTTTTTTAAAAGAACTCTGCTATGTTTTCTTTTTAATTATGTTATATTTTTTTCTTTTAAGTTCTTTCTCTTTTTTTAACATTGTTATATATTTTTTCATTTCAATCCTTATTCTTTTTTTTATCACTTAGATCCTTTATATTTTTTTAACCACTTACTTTTTGACCCGTTTCTATTTTTTTCTTCTTTTGGAGAACCCAGCTGTGATTTTTCTCATTTAGAACTCACAATTTTTCCCCACTTATCATTTTTATTCTAATCATTTCACTTTTTTTTGCCCAATTTTTTTTTTCACTTAGATTCTTCTTCTTTTGGGAAAACTCCACTATATTTTCTTTTTTTACCGCGTTATATTTCATTCTCATTTAACTTCTTCTTTTTATTTTGACACCACTATGATTTTTGTTTCTATTCCAATCCTTGCTTTTTTTCACTTAAATCCTTTATATTTCTGAAATCACACATTTTTTTTATTCAAGCCTTGGCACTTTTTTTCCCCAGTGATCACGTTGTAGTATTTTTTTTCATTTAGTCTTTGCACTTTTTTTTCATTTAAATCATTTATCTATTTTAAACCACACTTTATTTTTTTCATATAGATACCAACACTTTTTTTTATCGGTAATCACACTTTTTTTTATTCAGATCTTTGCATATTTTGACCTTTTTTTCGCTTAGATTCTTCATATTTTTTGGACTATACTTTTTTTTTTCAAGTTCTTTTACATTTTTTACATATTTTTCCCACCTTTTTTTTTTTTACGTTTGTGTTCTTGCATTTTTTTGAAAATGTGACCGCACTTTTTTTAAAATAAAAATTCAACTTCTTACATTGTTTGACATTTTCTTAGTTAGATCTTTTGTCTTTTTGAGATTACATTTTTTTGTCTAGATGTTTGTGCTTTTTTAACAATTTTTTTCACTTATACCCTTTATCTTTTTGGAATATAGATTTTTTCTCTTTTATTGTTTTGCCTCATGGATTATCATCCCTTTGTTTTTAAAACATAGTTTTTTCTTTTTTTTTTTACTTTTTTTTCCCATCCAAGTTTTTATTCTTTTTATTTTTTAACCTAAATTTTTTTCCCTATTGATTCCTTCGACTTTTTCGGATATGAGTTTTCTCCTCTTTTTTGTCTCATAGATGGTCATTCCTTTATTTTTAAATCATAGCATTTTATTTTTTCATTTAGATTTTTACTTTTTTTATTATTTTTTTTTTACCTTTTTTTTCTCTTAACTTATTCATTTTTTTAAAAATTAATTTAATTATAGTTTCAATAAATATTTATATGGTGAAAAAATATTAACCACATCTTGATAAAATCCGTGCACGGGCAAATGACCGGTATGCCTAAACAACTCATTTTTCCCCATTCCCATTGCGTTGTCTTCTTTAGTCCAACTTGTGGACTCTCCCTTCTGCGAAATCCACTCCTCTCTTATTTTTATATTGTGAATGCCAGATACATTTGCTGTCTTCAAAACCCAACTTCTCCACAACCTTTCCTTTGTTTTTTTAACGCTAGACTTCTTGATAAACGGCTATAACTATGAACCTCTAAAGCTTCTATATAAGAGACTAACCTTTTGATTTCTCAAAAACACAGAGCCAAACCCATGAAACTGTTCTTACATTAAGAGCTAATCAAGCAATACCCACTTCAAAATCTCAAATTCAAACTCAATGGATCCAAACCTATATGATGCTGCAGACATCAATTTCTTGAAAACAACCGAATTGGCTATTCTATTCTTGAAAACAACCGAATTGGCTATTCTAAGTGAAAAGATTGGCCAAGAATCAACAATTCTTCACATTACAGTGAGATTCCAACAAGTTGAGTATTAGTTCATATCAGTTGGAGATAAGTTACGACTCCATAGATATCAACTCCTTAGTGACTCGAACGGTTACGTTCAATGGGATGTAAGACCTGTAAAAACCACCGGAGGATGCTCCGACGGGGGAATCTCCAACGTTCAAATAAAAAAAAACGGTTTTCGAATGTAATAAAATAGACTAAGAGATTTAGAGAGAGAGATTCCTTGTGACCAGTGTGTAAGGCCAAAAAAACATACCTCACTTATAAGATTTGAAAATGTCTTATATCTAATAGAATCGTGTGCTTTCAGGATAATACAATCCTACTTTCCTTATGTAGATGATTCGAAAATTTCGAAAATTAAATATTCCGATAAGTTCGTGGTTTTTATTATATGGAAAGTTTTATTACTCAATGAGATCTTTTCTTTATCAATAAAATTCTGGAGACAATGCTCTTAAGTAGGGAATCAGAGTCGTTGGAGTGTTTTGATCTTTCCTTAAAATCAATGAGGTCGTTGGCTTTTGTCCAGTCGTTTTAGCCGATGCGGAACCTTTGGGGCTTACTCATTCGGTAAGCCAGGGGTTAAGCATCCGATCGGGAAGATAAATCCCACTTGACAAATTTCGTTCGATAGATAAGACCCTATCATTCGGAGATGGAGTGACTAAGATCCTTCGATAGATCAATTGAGTAGCCAATGAGGGTAGTCGTTCAATAATATTGGGTTGTACTTACCTATCGGTAAATAGTTATTCCATCGGTTGGAATCATCCCTTCTGAGTTGTGGGTCTCGTGCGTGGACCTTTCAAACATTAAACTTTCGAAACGGGTATTGGGCTATGTCCTACCAATATCCATCTCTTGTAAAAAGCACCAAGTAAAACACTTCTCTTCCCTCAGCAGTGAGGAATGAGAGCTGGGAAATTGCAAAACTCAGAGGATGTTGAAAACAGAGGAAAAAAAGGGAGTTTGGTGATGATGAAAAATGAGGATGGGAATGCGGCTCTGCACGTTGCAGTGAGAAATGAGAAAATAAACGTTGTAAAGACGTTAATTAAAGATGATATTGAGCTTTGCTATTGTCTTAATAAAGATAACGAAACTCCTCTGTTTATAGCAGTTGAAGGTGGGTTTTTTGATATTGCCAGTTATATTATTTCTGAGCACCCCTCTGTTCCTTTCCAAGGCACCAATGGCATGAATGCTCTCCACACAGCACTCATTTGTACTCATCATGGTATCCTCTCTCTCTCTCTCTCTCTCTCTCTCTCTCTCTCTCCCATCTCCCGCTCTCTCTCTCCCCCCACAACCGCGAATGCTAATGAATAAGGATTGGTGTTAGTCTATGATGATCGATTAGTTGCTTTTCCTCCTTTTGACTTGTCAGCAATTTGAAAATTTACCAAATTAGGGGATTGATGCATGCTTGTTCTTTCTGCCCTTTGGAGGGTTTTTTTCTTCTTAATTTTCCCCCCCATGATTTCGTTCGATTTGTTTACCAAATGATTTCAGAGCGTGAAGTGGAGAATCAAGTTCCGGACTTGTCTTTGAAAAATATCCGCCGTATACCGAGAGATGTACTTTTGCGTATACAGGAATGTGTTGGGGTGATTTCGGTTGGACCAAATAGGTAAGCTTGCAAGGACTGCATCAAAATCATGTTAGGCCGTAGACCTAAATATGTTCGGAAGCTTAGAAAAGAAAAAATAAGAGAAAATTATAATTTTTTTTAATTTAATTTGAAAGTTTCACGAAAGAGAAAAGAAATAAAACTTATTGAAAATAAAATGTTTTACTTTAAATTTAAAAAGAGTAAATTTGATATATTTATGAGATATTTTTTTTATTTATTTTTTATTTTTGAAAAGAAAATTTTTTATGTTAGAAATTATTCTATTTTTTTTCTTGTCATGTAAAACTTCTAAATGAGAAAAATATTGTTTTTTTAATTTTTTTTTCAAATTTTTTAATCTAAAGATATTGTAAAAGATTATTGCTGTTATTATCTTGTTATCTTGACTTGACTACAGAACATGACAGACCACCCACATAAGATGCTCAGCCCCAGCACACCTTTTTATCTGTTTGACTGTTTTTTAAATCAAAAACCAAATTGCGTCTAGTTCAGAATGATAAATCTAAGGGTTTGGTTATCAAGTAAAGTCGGGAGGGTTGAGATCCGAGCAAGGCTGGCTTACTTATGATACATTTTTGCCTGTGGAAAATGAGCTCTCCGAGCTACGCAACCAGATGGAATTCATACACACACACACACGCACGTACCATTCTCATGTTTTATTCATATCACAGAATATATGACCATTGAATTATCATCCAAAAAGCACCACTACTCATAAAATAAGATAATATAATCATTAGTAAATATTAAACAATATTCTAATAATCACCAAATGTCATATCAATACCATGAAAATGACACTACACAGATGAGTGTAAACTAAATTCACCTTATCACCATCCGTGAATGCTATTACCAAAAAAAAGATTAAGTAAAACTTGTCATCATAAAAATAAAAGGCATTTCGCATAAATTGGATATTTAGTTTCATATTTAATTCACTTAAATATCGTAGATATCATAAATGTGCTCCTCGAGATCCTCAGAGGAGAAAAGTCATGATTTCTCATCCAAATGAATTTGGATGGTACTCAATTCATTATGCAGCACACTTAGATCACTTCAAAGCTACAAGACTATTGTTAGGAAAAGATAGCAGCATTGCCTATAACCTAAACAAAAATAAAATGATCATTTTACACCTTGCAGCGAAGGAAGGAAACGTCAATATCATCAAAAAGTTGGTACTCTTCCGTCCCGATTCATATGATTAGGTTGATAAATCAAAAAGGATCGCACTTCATCTTGCAGGAAAAAATGGTGAGACAAAAGTAGTCAGATACATACTTAAGGATCTAAAACTTGAGGGCATTATCAATGTCCCGGATGAAAATGAGAATATATTTTTACATCTCGCTGTTATTTGTGATTAGTATGACATATCTTGATGATATTCACTGATAGTTATCGAATGGACAAAAGGGTTACAAATAAAAACTATATGAAAACTTTTGACATAATACAGTTTAATAAGAATATTGGAAAATTTATTAAGGTAATCCTCCCTAAACTTACTTCATATACGACAACTTAAATCCCACAAACCTTTTGGATATGCAGTGTAGTGAACTTATTAGGTACATTTAATAGCCCACAAACCACACATAAATACACTATCCAAACTTGGGATTTAAGATGCACTAATAAAGCTTAGTCTTGATGGCACTAATTTCTCTTAATCAAGATCTTGATTTCGAATCTTGAAAATATAAAAATAAATATTAAGAGAGTTAGCACTTAAATTGGGTCACACAATACTCAAACCAAATTAGTAGGTAATCCGGATACCGGTTAGTCAAGACCAAAAATAAATAAATAAATAAATAGAGTTAGTCCTAAGTTTGATATGTGTATTATTTATCTTTTTTCAATATGATATGTTACGGGCAAAACTTATGAAAAAGTTAAAGAAAGCAGGGGCCGAAGGAGTCTTCATTTAGTCATCAATAATAAAACAGAACAACGACAGGTAGTGTTAGCAATCATGGACAACAACAAGAAGTGAGTGATACTAACCAAGATGAGTAACAACAACACGGTGATATTAGCATTAATGATCAACAATAAATACATTATAAGCGACAAGAAAGTGAGGAAAATGTCTCGAAACATAGTAGATTTTTTTTTATGAAAATGGCAATAAGGTAAAGAAAAATGACAAATCACTTAATAGTTGCAATATTCATTGCTACGATCACCTTCACTGCAAGTTTCAAAGTGACTGGGGGTTTCATCCAAAATGGAGATGGACAGGGAAAACAATGTTAGCATCAAAAAGGTTGCAGATATTATGGCTTTTTATTGTTCCACCGCTGCAGTTTTTTTTCACTTTTTCATTTAATGGAATATAACTATCATCTTCTCTTGCGATTCATAAGATTTACAGTTGTACTAACCTATATGTCCATATTAGGAATTGTGTTGTTTTTCACCACAGGCTTTTATGTTATTTTGCCTAATTCTATGTTGGATGTTATTGTTGCTTTAGGATATTGTTTCTCTCTTTTCTATCTTCTTGGATATATATGAGAGAGATCATGTAAAATCTATATATTATATTTTTCATATTTCAGACATTAATGAGTTGTATCAAAAGAAGCGGTTTATAATTTTAATTTGTATTGATAAAACGTTTTTCTATAAAATGTTCCCATGCATTTGTATAAATATAAACCACATTATCTTAAAAATGCAAATTCTCTGATTCTTGAACTAACTTTCATTTAAACTCATGCCTCTCAAAATGCAAATGTTCACCAGCATTCCTCTCCTTCTTATAAAGTGTTAAATACAAATAATTATTAATATTTTTCTCTACTAATTTAAATTTTTAGAGGGAGAGGATTTTCTTCATTGAAGAAAGAGGGCAACTACCATTGCATTTGGAAATACTAACATCTTTTAGTTGCAAAACATGAGCCAACACAGGAATTGAATAGTATCTCTTCCCCTTATCCTAATTATGTACAAGTATACTCAAGCCCCTTTATATTAGTAGGGGAAAAAATCTAATGTTTTGTCTTCTGTAGCAAGTATGTAGATAAAATTTATATGAGTAGGAGCTTGAACAAAAAATGAGGGAGGAAGAGAGAATGGAATTTTTTTTTTTTTTTTTAATACTTTGATGGTATGATGGTTGAGTTGTGAAATTAATATGACGGATTATATTTTACATGTTCCAATACCTGTCATATCATGTTAGTACGTAGAAATCCAGCTCAAACATCATCTTACACTAACTCATTAGTCAAGAGCCACATTGGCTCTATCAGTTACGGGGTGATTTAATCATAATAATTTTGTATTTGATTCATTTATCAAGTGAAATTAAAATTCAGAAATGCAATAATAATTTCAATACAAAATTCAAAAACGGATATGTAATTTGTTAATTATTATTCAAGTATAAATATTTTAATAGAATATGATGTAATAAATATAACATACCCTATAAATCTATTGCTCATGCGAGAGTATTAAAAGCGAATATGTTTAAAACAAAATATATATATATATTATATGATTTTGTGTAATAATTTCATATCAAATAGTAATTTCAAAATAGTATTTGTAAAATCAAAATTGGGATATCAAATGTGGCAATGGGGGAAGGCATCTTAATGTACCTAAAATGCATGTGTCACATTTCATGCCCGACATCCAAAATGGTATGGTAAAAATTTGAATGCATCTGTCTTTAAAAAAAGGGCAGCTGGCCCATAAATATTAATAATCATTGCTCTAGAATTCCAAACTAAGTGCGGAATTTTGTTCATTTGCATAAAACAAAATCTTTTCTTCTTTGATGTTGTGTTTTACATGTATTAATGGATCACGTTGCTCTTGTCCTTCTTCATGTTGTTCAGCTTCAGATCTTCATTTATTTATTTGGTTTATAGGTGGGGTGGCACTTGGTGTTTCTGCCATGAGTGAGGTCATGGAAGGCGACGGCGCATGTTGACGCCGGATGGTTCCGTACGATTTCGTTAAGCTTATATGCTCTCCCAGCTCCGGCAAGACCCACCGATCTCATACCAACCTAATTCTACTCTTTTATCTCTTTCTTTATCATGATTTATCTCTCACTAACTCAAATCTACAAAAGTTAAGTAGGGCACACAGAGGTCATAATAGTCAAATCTAGGTCAAATCAGACCCCATTATACATATATGTAATATCTCCCACAATAATCGTTGAAATTTATATTCCAATAATGCTATTAGTTCTATTGACAAAAGAGGATGGAATTCTAATTTCAAATTGCAGCATTAAAGTTTTGACTAGGAAGATTTAGTATAAATCACTCACCAAATTATGTCAGATGAAATCTTCAAAGGATGAAGCCGATAATCGGGATCAGAACAAAAGAAAATCAAACAAAGAACATAAATTAGAATATTTCAAATTAAGGTTTCTGTAGGGGGAAAAATATATATATATATATATATATATATATATATATATGATAAGAAGAAACAAAGAGAGAGAATTGTAGGAAGGGAGGAAGAAATAACTTTTTAGAAATAGTCCTCTCGAGTCTTATTTTTCACCGGAGAGTAATCAGACTTTACAACAATCCTGTTGCCTCGTGGGAGCCACCTTTTTTTTCAATTTTTTTTTACTTTCTAATTTCCTAACCTTCTAATTGTCAAAATATTTTAATAATTTCAATTTTCCCAACAAATAATTTATTTATAATTTCAGTAAAAAATATTTATTAATTTTCAAATTAATTATAGAATATTTTATTTTGTTCAAAAGGTTTATAAAAAACTAAGAGGACTATGGTCTTCATAATTATTCTGCTGCAAATAATGAGCGTATGTTACTAATCGAGCCTAGCCCAGCCCTACAACGTTCAAAGGGAGTTTACTGGAGAATACGAAAATAAATTTAAAATTTTGTTTTATCTTCTTGATGATACGTGAGTCTAATGTTAGGTTTATAAAATAAGGCTGGATAGTTTTTTTTTTACATTATTTTCTACTTTCATCTTGATTTAAAATAAGGCGGTATCTGGTTGTTACACCTTCTAGCTCCTGGTTCTCAGTGATTTTGTATTCCTCTCCAGTTTCTCCCTCTTCCTGATGGTCCTCTTCCATCCAAGTTTGTCTATTGGTTGTCCCAACCGCTTGTCTTTGAAAGAAGCTTTCACTAAGTCTTGATCTTGAGTATTGCACTCCTCCGCTTTAACTTTCTTTTTGCTCATTTGCAGGTGATCCTCATCTTCAATGGAGATTATTCGTTTGAGGCTCTTCGATGGGGAGGACATTTCCCTTACTAATTCTCATTTGCATTTCTTTGAAAGAAGCATTATTTATAATTTCTCTAACATTTTTTTTTTTTGCTCCTTTCCAGAGATGAAGGCAGTGAATCTCCCTCGTTTGCTTGGTGATCACAGTCCTCCTCTTCAGCACTTGCTTGCATGCTCCCATTAGGAAAGATAGAAGGCCTTTTAAGTGGGAGGCAATTTGGCTCACTCATCCGGATTTCAAAAAGGTTTTTGAGGATGCTTGGGCTTTAGGTGGAGGTTGTCTAATTCAAGCTATCAACCATTCAGGACGAAAGGTTGAAATTTGGAGCAAAAAAGTGTTTGGTAATATTTTCAAAAGAAAGAGATAGTTGGAGAGTAGGATAAAGGGTATTTAGAAGTCAGCAGCCTATAGACAGTCCTCTTTCCTTCAAGATTTGGGAAGAACTTGTTGAAGGAGTATCATAAAACTCTTCAGCAATAGGAAATTCTTTGGTATCGGAAGTCCAAGAATGAGTTGTTTGTTCATGGAGATGAAATACAAAATTCTATTATATGCAGACCAAACATAGGAGGAATAAGAATAGAATAATTAACCTAAAGATTGATGGCACCTGGTGCATTGACCAAAAATAGCTTAGGGAGGCTACTGTGAGTTACTTTAATCATCTATTTGGAAGTTCAGAAGTCTCCCCTCTTAACATTAGTTTCATTAGATGGCAGAAAACGGTCAAGCCTGAAGATCAAGAGATGTTATCAATCTGGCTTGCGAGGAAGAAATCAAAGCTACTCTCTTTTCCATGAATGGGCTCAAAGGCCCCTGGTCCTAATGGTTTACAAGCCATTTTCCTCCAAAAGCATTGGACTACAGTACAGGATGCCCTCTGTACTTTTATCAACAAAGCTATTAGCGATGGTTTCTTCTGGCTGGAGCTTGGCAATGCCCTGATGGTGTTGATCCCAAAGTAGTCTACTCCTGAAACTATAGCCGATTTTAAGCCTATCAGTCTGCTCAATTCACCATATAAAGTTCTTTTGAAAGTTTTGGTTCAAAGGCTTTAGCCCATCCTCCGAAAATTGATTAGTAACCATTAAAGTAGTTCCTTGTTTGGAGGGGGACTCTAGATAATATTGTAGTTTCCTAGGAGACTATCCACTCCATTAAAATGTCTAAGAGTAAGAGGAAAAGCATGGTTTTGAAGGTGAACTTGATAAAGGCCTATGACAGCATGAGTTGGAGTTACCTAGAGCAAGTTCTTTTGGATTTCAACTTGTCTTTGCCTTTAGTAAAGCTTATCATTTTCTCAGTCTCATATGGCAGTATTTATCCAATCTGAAATGGTAAAGTCCTCCCTCCAATCAAGATAGGAAGGGCCTCAGACAGCGAGACTCTCACTTCCCATATCTCTTCATCCTCATCATAGAATGCCTCTCCTACATGATCTAAGATAAGGTGAGGAAAGGGGCATGGTGTCCAGTTAAAGTGAGTAAAAGAGCTCCTCTCATTTCTTATTTGTTTTTTTGCAAATGACATCCTTCTTTTCACAGAAGCTGACCACTTAAATATAAGCCACATTATGGATTGCTTAAGGACTTCTAGGATGAAAGTGGTTTTAAAGTTAACCAGCTCAAATCCAAGCTTTAAATTGCCCTAATGCTTCTTATTCCCCAAAGTCTTCTTTGGCCATTGCTAGCAAATTCACCCTCACTAATGATATAGGCAAGTATCTAGGCTTCCCTATCATTTATAAAAAGGTGGATAGGCATATGTACATGCAGTTAGTAGAAAGGATCTGGGATAAATTAAAGGGATGCAAGTTTAAGCTTTTAAGTACTGTAGCCATGCCCATGTATATTATGCAAGCTGTCTGGTTACCGGAGAACATCTATCATAAGTTTGATTAGTTGAATAGGGATTTTCTGTGGGTTGGTCTAGTGAGAATAAGAATGTGCATCTCGTGGGATGGAATAGAGTTTGTAGAGCTAAAAGGGAAAGGGGTCTTGGTCTTCGAAGGATGAGGGACTACAACATGGCTTTCATGGTTAAGTTAGGTTGGAAGTTGATGAGAGGAGAGAAAGCCTTGTGGTGTAAAGTCTCGAGATGTAAACACCTCAAGGGTAAAGATTTCTTGAACTATAATCTTAAACCCAATGCATTTGGAATTTGGAGAGGGATTTTGAGGTGTAGGGAGTGTCTTATTAAAAGGGTGAGATGGAAGGTGGGAGGATGGCAGCAAGATCAGATTCTGGATAGATATTTGGGTGGTAAAGAGCCGCTTGTCAACCATGCTTTTTCCACTATCCATGAGAAGGATTTAAATTAAGGGTAGAGTATTTCATATTGATGAAAACAAAGATCGGAGGACTAAGGAAATAGAGAACATTTTTCCCAGTAATAATGTGGAAGAGATCATGAATATCATTATTCCTAAAGAAAAAGCAATTTCTGACGATTTTTGTTGGTTAGGCCAAGAAGATAGGAATTTCTCAGTTGCTTTAGCTCATGGATCATCTAGAATTTGAGGCATGGAGGGTATACTTTTGATTTGGATTGGAGTTGGGTGTGGAAAGCTGATTGTCCGAAAAAAATTTAAACTCTTCTTATGGTTGGTGGCTTGCAATAAAATAATAACGAATGCCAGGAGGAGGAGGCATTTCTCGCCCAAAGCTGACTGTCCCCTCTATAGGGAAGTAGAAGAATCCATCTCACTTTGACTTAGAGATTGTTATTTGGCGAGAGAAGTGTGGAGTCTAGTGTTTCTGGGTGTGGAAAAATACACAGTTCTAAACAATCAGTGCTATTAAGATTGGCAATCAAGCTTTTGAGCTGGGCTTCACAAAGCCTGGGCTTGGCCTGGGGAAATTTTTTTTGGGCTCTTGAGCTTGAGTCTAGCTCGAGAAAGCAAGAAAAATCGAGAGTCGAACTCAACCCAAAAATTTAAAAGGCCTTAGACCTGTTTCAAGTTAGACCCAAGCTTGAATTAACTCAAAAGAACTAGACACAGAGGCCGCCGACTCACTACCACCGCATGTTGAGATCCGTCGATGATGCCGCCAGACGGGAAGAAAAAGTGCCCAAGACGGATGCTCAAGTGCTGCCGAAGTAAGAACCTATGTCCGATCATTCCGATTACACCTCAAGACTGCCAATTTCTTCCTTATCATTTTTGGTGTCCATCTCTTAGCCCAAATCAGTCAAATTGGCCATCATTGTCCAAATGAGGGCCGGCGATTAAACAAAATGATCCTCCTTGATAACTCCTCTTCGAATCAGTAATTAATTGATGAGGTTTTACCAGTTTGAAGCGAGTCCACAAACAACTGACGATGAAGACCAAACTGCCATCGGTCATCGCCGTGGATGAAATCAGCAATAGTAATGCTCAATGACCAATCTTCCCCAACTCATTCCTAACGGTTCAGCTTCCTCCATCATGATGACTCTTCGGCCTCCTTTTGCAATGGGTTCTCTATTCACACAAAAACTAGAACTTCCTCTATCTCTAAGGCCATAGACGACCAGCCTAGTGGCCGGAGGCACAGCTGGCGACGGTCGTCGATAGCAAAACGGTGTTAAAAGTTGAAAAGTATTGCTGCTCGCTGTGAGAGAGAGAGAGAGAGAGAGAGAGAGAATTTGCTTAATAAAATCAAGTTGCATTTCCGGGTCAGGCCTAAAATGGGCTGAGCCGACCACTATTCAGGATCGGCTTGTAATTAAAACCAGTCAACAAAATGGGCCCCAGCTTGGCCCGGTTCTAAAATGGTTCAAGCTCGACCCTTCAAAAAGAGAAAAGCTCAGGCCAACTCAGCCCAGTTGCCAGTCCTAACCGCTGTTAACTGGGTTAAGGTCAGAAGTAAGGGGTGTGCAGGTGCTTCGTTTCCAATATATAAAAGTAAATTCCTAGCTACCGGGTAGATTATCTGGAAGTGCAGATGTAGATTTGTCCATCAAAAAGAGCTCCTTCATTCTATGTAGATAGTGAGATAGGCTTGCAACTTTTCACTACAATTCTCCTCATCCAGAAAAAGAGAAAAGAGGAAAGGTAGCAAATCTGATGATTGGATTGGTTGGAAGCCCCCGATGGATGCTAATTTCAAGCTCAACACAGACGGTTCAGTGCGCAAGAGCAATGGTCAGGTGGCTACAAGGAGTGTTATGAGGAATAGAAGAGGGGAGTGGATTGTGGGCTTCTCAGTTAATATTAGAATATCCTCTGTGTTTGTTGCTAAAATATTGGGAGTGAGAGAAAGCCTTAGGATGATTAGAAGAAGAAACTTACATCGCATGGAGTTGGAAGTTGATTCCTTGGCGGTTGTCCAAGTCTTGAAAGGAGGGGTGGCTTTGGATCATCCTCTTAGTTTGGTGATCAAGGAGTACAGGGTTCTCTTGTAGTAGGTTAATATAGTAACTGTTCTTCACACCCTTAGAGAAGGTAACCGATGCACTAATCTTATGGCCTCTTTAGGTCACTTTATCGCCCAAAAGTACTAAAAATTACTCTCCCTCCCCAGCCTTTAGATGCTCTCCTCAAGGAGGATGCTGAGGGATGTAAATTCTTGAGGCAGAATAGGAAGAACTCTGTGGATATTTCCTTTGGGATGGGCGTGTTTTGTTAGCTGTGCGTTTCCTCTCTTTCCACAAAAAAAAAAAAAAAAAAAAAAAAAAATGCTACAAATAATGAGAAGTGTCTATGGTTTCACCCAGAGTGTAAGTTACTAATTGGGGCCAGCCTAGCCCATCCCAGCCCAACCCAGCCCTTAAACGTTCAAAGAGAGTAGTAGAGAATACTAAAATAAATTTATAATTTTGTTTTATGTTCTTGATGATATGTGAGTTGTTTAGGGTTGCAGCAGGGGGAGACCAAAGTATAGCAGATATTTTGTTCAATTTTTGGTGGTTCATAAAATAAGGCCGAATAGTTTCTTTCTTTCACACAATCTTCTGCTTTTGTCTTGGAGACAACTATAGACTACATGATATTCAAACTGATTTTACCTTTTTTTTTGTCATGATTTAACCATGGTATCCAAAATTTTTACTTCAATTATTCTAAATCGATTTACTGTTAGTCCTATAAGTAGGGAGAGGTTTTCCAACACAATTTTTTTTATATCATCATAAGAACTCGAATTTGAGTCCATGAACTAAATCCAAAGTCCTTCCACCACACTCAACCCATGTTTGTGGTTTTACAATTTCTTATTGTTGATTGCTCCTCCCACTTAATTTTCAAATTTTCTTGATTTTCGTTGCTTCCTTATTTTTTTTAATTTATTTATCTTTTTTATTCTTTTTTAAATTAAATGTTTTAAGACTTGCACCGCACATATCTCATAAAATGAAAATAATAGAAATAAAAGTTTCGAGAATTACTAGATTTTATTTTGTTAATGTTTCTAAATTTATTTTTCATTAAAAAAATTATTATTATGATTATTGGGGAAAAAACATGGATAACAAAAGCATCAGCGTAGACAGGAAACATTAGTTTCTCGCGGTCATGGCGACGACCTTGCCATGGCAACCTCTCCTCACTCGGAAGCCGAAGCCACTCTCTCTCCGCAGACGCACACACCATGCGCCCTCACATGAAGTCCTTTCTGTTCAAGCCTTCCGTCGCAGCGACTTGGACGGCTTCGCCAAGCGCATGGTCTCCGGCGAGGCTTTACGGGACGCTTGGAGAAACACCAACGAAGGCTTCGAGTTGTTACTCTTCGAAGCCAAGAAGACGGCCGAGCGCATCGATCGTCGCTATGCCGTCTCCCGCCGTCTCTCCTCTGTCGCTCGCTCTGCCGCTGACCGTGCCCGGGAGATCGATCGTGAGTTTGAAATTCAACAGCGGTGGCGGACTTTCTCACTCGATTTTAGTCGCAATTGGCCTAGGGTTTGTTCTCTCTCTCTCTCTCTCTCTCTCTCTCTCTCTAGGAGTTATTTATGTAGAAGTTCGAATTATAGTTTTGCCCTATTTTCCGTGAGAAAATGATTGGTTTGATTCCATGAAACTCGGACTGCTTAAGTTTGGTGCGTTGATGTGGTCATTACAGTCCAGTGTTGTGTGTTAGGTTAAATTTTCTCTTGCTTTGTCTTGTTAACATCTTTACTTCTTTCGATACAATAACTTTGAAGATTTTTGTGCCCTAAAGAATTATAATTATGCATTGTTCTAGGTTCATTTAACTGTTTACGGTTGTTTTATAGGTCTCACTGCTAAAAATATGCATTTGGTGACCGGTTAGTTGAACTATGTCTTTTGTGTGGTTGAAACACTAACTAGCAAAAAGAAATGAAGTGGATCTAAATTTTACGACCTTGGACTTCGTTATTAGGACTTCACCACCTCAAAGAGGACAGTTTTGTGAAAAATTGTTGTTAATGTTTGAAACCTTATTCCTTCTCCTTTAAAAAAAGAAAAAGAAAACTATTCAATACGCAATGCAACATTATTAAGGTTCCTGTTATGAATGGAAAAAACTTTAGGTCAATAAAGATTATTTGTCGTTGATTAGACATGGAAAACAATAAGTTTAGTGCCACTATGGGACTAGCTTGAATATAGGAGGTACTATAGGTGGTCCAATTTCATCGTCTATGTGCCTCTGCAGATTGTGGAGGACCTAGGGTGAAACATATATTATGATGTTATAATATCCTAAATTCCTTAGAATGCTTGTAATGAACATAAATCGATGAAACTCATTTTGATACTGTTTTTTTATTTGTAAGAATTATAAGAAATTTTTAATGTGAAACCTGATTACAAGCCAATCAATGTAAGATCTTCAAATGTTAAGTCTGGATGAACTCTTGGTTCTTGAGGATAGGGCTTGTGCTCCTTAGAAGGCTATTGGAAGATAGGGGCTCTGAAGAAGTGTCGTTCTTTATGTTTAAGGTGAGACGGGAAGAATCCTTACCCCTAATTATCTACAAAGAATTATTATCATGGGTCTAGTCTTTCTCTTATCGACATGTGTGGCATGCACTTGGACACCACCAACCAAAGGGTATAAGCCAACCAAACAATTTGGAACCAACTATGTTGTGTGGTGTGTTTGCATGTATTGAGATTCATTTGAGACAATGAGTATTGTGAACAAGCAAATAAAAGAAAGCATTCAGATGAGCAACATTCAATTGCAGTCAACAATAAACTAAGTAGAAAGAGTGAATACTACTTACTAGTGAGGGTGCTTTTGGAAAGCTATTCCAAGGCTCAAGAATCCATCATGGATTCTTGTCCCCTCATCTCGGTTAATAGGTGTGAATGTGAATTTACTAGACATCATCTTTTGCATTGGTGGAGTTTAGGGGCGGTACCGTTGTCATTTGGAATCCTTTCACTCCTCCAAGAGTCATTTTCTTAGCATGAGAGGCTGTCCGGGAAGAATTTTAATTCAAGACAATATTTAATGAAGGAACATTGTTCTGGTATATATGTGTGTTTTGAGCAAAAGAAGGCCCAAACCCATTACTCATATGATTCTTTCCTATGTCTGGACTGTTAGGTCTTCTGTTTTCAGCGTATATAATGGGTAATTTTAGGCTTAGTACAAATTGCATTATGGGTTGGGAGTGGTCTGAGAGTTTGCACAAGGAGGAGGGTTCTTAGTCTGCTCAGTCTGCTCTCTAGCTGTGTTTTGGTTGGCTCAGAAGCAATGGGATGAGAGGAGTTTTGAGTGGATGGAGAATTCTTGAGTTTTTGTGCTTCCTCTCTCATTTGTCTTCCTTTAAAATGGTTGAGTCTTTTGTAGAGGTTGCCAACGTTGTAGAATATTTGTCATTGAAGTTTCTTGGGTATACACCTCCATGGTACTCTCCCCCCTTTTGTTTACAACAACAACAATGATCTGGGCCTTAATCTCAAATTTTGAGGTTGGCTATTTAAGAGACAAATATTAGAAGAAGAAAAAAAAAAGTACAAGAGTGTTGGTTTAGTTTGTGCGGATTCTCCTATGCCATTCATTTCTATCCAAAACCATCTCCTCAACTAAACGCTTAACTATATTCTCCCCCCTTTTGCTTCTTTTACTAAAATCTTTTCTTTTTCATTTCCCTCTTTTCTGGGAAAAAGTTGTGGGATCTGTACAAGTGCATAGATAGTTCTATTCTTCTACAATTCATTCCACAGTCTGTGCCTCCTTATAGTTGTAGAAACTACAGCTCAAGATTCGTTTGGGACAAACTCTTCCTTTTCTACTTCCACACTACTCCTGTGATTTTTGTTTTATTCTTCTAGTAATGTTACTCAACTAGAATAAATCTTTTTGTTTGAAAATTTTGGAGTTCTCTGGATGTCATAAAATCTATCACACGTGCAGTTGACATTATACTAATAAATTTTGATATTGAGTGCAACCTCTACTCATTAGAAATTGTGTCCAGTTAGGCTTTGCAACAGCTTTTGCATATTCATGTTGTGTTCTGTCTTCAAAACCTTTTTTTCCCCTTAGATACCTAATCCTCTTCTCTTTCTACTTTTTTCTTTCCTTCTAATGGATTCTTCCTTTCTAGCTGACCATAATTTTTCTCTGTCTGGCATTTCTTATTGAATTATCTTTTGAAGTTAAATCTTTACATTTGTTGAAATATAGCTAGATGAATATTATTTAATGCTTCAACTAGAGACATCTAAATTGACAGAGGAAGCACCATAGCTCTTGATTTTTGCATAATTTAGTCTTTGTCTAAGAAAGAAGTGGAATATGTTGGACCTCCATTTGATCGATTTTAAGATCCACTGAAATTTGCTCTAGTATTCCTAGTCCTTAATGGTAGTGAGTGCTAGGGATATCTGATATGATATCATCCTTTCCCCCCTTGAATAAATTCTCTGGTTGGCTTTCTGACTACAATAGGTTTTGTTCTTTGCTGCAATGTATGAAGTTCACCATTTAGGAGAATTCTAGTGTGTGAACAAACCTTTTGAGCTCTTTGTGGTGTATAATTTCTTATTAGATTGCTTTTTTTTGGGGGGGGGGGGGATTTTGTTACTAGAGTGTTGTAGGTTAATGATTTGTCATGGCCATAATATTAATACTTTTGGGTAATCATGGTATCATTCTAATTCTTTTTGATTGTCATTCCTATTGGATGAACCTGCTGGAATTATTGAAGATGAGGTTCCTTGGTGCATGTTATTTGTAAATGAAATTATGTTGATTGATGGGAGTAGACAGGAGGCGATTTGGAAAATTGAAAAGTAGAGTAGTGCTTTGAATCCAGGCTCCTGGGTTTTCAAATAATGTATGTGCAGTATAAGATTAGTGAAAATAACTTTTAAATGAGCAAAAGGGAGAAAGTGGATGTATGAGCCATCTCCAACCAGGGTATATAAGTCTTAATTGAGTTGTATTTGAGGTTTTTTCAAGAATCATTTCATTTTGGTAATAATATATGTTTTTTGTTCTGTTTTGGATAAAAGTCTCTTCTCATTTCCAGATGTTGTGCTTCTAAGAGTATGTGTGTAGAACTGTGCTTTAATTGGTTTGTAGATCAATGTGGTAATAATATATGTTTCTGTTGTGTCCTTGCAGTATAGGAGGCAGCTCAATAATTTTCTTGATACTCCTTTAGGCAGGAGTTTTGCTGTAAGTATCATTTCAGTTCATATGACAAGCAATTTTTAAATGTAAACTGTGCCATAAATTATCATGGCCATGCCTTCATGATTTTAATCATCATGAGAAATGAATTGTTCTAATTGTAGTTTTGTCATCTTGCTGTGAAAAGTATTTGTTGGAGATGGTTGCTTGTTTGATGTTTGTGAATTAGCCTAACCATCTTACTCCATTTTATGTATCTTATCATGTCCTCGTCTTAACTCAGTTCCTTGTATTTTAGATTGGAAAAAATTGAAGGCCATGTTTAACTAATTAAATACCCTTTTGTCTGCTTTATTCTTTGAAATGCTTTAAAGTGTTGCTGATTGTTTACTTTCCATATTTTTGTGGTTTTAACAAGAAGATTACATTTTTTTTTTAAATTGTTTGGCAATGGTAAAGGGGTCAAGACTAAAATTAAACTTTCCCAAGAAGATTTTCAAGTTATTCGGGTTATCATTTAAGAAAAAAATAATACAAACAAAAAAACCAAAAGGGAAAACACTGCTAGGTGCAATGGTGATGCCAAAATTTATTACTAAAGGCTTTTGTGTTTAAAATTTTGTTTCAGTGGTTCCTCGCAAAAAAAAAAAAAAAAAAGAAGTTTAGAACACTCACGACTACACAACTTTTTTCTTGAATTGATAAAGCTTAAGAACTCATTTAGAAACTTGAAACATTAGAGAATGGCTTTGCAGAACCCGAAGTTGTAACAACTAGAGTCAGACTTTCCCTTCTTTCAGTTTAAATCTTTTCATCATTTTTCTATGAGTTTCCTCATCAGAATATGTATATCAGAAGTGGTTTCAAGAAGATGGTCTAATACCATCCTCTATCCCTAGTCTACTAGTATCGTCTATCCTCAAATCAAATATATTCTGGATATTAAGTTTTAGCACTGTATGTGTCACTCTATTGCTTTCTTAGTCTATATTGGATTCTGCATTTGGATCTTGAACAATTTGGCTTTTGGTAGCATGCTTCAGAGGGTTGTGGTGCAAGGTTTTTTGAGAAGTTATCAGCTTGCATAATCAACAAGGAAAGAAAAACTTATCGTTGTCTATGCTACCTTGAATTTGCCGAGGGTTTTCTGTCTCAATTTAGTTCTGCTTCCATTGAGGATCTGAGATGAGGAAAGGAAACATTTTCCTTTTCGATGTCAATTAAAATCATCTAAGATATGCTCGTTGTTCTTCATTAAAACTTACTCGTGACTTGTTTGTGGCTCTTAAAGCATATATCTAAGCTGTGGTTTCCCTGGTTCAGAATTATTTGATAAGCCTACACATAGAGCTATGTGTTTTATCAGTCATAAGACAAGTATTGCATTTAAAATGCTCAGGAAAGCATTTATATATTTTTTTCCCTCCATCTTAATCGTATGTCTGGCATTTTAAGAGTTTTTTAGCTTGTTTTGACATTCACCCTTCACTTCTCCTTTGCAGACAATCTTCTTCGTTTGGTTTGCCTTATCTGGATGGCTCTTTCGGTTTTTAATTTTTACCACATGGATATTGCCTCTTGCTGGTCCTCTTCTCATTGGTACAGTAGCTAATAATTTCGTGATCAAGGTAATACAGGCCTCTGTGTGTGTGTGTGTGTGTGTTTCTTTTTTTTTTTAATTTTATTATTATTATTATTAATTTTTTATTATTATTATTTTTACTTTTATTTTGTTGGGGGCGGGTACATTCTATTTCCTGCATTTTGCTACTAGGTTGGACACTTAAACTGTTGACATTCAATACCATTCAAAGCTCTCATAAACATTGGGCTAAATCACTTGATCATATATTAGCAGTTTAATAGTTATTGGCTTTATCTTTCATGTAACTATTGGTTTTTTTCAAGCCTTAAACACTAAAGCTGTATCCCCACCTCCTGCATGTAACATCAAAATTTACAGGTTTTGGCCACCATGACATAGTTTTGTGTCAGTTCCAGCTTTTTTGGCTGTTTGCTTAATAATGCTTGTTCCTTCTATTTCTTAATTTTTCTTGCACTTCTACTTGTCCTTTTTTTTTTTTTTTTTTGTCTGAAAGATGCAAAATTTGTTCTTGGGGTCTACCTCATTTGGACAGACCTATCCACTAAGAGTTATGTTCCCTTCCAATTGTTATGTACTCTTTTGTAGGAAATTCTTTTCTTGCAATGATCAAAATGTGAGATCCCTTGTATATAGAATGAGATTCTTATCATGTTTTATTGGGGGGGGGGGGATGGACTATAATATAGAAAACATAATGCTCTCTGTCTTTTTGGTTGACTTGAGCAGGGGACTTGTCCAGCCTGTCAGAGGCAGTTTGTTGGTTACAAGAACCAAATTGTCCGATGCGCGGGGTGTGGAAACACTGTATGGCAGCCAAAAGGAGACTTCTTTTCAGGAGGTAGCAAAGGCCCCAAGGCTTCAAATTCAGATCCTGAAATTATTGATGTGGAGTTTGAGGAGAAGTGAAGAGATCCGTAGGTGGTTAATCCATGTTGCTCGCTAAACACAAGAGCCCGCAAGAGATCTCACTCTTTGTTCCTTATATTATACACCGGCCCATGTATTTTTGAGTCTGTTCATTTATAAGTTCTGACATGCTTGAAACGCACATTTTAGGAACTGTTCAACAGTGTTGCTGTATAATATTGTTTTTACATTTCCAGAAAATAAAAAAGAAAAATAGCCATACCCTACTGTCCGTGACATGGTAATCTTTTTTCTACAAATAGATCTTATATATATATATGTAAGAATGTTTCTGCAGTTAAACTTTTTCTATGATTGAGATTGTTTTTTTGAAGTTCTATTTATTATTTTTAAAGCTAAGGCTGCAGAAAGCTTATTGAAACCCAATCAGACTCCTGATGGTAGAGATGTCTTTCTCAATGGCCAGAAGTACTATTTTTTTTTTCTTTTGGATCCATTATTCTAAAAATTGTGCGTTAACTGGTAATTGCAATATCCATCGTATTTATGGGGCTGGTTTAAATTACTGGCAAGATACACAATTTTTTTTAATGCAGGATGATTGGCGATGGGGAAAACTTTTAGTAGGTTTTGTGCAGAGCAATGAAGAAGCTGACACTAGTGAATCAGTCGAACTAATGGGAAAAAGAAAAGAAATAGTTAGTACACCTGATTATCACTTGGTGAGGCATCTGAAAAGCTGATATTCATATATACAACACAGATTCTTCCCATTAGCCCATGAATGACAGGCTTGTCTGTATCTTTGTTCTCTCTATGGTTATTGTCTTTGTTCTTCTGTCGACTTTCTGTAGCAAGCACACAATCACATGAATCATTTTTTTGCCATACTCTGAAAATTGACAAAATGCACAATCGCAGGACGTGGTGCATGTTGCAATAAAATACAACCATAGCGGGATCTTGAAAATTGGTTTATTATTTGTTTTACACAGGAATAGAATACAAATGATTTTACAAGTTGCACGGAGGATATTCAGCACCCAGCATGACCAAGGGGCACCTCTAGAAGGTTTGAAATGGTTGACAACCATGCAGTTGATTGTTTTGGATCTTCAAACAGCAGCTTGATATCACCTCGGTTAGTTCTTAAGCTAACCGAGCACCGACCTTGCGCATCCTTCTTTCACATTGGTTACTTCATCTGCAAGTGATCATGCTTTGATGGTAAACAACAAACAGAATAATAGAATCTTCTTTGCAGGCAAAAGAAGTCCTTGTTTCAGTTCTTTTCCTGCTTTCTTTTTGCAACCAGAAAGTAAAGGTACTGCTTTACAAGTTATTTTTATTTGTACTTGGTGGGAACAAATAGTCCATAGTAGATTTAGGATCTTACACTTCTTGGACCTGCTGAAAACTCCTATGTACTTCTTTCCACATATCAGGATGAGTTTATTATTCTTGACGTAAAGTGAGACGAATTTGTTTTCTTTCTTCCCTGCTTCAACACAAGAATTTCTTGAGCTTCAGTTATGGTTGTATAATTCTTGATGCAAATACGTGAAGAATACGTCTATATATTGGAGTGGTTAGTGTAGTTTGCCGAGTGTGTTTATCATACCAGAAGGTGTTGACACCAGTAGTTGGGCTTTTAATTTTATCGGTTCTTGGTTCTGAGCGTGTGGGTTATAAGTATCTGTCAGAGCTCTTGATTTGAGTACTGCAGCTCCTCTCAAACCTGGAAAATATAGCTAGATTTTTAGTGTGCCAAGTTGATGGCATCAATGTTTGTTGAAGTTCTTGCATCCAAATTTTAAATTCTTGTAGTGCCAAATTTTACTTGTAGCAGCTGTTGCGGTTAGTGCAACCATGTCGGCAGAAGTTTGAGCTGCCAAGCCAGAGTTGATGGCAGAGGCAACATGAGTGCAGTGCGCACCAGCAGACTCTGCATCCTCAGCACATACTGCCGCCACCAAAGCTGCAGCTGAAGCAACCATGATATTCATATTCCGATCCCACACCATTTGATCTCTGTAAGTGACTTGCTGGCTGGTTTGTGTTTCATCCAAAGTGCTGTTTGAAGCAAAGCCAGCTACGCTGCAGCTAGCTGTGCAACGGAAAGAGCAGCATGGACTTTTGCCGTGTGGAGTAGAATTTCCTCTTTCTTTTTCTCTCGACGGCATTTAAGGAAGCTAGTTAATGATTTTCCCTTTAGCCATCCCTTCATATACTTCATGTCCATATTGAAGAATTACAAAGATCCAATATGCAGTGAGATCTTAGCAATTTTATAAAGTTAGGACAGTGAATATTTCAATAAGTTCTTGGATACTTACCCAACTGTTGTCAAGAGAGGCTTGCTTTTGAAGAAGTGATAATATGATCTTCTCTATGGTCAGCCCCCCCTGTCGTTAGTAGAATTATAAGTTATTAACTTTTACTTGTTACAGCCGCAAAATGGAAAGAGATGGAAAGAAAGAAAACTTTTAAATGTGCAACAAGCCGTGCTTGTGCACTGCAGCTCGTTTTCTGAAAATTTGCATTTCTTTTTTTAAAACAATATCCAAGATCTATGATCATGCTGTTTTCTGCCCTTTTCTGGAGGAACCTGAGGATTTCATAACACTTTAAAAGAATTAGAACTGAGAAAAGTCTGTGTGTGTAGAGGTCATGGATAAAGAGGAAGGGATTTACCCATGTGTTGCCTATCCTGTCCACGTTGCTTCTGTTGCTTTGAGCTGTTTCACTTTCAGTCTCTCCTCCCATTATTTCATGTACCTCTGCCTTATTGTTGTCATCTAGAGGCAACAAATAATTCTCCAAGAGGAGTAACAACAGCAAGAGCTTGATCACTATCACACCATGCTAGAAATTTATCTATTTGAACACTGCTCAATCTTTCATTTTCAACTCAATTATGCCATTTCTTAAAGCTATCATGTTACATCATTATCTCAACGAGCAAATGATTTTATGAAGCAGATCAAGATTCTCACACTTGATGATAATATCTGGAGGAAGTTGGTGGCAGAAGGGCTCCATGAATGACATAGAAACTCCATTGCATTGGCAGGAATCTTTGGAACCTCCAGAGACTGGCATTGAGAACAAGCTGGCTTTTCCTTCATTCTTAACTTGTCAGAAGTTTGGTGCAACATTTGTTCTCCCCCTTATTGCTCTAGTACATTTGCAAAAGACAGGAAGATAGAAAGATCAGAGGTATGTCATATTTCTCTTCACTAATATGGCTAATACTACTGGAAAGTGTGGTTTACTTGAGTAACTTACCAAATGAATAGTTGAGTGATGCTGTGATTTATAGAATACTCTCCCCACTTTCACTTGTTTCGGTGGATCCTCCATTTGAAATTCCAGCTGTAGCTGCCTAGGATAGTGTGTTATTAATGAAAACAAAGTACAAAAGGGGAAAGAAAATGCAAACATTGGTTATTATCAATCTCTAGAAATATGGATTTGTGACATTTTCTTCTAAAGGTATCATCCTGCAGAAGCAAGGCAGGACACTAGTGCAGCTCCCCTTTTCCTTATATGGCCAACAGAATTTATATTAAGATAACAGCTTCAAGCTTAAAATTGGTATATCAGAGTCTATCAGAAGATTTCACCATAGGCCTTATAGCCTAGTGGTACCAGATTTTACCTCCAAGCTGGAGGTTTGAGTCTTTGCCTCCCTTGTGTAAGGACAGGGGAAAATAAAGAATCAGTCATATCCTCGGTAAGCAAATGTTTGTGAAGTCATGTACTTGAAAATCTGCAAGAGCAAGGGCATGCTTAGTTTGATAACATTACACTAGAAGAAATTCTGAAGAATGAACTAGATGTGAGAGGTTTATAGTGCAGACGAGCAAAAGACCATAAAAATGGTAAATTACTTTGAAGTGAATATATGGTTACTTGAACAGTCGTTTCTAAGTGTATTGTTCAAGCTTTTGGTTTTAAGGACAGAAGGGCTCTTCTTTCTTTAGTTTTTCTGACTTAATCCCCATTGATGAAATAAAGTTTTGTAAACGACTCAAAACACTGAGCAAGGTGTCGGACTGAGAGATGAATGTTCACCAGATATTGCTTTTAGATTGATATCCTCAAACACAGAAGATTAGAGAGAAACCTAAATTATGGTCAATGGGGAAGGTTTATGCCATCTGGAAACAACATTTATGAGTAAGCATAAGATATTGGGGAATCAGGAAAAGCAACTTTCCATTATTGGAATGATCCCACAACCCTAACCAACCAACAAACCATAGTGGAAAGTAAATAAGCATAGAAGAGTTTCCAAATAGGGCAGGCTCTTAAAAAAATTAAAATAAAAAAGCATATTCAGGTTTACGGAGGAATGATTGAAGATGAAAAGAACAAAAAGAACTTTACCACAAGAGGAAGTCCTGTATATGGGACACGATGAAGCATATGCTTATAAATCTGCATAAACATGCTTCAAAAAGGAAGGTGGCACGTGGAATGCACTTGCCAGAAATAAAATAATTTTTTGATGGACTGTTTCCTCAATAAAAGTTTATTACTTTGAAAGAATGAAATTTTCCATTCTCACGTGAAGGCCATGTGATGAGGGAACACATTTTGAAAGGATTTTGTATATGCAAAACCACGAAAGACCTTGACATGCACAATTGCTCTGCATAATTTAAATTGTATATGGAACAAGTTTCTTAGGATTTTGGAGCACGTTAGCACCACAGTGAATCAAATGACAAATTTTTATTTCACCAAATTCAGTACATACTCTTCTGATTTGTTGTTTATTCCAATCATACTTGGGGTGCATGCGTGAGATGCCCATTTGCATGATTGATGAAGAATGGAGCTTGTGATCCTACAATTTGATGCATTGGGGAGTGCTTTCACATGACTGAGTACCCTTTGTGGTGGCATTCTATTAGATGCTTACAGATGACAGATATTTAGTTTATAATTTTTAAGCCACATCTATGTGGTGAAGTCAGTGACCGGTAGGTGTCTCTTTGGGGGACGTGAGGAGAAAGCCGAACTTCTTTTGATTGATCTTATTGAATAAACAACAACATATTCACGTTTGGAGATAATGAGATAATGCACTGGTGTATTGTTAAATAACTAAAAATAAAATACCTATTTCATAAAATATTAATATAGAATGAATAAGGTCATCTCCATAAGAAACGGTGGATTTATTTTTTTTAAGGAAAATAAAAATAAAAATAAAAATATAGGAGTTTGGAAAATTAACTAAACTAATTAAAATAAAAATAAAAAACTCGAAAAATAAAAATAAAAACTAATGAAAAATCAATTTTTCTAGTCAAAAGAATTATATCCATCTTGATTTCATGTGATTGATCATTGATTTACCTAAAGATTTCTACACCCATAAATAAATTGGTTATAGTCGTCGACAATCGCCTAACGATTAATCTCTCCTTATTTTATCGATAATTAAGAGAAATTCATTAACTATTTCCCTAATCGAGAGTCAACTCTAGAGAAAGTCTTAAGATTGAAAATCTCAACAGTATTAAGATTTAGAGAGATCCAATTCTAATTAACAAACACACAGCGGATTTGTTTAAATTGAATTATTTAATTTCATGACATGAATATCATTCTCATGACACGAATATCATTTATCACTTTATTAAAACTAACAAACAATTACAGATTTACTGTTTTAATTAGTTGTAGATTATTCTAGGACTATTAAACATTAGTCACTATTTAATAAACCCTAGAAAATCTTGATCCATGAAGCGCATGAATTAAATAAATACCTATGAGATATTGATTTAATAAACTCAATTAAATCTCACAATCATTATTCATCAAGATTTCAATAACCCTTCAATTAGAAAATAAATTAAAACGAAAACATTAGAAAGAAAATCTCACAAAATTTTATTGAAATAATCAAGACACTACAATTCTCAGAATATAAAGGAAAGGAGCCGCAGCCTCGTGTGAATGGAGAGGAAAATAAAATTACCCCCTGCAGCCTTCTACATGAATGAATAAAAATAAGAGAATGTGCAGTCTCCTGTTCTTGCCAACCAAGAGAAAAAAACAATAATAAAAACCTAAAAATTATTGAATATTGTGCTAGAAAAAGGGTGAAGGAGTGCTGGGAAGATGAGGGGCGACTACCCCCCTCTTTGGGGCTCTCTTCTTCTCGCACAATGTCATCATCTATAAATAAAAGTGAGTTAACCTAATTTCTAAAGAGAAAACTTTCCTAAATTTTAGATAATTACTAAATAACAAATTATAAGGGGTTTAAAATTTCTAAAATTCTTATTCTCAAATATTTAGGAATATCTAAATATTTGCAAATCTTTCGTACTTTCAAATTTGTCTTCTTTTTTTCCTTCTTTTTTCTTCATATTTCCTCAATCATTCCTGACATATAAAATATAATAAAATATAATAATTAGTGCACTATTTATTCAAAAATAAAATAAAATCAATTGTAAATATTATACCAATTTATGCCACATACAATCAAGGCTGCCCTAGAATCATAATCACTTATTCCTCCGTCTGGTTGGTTCAAATCTGTTGATGAAACTAAAGAAATTCAAAACTAAGAGGTTCTTTCCTTTTGACTTCCTCAGTTGTGACCACTGCTTTGCAAATAAGTGTTATCTCATTCGCTTGCCAGAGTCATAACTGTTCCAGTTCATAGAACAGTCTAAGGTACCTGAAGCAAGTTCATCTAATTTCCTAGGCCTTGATTGGGCTTGAACTTTAATGGCGTCCCTTTTATTATGCTTCATGGCCTATTCACTTTTCCATTTGAGTGTAGATTTAGGAAATTGCCCACCTATCACTTGTGGCATTGTGGGTCTTTGTTGCATAGATTTTTCACATGCCTTTTCCATGTCACCATGGATTGTTGTCTAAGGCATTTGTTTCCCAATTAATGATCAACTCATGTCTATTTTGAGTACCCTTAGGTGGCTCCTCCTCCGGGGATTGATTCTGCAGTAGAGGTGATTAGAGTGGGAGCCCAACATCAGTAGAAGCAGCCACTTTTTGTTTTCATAGGTGTCACAATTTAGATCACGGAAGCACTTTTAAAAATAGTTATGTTGGTAATAATTTGGGACACGTGATCTTCACTACTTAGATGCATTTTTAAAACTTCAAAATGCTGTCTGACATCAGAAGTAAAATTTGGTTTTCTGTTTCATCACTATGATTTTCCATGTTAGGGAATGTAAACAATTTAGTACCCTATACTTTTGTAGTTTTGGTTGCGATTTATATATCTTGTCTCATCTTCTCTGGATAGCACAAAGTGCCCACTTTCCCTTCATCAATAACCAATAATTTGGTTCTCACTCTCTCACGGACGAGTAGCTCCTTGCCAACCTGGTCTCTCTCTCTCTCTCTCTCTCTCGTTGATCATGTGATGTAACCTCATTTACTCTCACTCACTCCATTATGTTTCTCTAAGTATCTCCATTATAAATTGCATAACTAACTCATCAATTATAGAGCTTGAAAATCTTTCAATGGACACAACAACACATAGCCTATGGTTGTGGCCCGTGTAGTTTTCTTTATCGGATCAATTTCGCATATCTAATAATAATTCTTTTTTTTTTTCCAGTTTTTTTGATATATACAAAATTCGAAATTAAAATGTTTATTAAGTACAAAATTCGAGTTGTAAAGAAGAGGAATTCAAGTGGAGGAGACAGTAATGGGAAGGGGGTGCAGAAGAGAGAGATTTGGAGGGGGAAAAAAGGATTAATTTCAGTTGAGGGGAGAGAAACAAATTGTTGAACAGAGAAACAGAGGTGTGAAGAGCAGACAAATGCACCCTTTTAACTTAAAAAAATAAAAAAACTTTTTAAAACATTCCAATTAAAAAAAAATTTCAAAACTAGCACCTATATAAATAATGTCATGTCACATTTTGAAAATATGACATGACACTATTTATATGAACAATAACGATAAATGTCACGTTTTTAAGACATGACATGATACTATTCATATAAATAGTGCATATCGCGTTTTTAAGATACGATATGAGAGTGTTAGTTTTAGAATTTTTTAGGTGAGGTTTTTTTTTTAATTTTTTTATTTTTTTAGCTTAAAAGGGTACATGCCTCGTGAAGAGTGAGATACTGGAGTCATATACGGATCCAACTTAAAAATATAAAAATAAAAAACTTTTAAAACAATACCCATTTTAAATAATTTTCAAAAATAACACCTGTTTAAAATTGACATGCACCGATATTGTTTATGTTTCCATAAATAGTATCTTTGATACTGTTCAAATATGATATTGTTTATCTATTTTACATATTGGGTGTTCAAAATTTGATATTACATTATTTATACGAATATTACATATCATATGTTGAACAATCTTATATATAAATATTATTTTCAGAAATAATTTTAAATGAGTGTGGTTTTGAAATTTCTTTTTATTTTTTTGAATTAGATCCATACATGACCCGAGAAATAGAAGGAAACTTAGAACTAGAAGGAGATAAGAGACAGAAAGCAAAAAATAAAATAAATAAATCTCGTTAATCACGATATCTATGCTCTGTATATAACGATAGGGAGAAATAATAATTTTTTTTTTATTTTCCATATCAAAAATAAAATAAAAATAGATTTCACAAGAATTGGACAAAATTACTATCATTTTTGCCTTTGTCACTGACGTTTCAAGAATTACAAAGGCTAGGACTGCAAGAAACCACATTTTTTTTATCGCATATTGAATCAAACTGCATAATTAAATTAGAATTATAGCATTTGAAAATCTTTGGACATAGAATTATTTTTCTATCCTTATATGAGAACTTGTTATATTTTTTGTTCAACTTGTTATAAGGGATTGAAAATTATTTAAATTGATAAATTGGGATTATACAAACTATAAATATTATTATTTCCCTTCAACGAATATATGAAAAAAAAATTGGGAAAAATAGGATATAAAATTTGAGAAAGGGACCAAAAAACTTGAAAGTCCGTTTCTCATAAAAATTTACATAAACAAATATCAAGAAATTAGACGACTTGAACTCCATTAATAAAACGGTTCAACGAGGACGGAGAGAAATCTACGACTTGAGTTGAGAGAGAGAGTCATGCTGAGTTTGGTTAATGTCGCGTTCTCGTCTCCTTGCTTCGTCTCTTGTCGCACACTTAGCTTCACCCCTTCTTCTCCATCGCTCTTCAAGGTGCACGCTCTCTCTGTCTCTCGCCATTTCATCTCTTTTAAATGTTTAATATCTGTCAAAATACAGTTCAATTTTGCGAAGAAGATTGGTTATGGTGGAGAATTGCTTATGCTTAGCGTGAAGTGCTCGATGGAGTCAGCACGAGACACAGAATCTGTAACACCACCGTCTTCTTCTTCGGATCTGATTTTTCTACGAGTCATTTACCCAAAATAAAAAATAAGAAATTTTTAAACGTTCCATCAAAAAATGTTTCAAAATTAACATTTTCTTATTGTGTTTTTAAGACGTAATATATAAATAGTATCATGTCGTTTTTAAAAAATATGATATTTATCAATATTATTTATATAAATAATATCAAGTCATTTTTAAAAAATATAATATTTATTAATACTGTTTATATAAATAATGTCGTATAAGTTTTTAAGTTCATGTAATTTGAAAGTATTAATTTTAGATTATTTTTGAATGGGGTGTTTAAATTTTTTTTTTTTTTTAAAGTTAAAAGGTTACTTGTCTCTTTTACCGCATATAGTGGCCATGCAGGTCTTGGTAGCGTAGGTTTTTTGGAAACTGCGTATTTGACTAATCTGAAACTCACCAATTCTGAGGCATTTTGTCCAATTGGCGGTGGAACTTGCTCTGACATTCTCAACAGCGATTATGCCCTAGTTTTTGGTACTCTCTTCGTATTCATCTCTTCTTTCGAATTTTTCTTTTTAAAAAATTTTTTAGAAATTGAATTTGCTGCTTTGGTTGCACCAAATTGATAGCTTGCCTGAGTGACATATGTTCGACATTGATTGGGATTTAGCAGTAGATTGGTCTCGCAGAATTGGTTATTTGAAATTTGATAGTTCCTCATCTTTTTTACTTTATAGAATGTCTGCAATGTACTGCTTTTCTTTCTTCCTTGATAGTAATTTTTTTTTTAATAAATCTTAAAGCATAATTTGTGCCCGCAACTGCACAAACAAGTGGTAGGCGATTGTCTGATTGCTGTCTTACCTTTAGCTTATTTTGGCAATCCTTATACAATCTATTTCTTTCTTGCAATTAGAACACGGCTATGTTAGCTTGGTAAATTACAAAATTTTTTTGTTATTGTTAGTGTTCTCAAACTAATATTTTATATTTGCTTTTGCTGAGAATGTGCTAAATCAACCTAATTCACGTTTTGTCTAACTGCCATGTGAGGATGAATGACTAATCTAATGTAAAACAAGAGTTTTAAGGTACACACACACACACACACACATACTAGGAGGCAAAATGCATTTGACATGTAGTTGGTGTATGTAACCCTTTTTTCTTCCACGCTCTTCCTTTTATTATATGATGCTTACATGAAAGAAATGCTCATTTTTATTTTCCAAACCAACATTGACATTGGTTTGTTTTTGAAAGTGCCTTAGTAGTAGCAATTGTACATTTTCGGGTGTTCCTCTTCCGGTGATTGGAATGTTCGCTTATGGTTTGGTTGCAACACTCGGTCTACAAATGACCCAAAAAAAGTTACCTTTTGGTTTCAGTGAAGCTGATACACGTGTGATATTACTTGGGAGCACTACAGCCATGGCAGCTGCTAGTGAGTACTTCTTGTACATTCTGACCACTAAATTTTCTGGAGCATCATGCTCGTATTGTTTGATGTCAGCTTTGTTGTCCTTTAGCTTATTCTTTATGATACTGAAGGTGTTCTTCCTACTCTCAATTCCAGATTTTCATTTTATTCTGTTAGTGGACATTCTAAGCAACAATAACCAATTATTCTATTTTGTGGTTATGCTGCTGTAGGATTTTGGGTTTCAAGGGATTCAAAAGGTGGCGTGGTTACCGCTTTGTGTAACTGCCTCGGTGATTGCCAGTTTAAGTGCTTCTTACAATGATTCTCAACCTGTCTTGTCAAGGTGAGCTTCCCATGTACAATTTAAAGCTCTCTTATTTGTTTGCCTCTCGTGTGTGTGGCATGTTCATATCCAAATCCTCCCTGGTCTCAAACCAAATCTTATCTCTCTCTGTCCATTTCCCAAAACCTTCCCAAATCCCCCTCCTCCAAACCAGTTGATATTAAATGAAACCATAAAAAGGAAATGTAGAGAAATTTTTCATGGGATTTTGAATGATTTCATTGAAAAGAAAGAGCCACTATCCTCAATGCCAGTGCATACACATCATCTCAAGGGCCAAGTCCAGTGTGGCAGTCCAGTTGCATGTAATTCAGAACTGGATTTTCTATTATAGAAGGCTCTAGATTTGCGTATACGAGTGCTTTTTAGTAAATAGGGACTACCTGCTGCTTATTGTGTCATAGTCATAATCAATTCTAATTATATTCAAAATGTTTAGTAGACATAAGTGTCTGTACTCTATAAAGTCTTTTTGTATCTTTGATTTCTTTATCTATTGAAACAGCTCAGCTGAAATTGACATACCATTTTACACAACAGAAGTTACAACAAGGTCAAGTCCTCTGGCTCTATCCCTTGTAAGGCATCTATGCTCTATAGGAGCCAAAATGTATGATGCCTTTGTTGTTCACATTGTTTGGAACAAAAAGAGGAACTTCTTCATTCTTAGCTGCCGCAAACTTGCATTAAACATTAAGGCAATGAGTGTTCTATTTCATGCAGACAAGGCCAATAATCTATAACAATTCAAGGTGGTCTTCATTTCTTTTGAGTTGCATCTGTTTTGATTTGAACAATGGTGCTTCTGTAGAGTTGTTATGAATGCTTATTCATTTTTTTGATGCCATGGTATGATGAAGACACCGTTGCAAATTGACCAGTCCTTAATTATGGATCATCAAGCTGAGCAAAAATAACACCTATGGGTACTTACTGTTTAATATTGATGACACATGCCCACATTTATGCGTGCTTGTCCCACATTTTTACAAACAGGGGTTTAGACAGTCAGAATGTATTTTTCTGTGCTTGTGATATGGGCATCAATTCTTGAAGGATTTTGTCATGTCAGCACGTAATTGTTGACCTGATTTGATTTGCTGTATTCAGTTTTATGTGATTGCAGATATTTGTACAGATGTGGCAACTTGCACCAACCTTGATTTGAATATTGACTTACAAATTTTGCTGTGTGGTTACAGATGTTTGGCAGTGAAGCAGCAAAACTGTTGGACTATGTGGAATGCTTCCCTGATGGATATAGGAAGGGAGTGAAGATAGCCAAGCCATGTGCAGAAGCTGGGATAGAGGGCTTTCCTACCTGGCTAATTAATGGTCAGGTAGCTAAAGATTTTTTTTCCCCCTTTTTTTCCGAGTTTAAATTTCTTAAATTTTGTTCTTAGGCTTTAAGGATTTGCTTTATTATCTGTAACAAGGAGCTTTTCTGAATTGTTAGTGCGGACCTTTATCCCATTGGCCCTCAATGCCAGACATAGAATTGTGCACCCATTTTAGAAGCTTCCAAAGTGATCTATTAGTATGCTATGGCTTGAGCTGTCAGAGCAGTTTAATCCATCACTCGTATGTGAAAGACCACATAAGCAAGTTATGCCATGGACGCCCATATACCCCTGAGTTGGATTAGATGATGGATTTGAGTTTGGTGCTCCCCTCTTGCGTTTCTATTTTTCAGGTGTTAAGTGGAGAGCAAACTTTTTTGGAGCTTACACAGGCATCTGGATTTAATGTTGACAATTCTAGTCAGCCAAATTAGATAAAGCAGAAGAAAATTAAGTAGTACAGCCTTTGGAACCGAATGCTTCAAGATGCTGCCCAAGGGAGCACCATGTTGCAGCTAAAACGAGGCTTCTTTTCAAGAGATAGTAGGGTCATCAACACTTGGAGTTGAGGAGGAAGGAGAACGGATCTTCTGGTAATTAAACCTTACAGGCCACATGATAAAATGAAAGTAGCTGCAAGCAAAGGATTTCACAGTTTGTTCCCTGTCTTCCATCCCGTAATTGTAATTTTGATTGTGTAATTTATAACATTCAGGCGCTTTCCAAGGACACCTCTACCATCTCATCTGTAACATATTATTCTTGTACAAAACAAAGAAAAAGAATAGCACATTCTCCTGTTCGGAACATGGTAAATTTTGCAATAGAATGAATAGACCTTGTCTTGTCTTACATGGTTTTTTGAGTATACATTTGCACAAGTTTGCCGAAGTCAAATTCTTTGAATTGTGGAGATGTTTTTGAAAGTTCAATCAATTATTTTGACAGAAGCAGGAAGGAGAACTCGCTGAAAATGAAAAGCTGCTTGACAAGAACCACAATTGTAATTTGTGCCATTTTATCCGTCTTTTATCAATTCCAATTTCTCCTGAAATGTTATCAGCTGTGGTTACTTAGCTTCTTCAGCTTGTTAACATGGTAACATGTGAATTTGTGAGGATAATGTTAGTAATAGATTCTATGCCGAGCACAGAAGTCATGTAAACTAACTAGTAACTAGAAGTTTTATTTAATCCGTTACCCCTTTTTGGTTCTTTTGCTGTTAAAAGTAAAAACCACTTTCAGTTATAATGACTTGACCATGTACTGATTCTTAGTCTTCTGACCAGGGAACAGCGACAAAATATAATAAAATTGTTATTAAGGATGACGGTTATGCTCACATTAAGGCTGCAACATACTGGCATAGATTCTAGTTACAACCATATTATTATCTTGTTAGATAAACAATTTTGCTTTTGTTGACCGTTCATGTGTTAAAGTAATTGCAATCTGCTTTCGCCCAATTTCATTCTTTCTGCCAGATTCACATAGCAGGCCTTGATGCAGTTGTGTCTCTTGTAACTTATCCAGCTGGAAGATTTGGCCAGGAGTCATTTGCAGGACATAGTCCAAGCTTTAGGAGAAACACAAATATGAAATTCTAGTAATGAAACAAGTTATTATTTATGCAGTTGTTGTTCTCTGTATTTGTCATGATTTGTGCATCTGCAGAAGGTTGGAAATAGTTGACAACCACACAGTTGATTGCTTTGGATCTTCAAACAATAAGTTGATATTACCGCTGTTAGTTTTCAGGGTAACTAGGTAGTGGCCTTGAGCATCCCTGGTGATCTCCTTTACGTTGGTGATCTTGTCTGCAAAGGATCACAGCCTTAGAATTTGTATTTTTAGTTTGCATCTATTTATGACCATTTGGTCATGCAGAGATTCAGTGAAGATGTAAATATTGTTACGAAAAACAGTAAAATGAGAAGAAGATTTTGCTCAAAACATTGAATCTTACACTCCTTGGAGGTGTTTAGAACACCACCCAAGTATTTCTTCCCGCAGCTCAATACGATCTGATTGTGCTTTACAAAAATGGAGACACTTTTATATCCTTTCTTTCCTGTTTGCATTATAAGAAATTTGTTAATCATTTAGAATGGGAACCTAAATGCAGAGATACCATCATATGTATGGAAATACTTAGATCCATACATAAAGGGATCATATGTATGTGGAGATGCATGCAGATCTTACCAGAAGGCGTTGACACCAACAGTTGTGCTCCTACTTTTAGTAGATCTTGGTACTGGGTTTTTCTATTATTGCTATTCTCCAGAATTCTTGATTTGAGTGTAGCAGCTCCTCTTAAACCTGAAATACACAATGAGGATTTTATTGAACTTCCAAGTTGATGGGATTCTCCAAGTTGAACTTACTTGTCGCTGCTGTGGCTGTCAATGCAACCATGTCAGTGGATGTTTGAGCAGCCAAACCAGAGTTAATGGCGGAGGCAACATGAGTTCGGTGTGCACCAGCAGATTCAGCAGCCTCGGCACATACAGTGGCCACCAAAGCTGCAGCTGAAGCTAACACAACACCCATGTTCTGCTTCTCTGCCACTTGATCTCTGTGAGTAATTTTTTGGTTATCCTGTGTTCCACCTAAACTGCCCTTGGCAGCCAAGCCAGCAAGTGCTGCAGCCAACTGTGCAACAGAGAGTGCGGCATGTACTTTTGCTGTGTTAAATCGAACTTCCTCTTTCTTTTTCCCTTGATGCCATTTAAAGAAGCTAGTTAATGATTTCCCCTTTAGCCAGCCCTTCACATACTTCATGTCCATGTAAAATAAGTACAAAATTAGATGTTACAGATTTAAATATATGACAAGGCATAAGAAAGTAAAGGCACTGAAATCTATTTCTGCTTACCCAGCTATTGTCAAGGGATGCATGTCTCTGAAGAAGAGACAATATGGACTTCTCAACGGTTAGCCACCCCTATGTAAATAAATACCGAACTTTATTAGGATTTGTCCTCACAAACTGCTACCAGAGTGTTTTCATACACAGCCATTTTTTCTCATGTACTTTATGCTGGATGTTGAAATGAACAAAAAGTAGCAATATTGTTTTTTATTTGTACAGCAGTTTGAACTCCGCTAAAGCATCTCAAAATTAGATAAATATCTGCACCTAGACACTACTGTGTAATGCTTTAATGGAGGCCCCTTGGGACCTAGCAAAAATCCACTTGTCAGAGAAGAATGTTTCATGACATTTTCTCAGGCGTACATCTCTTCTAAGCATTGGACAATGTTCTGTATGTTTGTCATAACATGAAAGATTATGCAGAATAAATTTTCCCGAAGAAAGTTTGCCACTGGACTCTTGACATGCATATTTTCCTCGTGATGAATAACAGTTCCCTAGCACCTAATACCAGTCTAGAAATGAAAATGTTGAGCAAATTTCGTTTCTACAGGCCATTCCTCCGTTAGAAAGATATTGAACCTACCCATATATTGCCCAGTCTGTCCGCATCACTCTGGTTGCTTTGAGCTGTGTCACATTGTATCTCTCCTTCTCCATGTTCTTCTTTGTTATTACTTTCATCTGGAGGCAACAGATACTTCTGCAGAACAGCAAAAAATTGCAGATTTTTTATGCCTTTGGGCTGTGCTTCCGTTCATGTTATCCATTTTATTTCTTTTAAGTAAATTTGTGTAAGAGTGAGAGTGTGAGTGTGTGTGTACTTTTGCATGTTCATGTGATTGTCTGAATGACCAAGCAATGACTTGTTGAAGCAACCTCTTACATTTGACAGTAGTATCTGAAGGAAATCAGATGCAGATGGACTCCATGATCGGCACAAAAACTCCATAGCATGAAGAGGGCTCCTTGGAACGTCCATGGACTGGTAAACCGAAGAAGCTGGACTTTTCTTTGCCCTCAACTGACTGGAAACTTTGCTGGAACAAATGCTCTCCCATTTTCCTTTCTAGAAAAATTGCAAAAGACAGAATAATAGAGACCGAAATGTAAGGTATTTTCTTTTCCAAGAACGCAATATCCAACTTTCAGGGAGTGCAATATCCTAAAGAACTCACTTTTTGTGTAGCCGAGTGTTGATGAGATTTGTAGAACACCCTCCCAAATTTTGCCTCCTCCATTGAAAATCTTGTTATGAGTGTGTATCCCTAAAAAAGCATGCCAACAGCTTAGTGCTGTTATGGTGTTTGTGTGATTGAGTTATAGGTTAATGCAGTTGTAAGAGATCGATTCATTAGGGTTAGGCAAAGAGAAAAATATTTTAACCATTTTGGTAAAGTTCATGCCCTAATTAAAGTGAAAAAAAGTGAAAACTAAGACTATAAATTCTCTAAATAGAAGAATGATTTAGGTGAAAAGAGCCATAAGGGAACTGCCACTACACTAGTGGAAGGTCCTATATTTAGGACACCATGGACTCTGCAGTCTCTTATATAAATCTGCATTGGCATGCTTCAAATAGGAAAGGAACACGCGATTTGCTCATGTCATTGACTATAATAATCTCATTGACGAGTGACTTCTGATTTAGAAATATATTTACATTGAAAGAATGAAATTTCCTAGTTCACATGAATGCCTAGTTTTGGTTAAACTAATAGTAAGAAGATCATGCAGTTGCAGTTCCACCAAACAAGTTGATATGCACAATGATACAAAAGAGTGCACAATTCAAGTTGTCTAAGTATCAAATTATCCTAGGATTTCCGGGCTTCTTGGGACCACTTGGAATCAAGAAAAATACTGTTCAACCATGTTACTTGTAGCTGTACTTAGATTTTCATTCCTCTTTCTGTATATTCTCTTCTGATTTATTAATATCTCCATTGAAACAGTTCGTGCATTACATGGCCTTTCCATGTTCATAACATGGAAGACCTTTTTCTGGATGGAATCTTCGACTGTGTGCATTAAGTAAACCAATTGGGCCTATGTACAATATCCAACAAACCATTGCATCAAACTATTATGTGTATTTATATAATCCTAAGTAATGATTGTAATAAGTCTCCTTACCACCTTGCCACAGCCTTAGAAGGTCGTGAAATTAAAAGAGTGCAGCTCGTGAGTCCACAGATTGAAGCATTGGGCTGTGTTTCCTCCATCTACATCTTCCTGAATAACAGGATACTCCAACTCAAGTGTGGAGACATTCAGCAACTGCTGTACTGTGGAAAGTATGATATGAAATTATTGGAGGATATTCAACTATGACTTTGAAGAGGAAAGTGATTATATTTCTTATGCCCCATAAATTGTTGCTGTAAAACTGGATCTTGAAATGAATCATTTCTTTGACATAAGCACTCGATAATGGTTTACCATCAACAACACCCACAAGATTACGGTAACCACTTTGAGCCCCCTTTGGAAGAGGAAGAAAAATAAAAATCACACTATAGATTTTCTCTTTTCATATTTTCTTGTGGCCTCTAATTTGTGGAATTCTTTTTATTATTATTATTATTATTATTCTTTTTTTATTTAACTGAGGATATTCAACGATGACATAGATTGGAATTCTAATCAGATTTACCAACTTGGGAAGACCTTGATTTCAATTTGACTTCCATTATTGTTCTTGGAGATGGTGACCGATATTCATTCTTATTATACTTCCATCAAACTATTATACGTTATTGTACAAGGTCTCAGATTTTGTCTCCTGGGCAGCATACATAATTCATCTTGCTTGCTCTCCGGTCACCCGCGCCGTTGGGTAGTCTGATCCTGGTCAAGATCCCCCCCCCCCCCAAAAAAAAAGAACTTTTACCCCAAGACTTTTACTTCAAATTTGGCTGCCGCTTTCGTTTCATCTTTGAATAAAAACAGAACATGCAAGGAAAAGTTACGCTATTTTTGTTTAAAATAACAATAATAAAATATGATATTATAATAAAAATAATTAAAATTATTCTTCTGTCTATAATTTGATTGCTTTGATTTTCCCAATAGTTTCAAGTTCATGACAATAATTCATAATATATTTATAAATTATGAAGAAGATATGTGTATAATTCATAACAAATGTTATATTTACCTTATATTAAAATACGCAATTGTTAGTAAAATAGCGCATTGAGCAAGAATATTGAGTAAACATGTACAGAAACTAAAAATATTTCTAATACAATTATTAAGAATCTTTAATCTTATATCTCCTTTACATGTAAAATTTGAAAGTGTAAATCGGGAGAAATACTTGCATTTAAAAAAAATAATTAATTAAATTGCACTTCTTGTTGATAAAAATACGCACAATAGTTTAGTAAGAGACACGCATTAAGTAAGGATAATGAGTAAACCATATACCTTGATTCAAAAACTTTTTATACAAATTATTGAGAATAGAAATAAATAATTCCCTGGTTTAGCTTTCATTTGTATATATTATAAAATATTTAAAAATTAAAAGTATATATCAAATGAAATTATAGTATTTAAGAAAAAAAATTATTAAACTTCTGATTTTGTTAATAAAATTAGATCCAACTTCTCTTAACATTTTAGGCCGAGAATTAATGTGTTGAGGTCCAACTCGACTCAATCAAATTTAGTTGAGTCACAAATACCAGTGGTATACTAATGAGCTTTAACTCAAGTGGTATCTTTCTTCTCCTCCTTATAAAAGATTCTGATTCGAGTATCACTATATGAAAAAAAAAAAAAAAAAAAAAAAAAAAGCACGAATATGAGTGGTATTGCCACGTTTGTTCCTAAGCTCAACCCACAATTGCAGGGTTTTGTCCCCAAAAGGGTAGTCCGATTAGTCCGCAACCACTTCTATTTTATGTTTCTACAAGGGTGAGTGCCCCACGGATGGCCCCGGAGGTCCAGTAAAATCAAAAATTGAGATTTACTAAATTTATAAATAATAATGGAAGTTTAATAATAATAAATTATTATTTATTAGACCAATTTATCAAGATTTATCTAGTTGTATTATTGCATAAAAAATGTTTCAAAGTTAATAAAATTATGTAATATGTAATTTGATAAAGTAAAATTGTTTTGACTTCCATAAATAACATGTGAATTAATAAAATAACGGATTAATGTATTTATTAATCTATCATTTTTAGGCTATAGAGAGTTTTTTTCTAACTCTAATGCACTTAAAATATACTTAATTTACATTTTAGTGTGTGGAGTATTAAAAAATAAATAAAATATTGTTGGAATTAATACCGTGATAAGAAAACAATTTTACAAATATAATCAAAATTTTTAATTTCAAATTAAAATTATATTATATTATTAAAATTTTTTAATGATTTAATTAAAAAACTAATATTAATTTGTCCAACCAAACCTATGACTTTTGATATTTGTTTCGATCATTAAATGTTTTTTTATTTATACGATACTATATGTATCCACCCCATTTTTTCTGGTGAATAGATTCATTTTATTATAAGAAAAAAAAATTGTCTGATTAATCGGAATATTTTTCAAAATATTAATTACTTTTGTTTATATAATTATAATATCAGTATTTTAATACGGGCAATGAAAGAATTATTTGTGCTATGCTCTGTCCCAATTTATTATTAATTAATGATTTGTGCTTCATCTCTAATTTTAAAGGTTAGCTTTTTCAGATTCACAATGGTGAAGTCTTTGGTGTTTCTACCGGCTTCCCTTCCTTCTGTGTTGGACCCATGTTAGAATTTTGGTGTTTGATGTGGGAGAAAGTTTCTAAAGTGGATCCATTGAAGACCATATGCTGACTCCTTTCCCTTTATAGATTTTCTTTTCTTTTTCCTTTTTTTTTTAAAAAAATAAACTTGATTAATTTCTCACTATTGAAAGAAGTATTTTGTATCCCTATGCAGGTCTTCTACGAGTCTATGACCGTTTACAGGAGCCCATAAAAGATTTTATTGTTAAAAAGTATTATATGTTAAAATTAAATCAATGATATTATATATTAAAATAAATAAATAGTTGATTTGATTTTGAAAATTTTTAATTTTCTTTATTTTTTTTCTTTATTTTCGTATTTTTAATATTAGGTTTAATACAATATATTGTAATATTTTTAAAGGAGGTAAATTGAATTCTTTTCCTATTTACAAATTTTACACATTATATTTTAATTTATTTTACTAAAATGTTGATTATTTTTTTTTCATACACCTAACTTTCTAAATTAATTATTCCTTTTTTGTATTAATTATTTTTAACAAAAACTATCCACTATATGATATGTGTGAAAATTGAGAACTAAAGATAAAGATGAAAGACTACTCTTTTTTTACGAGATTAATTAGTTTTAAAATGCACTATAATTTAACATGACTCGTTTATTTAATTAAACAAAGTGAAGCACAAACACAGTTTATAATTTTATTTATTAAAAAATAAGTGTTGAAAAAAATTATTCTACTCATTTTTTGAATAGTCTTACTTAAAATTTAATTTAACTCATTGAGTTAAATATGTGAAATTAACCGATTCAAAAATTATTCTCTAAATTAAAATTTTTAAGTTGTCTTTTTGCACGGAATCATTGCTCGAAATCACTTTCAACCCTCAACCTTAAAAAAAAAAAAAAAAAAAAAAAAAAAAAGAATGCTCCTCAAACCCCCACTTTTCTTTTTTTTTTTTAAAATATATATATATATATATATATAGCAAAAAGTGGCAGTTGTGTTATTTTTGTTAGTTTTTGATTGTCAATCAATCTTGCCAGACAACGTTAAAGGCCCACGGGGCATTCTTTTGTCATTGAGTATCGACTTTAAAAAATATGATCCACGTCCCAAAAATTAAACAATAAGAACACGTTTTGACAATTTTTAATTTTAAAAAATGATTATTTATGAAAATAAAAAAGTTACCCCTTAATTAATTGTGCGTTTCTTAGTTCTTCTCTAATCAAATAATTTAAATAATTATTTTTTAATGTATAAAACAATAAATAAATACTTTTATTTCTTGACGTAGAAATCAAATATTTCCTAACAACATAATTGTTACTGAACAAAACTTTTTTTTTTTTGGGTAATAAACAAATCTCTATCTACGAGCTTTATATTGTTTTATCTTAAAAAATTACATTTATCAACTAGCCGGAAACTTATAGGTTTTTTTTTTTTTTTTGGGCACCACTAAAATTTCTTCATAAAAAGCTGAGTTGTCCTTCTACCAAGAAATTTTGAGTTTAACGGTTGTTTTATTTTTAATTAATTAATTTATTTTAAGAGCTACAACCAAATGCAACTTCCATGCTGCAACTAGTTTTGGTGTACAAATCATTCTTGTTTCACATCTTACTATTCCGAACCAGTTTGACCTGAGGCGCATGGGATACATACGTGAGATGCCCATTTGCATGTCCATCAAGATTGATGAAGAATGGAGCTTGTGATCCTACAATTTGATGCATTGGGGAGTGCTTTCATATGGGTTAGTACCCTTTGTGGTGGAATTCTATTAGATGCTTATAGCACGACAAATATTTAGTTTATAATTTTTAAGCCATGTCTAAGTTGTGTCCACTGCTTTGCAAATAAGTGTTATCTCATTCGTTTGCCAGAGTCATAACTGTTCCAGTTCATAGAACAGTCTAAGGCACATGAAGCAAGCTCATCTAATTTCCTAGGTCTTGATCTTAGCTTGAACTTTATTGGCTTCCCTTTTATTATGCTTCATGGCCTATTCACTTTTCCTTTTCAGTGCAGATTTAGAAATTTGCCCTCTTATCACTAGTGGCATTGTGGGTCTTTGATGCATATATTTTTCACATGCCTTTTCCATGTCACCATGGATTGTTGTCCAAGGCATTTGTTTCCCAACTCATGTCTATTTGAGTACCCTTTAGTGGCTCTTCCTAGGGAGATTGATCTGCATTAGTGTGAGAGCCCAATATCAGTAGAAGCAGCTTTACTTCCAAAACCACACCATTGTAGTGTTGACCAATCAGTCTCTGAAACAGATCCTACAGAAGAGGGACACCATGGACCGACTTGTTAAATGGAGTATCAAGATAGGCGAATTCAACATTGAATACCAACGAAGCCAGCAATAAAAGGTCAACCCCTCGCCGACTTTATCTTTGAATGCACATTCCCACCACTCACTAAGCAGACCCTCACCTATGACCGAGAAGAGTGCTCGTTACTCGAATGGGCCCTCCACAAAGATGGGTTGTCGAACTCTTCACGAAAAACCAGACTCATCCTTGTGGGACTGGATGATTTCAAAACCGAATATACACTCCGTTTTAACTTTCGAGTAACAAATAATCAAGCTGAGTATGAAACCCTCCTAACCAGATTGCGAATAGCAACATCACTGGGAACCCAAAAAATACGAGTCTTCAACGATAGTCAATTAGTCTTCAAGTAGATTAAAGAGATCTACGAGACTAAGGATCCAACAATGACAAAATAGCTATCTAAGCTACGAAACGCAGTGGACAAATTTGATAACGTAGACATACAATAGATCCCCCGATTAGAAAACGCACAAGCCACACTATCTCGAAACTAGTTAGCTCTAACTTGGTAGCAACCAGCCGAATGATTTATATAGAGAGTCTGCCGTACCCAAACATCGACGAGTCTGATTAGATTTTATCGGCAGATAATTCACCAAGTTGGAAAAATCTCATAGAGACATATTTGAAATATGAACAACTACCGAGCTTGCCCACCGAAACCACTAAGTTAAGGCTTAAGGCCGCCCATAATACCATTTTTAATGGAGATCTTTACAAGAAGTCCTATACTCATCTGTACCTAAAATGCCTGACTCCAAGGAAGGAAATTACATACTCAGAGAAATCCATGAGAGAATATGTAGCAGTCATTTAAGTACTCGAAACCTAGCAAACAAGGCCCTTCGACAAGGGTATTATTGGCCCACTATAAAGACTGACGTGGATGGCTACATCAAAGGATATTACAAGTGTCAACGCTTTTCATCGGTATCTCGTCAGCCTTCCACCGAGCTCAACCTGATAGCGAGCCCGTGGCCGTTTGCCCAATGGAGAATGGACATCATTGGGCTATTCCCACCAGCTATTAGACAATGAAAGTTTCTAGTCGTAACTATCGACTATTTTACCAAGTCTATGGAAGATGAACCATTAGCCCAGATCACTATCAGTAAAATGCAAAATTTCATGTGAACATCCATCATCACCAGGTTCGATGTGCCTTACGTTCTGATCACCGACAACAACAAACAGCTCGACAATAAAATATTTCAAAACTTTTACAACAGGTTGGAAATTCAATATCATTTCACTTCCGTTGCATAGCCTCAGACTAATGGCCTCACCGAAGTGACAAACCGAACCATCTAGCAAGAACTAAAAGCTGCATTGGATGAAGTTAAAAGCCACTGGGTAGAAGAGCTCGATGGCATCCTCTGGGCCTACAGAACAATGCCTTGAAGGGCAACGAGAGAAACACCATTTAGCCTAACTTACGGTTGCGAAGCAGTGATACTAGTGGAAATCAACATCCATTCGCTTCGAGTAGAACAATATGAGCCCGAGCAGAACAAGCTACCACTACGCGAACGACTAGATTTGCTTCCCAAACTGCAAGAAACCACATTTGTTATAATGACCGCTTATCAACAACTAATGGCACAATACCACAACAGGTGGGTCAGGGCTAAAACGTTTAAGCTTGGCGACCTAGTGTTAAAGAAAGTAGAGGGCACCGGACAGTCTCAATCAGGAGGAAAACTAGCACCTAATTGGGAAGAGCCTTATCATCTCAATCGCCTAGATGGCTCAATCGTGCCCAAGACTTGGAATTCTGAAAACTTGTACATCTACTATCAATAGTGGTTGTTGCTCTCTCGTGGAAACACTCTCTGTTACATATCTAGTCGAACAGTCAGGTAAGATCTCTACAATCCTTTAACCTATCTACAGACTGATATGTTTTCATATCTATGTCGAACGTAGCGTATTTAAGCCTAGCGACTTGATGTTAAAGAAAGTAGAGGCCACCGAACAGTCTCAACTAGGAGGAAAACTAGCGCCCAATTAGGAAAAGTCTTATCATTTCAATCGCCTAGACCACTCGATCGTGCCCAGGACTTGGAACTCCAAAAACTTGCGTATCTACATCAGTAATGGCTATTGCTCTCTCGTGGAAACATGCTTTGTTACATAGCTGGCCGAACAATCAGCACTCCTTTAACCTATATATAGACTAATCTGTTTTTATATCTATATCGAACATAGCGTATCTTCAATAAGGGATATAACTCTCAAACGGTAGACAAGGTCAATCGTGTCATCAATAATAGATGTAACTCCCCAACGAGTAGATATAGCCCATTATATCGCTTGAACTCTCTCGATTAAATGTCCTACCACACGTAGCGTGTTATCAATAAAAGATGTAACTCCCTGATGGGTAGACATGATTCATCCTATCATTTAAATTCTCTCAATTGAGTGTCCTACCAAACGTGGTATATCGTCAATATGAGATATAACTCCCCAATGGTTAGACACGACCCATTCTATCGTTTGAATTCTTTCGATTAAATGTCCTAATGAACGTAGCATGTCATCAATTAAGTATATAACTCCCAGATGGATAGATACGACCCATCCTCTCATGTGAATTCTCTCTTTCAACTAAATGTCCTACCGAATGTAGCGTGTCATTAATAAGGAATGTAGCTCCTCGACGGGCAGACACAGCCATGGTTTTTTATTAAAATTTTATCACAAATTAGCCAACATTAGACACATGAACGAAGAGGCTAGTTGAATGATTCAAATATGCCAAGAAGTATTATTATGTTTCACATCACATGTACAAGACGGACATGCAGTGCAATTTTCAAGAAGGGAAAACAAGAAATTCATTTGTCGGTAATATTACAAGATAGAGTAGATACAAACAAAACAAAAAGTACAAAACTCCGTACATGGCAAAAAAGACATCATATAATTAAAAGAAAAATTACAAAAATTTCATAAGAGAAGCCAGAAAGAACTTCGTAAAAGGTAGGAGTTGGTCAAAAAAGAGAGAAAAGATGTAGCAAGTTCCATATTTTCTCCATCGTTCGGCCTCCTCCAATTTCCTAACTTCTCCTGTCACCCGATCCGAAAAAGGCTGGGAAAAAACCCTCAACCACCTATTGTACACAAGGGTTGGACGATAATTCTAATCTTGAGAAGAGAGTTTCTTTTACGAACAAAAATCTTTCCTATCCAAGCCAAGGGCTCTCTATACCCAAAACTAGTATCCTTGAGGAACTCTGACAAATTCCATCATAATACCGGGATCACGAATGTTATGATAGCACCTTGTATCGGCAACTCCATTCTTGATGGCACCTTATATCGACAAAAGCCTTCTAACACACCAAGTTTTGGGGCTTAAAAGCCATATTCAAACTATCTCTAAGGAGTACTAACTCTTAGCGAAAGAATCTCAAGAAGGCAATTCCAAATCCCTCGAAATCACTTCATGACAGTACTGAAGTCTCCTCCTCTATTTATAATCGTGAAAGCGTGACTTTTACTATTGTTGGCAACTGAAACGCTTCAATGGAAGATGTATTCAATGAAAGATGAATTCAAACTTGCCAACTTCTCACAAAACATTTATTTCAGAATTATTTATTTAGTGGGTTATCTCCATTAACACTCTCGAAATTTTTCAGGTAACGACTTTTAAATTTACTTCTTATACCTTTTTTTCTTTCAAAACAACATAAGGAGTAGAGGCAAATGATATTCTATAGTCCAAAAGCCCATTAAGCATGACATGAGCCCAAAGCCCAATAAACAAAATACACTAGAACCTGCCAAAGCACGTCAACGGGTGTGCCCCCACCTCTCGGCGCCTAACGACCAAACCCTTTTCGATAGTTGCTTGATCGGCTCTTGAACCTCCTCGATATTCAATATTCGGTCAACTTGGAGTAATATTCATCTCTTCATAAAATATAAGAATAACATCTCGTAACAAGGATGGAAATCTCCGAATTCTCATCGATACGGAAAATAATTTCCTCTGAATTTAAACTTTCTCTAATTGGTAAGACTCCAATTCTCATAAGATTTCATTTGATACCCGTGAATTTTGGGACACCTCTATAAGGAAACTAGGGTTTTAGTATTCCGGATGCATATGAAACTCACATAAGCGAACTCTATATATTTCATTAACTTGTCTCTAAAATTACGTATAGCACACAATTCTCTTATAAGACTTTACTTAATTTGATATTCGTGAATCATGTCGATAGATGACTACCCCGTCGGGAGAGTTATAATATGTAAAATAAAAAAAACCCCCCCCTACAGGGTTTTAAGGTTATTTTTATTGCAATTTTAGGATAAACATGCAGCGAAGCAAATAAGCATTAAGTTAAAATAAATGTTATCAATCAAATTTTCATGATAAATAGCAAAACTCATGATAATCAAAGGAGAGGCTGTAAGTGTTGAACAAATTTCTATTAGTTTGTATGTCACATCCGTGGAAATGCAAAATATAGTGCATTTCGGTCTACCCATTGGACAAACCTAGAGCTACTGATTGAAATCTTTTGTTGAATGCTTGTATTCTCTGAAGGGATGAGACATCCCAAAGAAAACCAGGTTACAGAGAGCTAGTACTTCAACAATACAATAATCAAGGGATTCACTAATAAAATATGTTACTAATTTATTTTTTCTTTATTTTATTGAAAAACAAAAGTTAATAAGGAGATTTTTTTTCTTTTTTTAGCGTAGAAGAGTCATATTATCTCATCACACCATCCTTTAACCAGACCATCAGCTAGATTTTTGCCTCCTTCTAAATCAACCGAGATTAAAATATTATGAAAGTTCGAAATACAGTTGAAATTAAATAATATTAATCCCCAAGAGAGATGCTTGGGGTTCTTTTGTTTATTCGTCCAATAGCATTTAAAGAATGATAAAAAATTAATAAAATAAAATATGTTGCTTACACATAAATGTTACATAATTATATGTTATCGAAGCACAGCAGTCTTACTCCTCTTCACTGTCCCGGTAGTTGTCCTTGTTGTCATGCTCATTACGATTATCATTTTCATTATCATCATCTTCTTCCCGAGTTTCTTTATTTTCCTCCCACCATAGTTTGTTCTTGTCAACTGACACTAAAAAAACAAAAAAAAAAAAAAAACAAATAGCCATTTACAAATCCAGGTACCTCTCTTTCACGTTCGTCTTCTCTCTCTCTCTCTTCTCTTCTCCACCTCATCGCCGCCTTCACCTCCATTCAGCTCCTCCCTTTCTCTCAAGTGCATTATCTCTCTTTGCTCAAGACAGAGTGAGAGAAGGGCTTGCATTTCTTCTGATCTTCATCGTCTACCCCAAATTCTCTTTCGTTGAGTTTTTACTCTCTTTTCATTTCATGAAGCTAAGATTAGTTACGATTTAGGGTTTAAAATTTTTGGAGTTCAGCTAAGGTTTCTTTAATCTTTATTTATCTATCAGTTCGATTATATTTCTATTTTTATCCGTACTTGTCTTATAATTTGGTTGAAGTTCTAGATTTCATGGAGAAGGAATTGAATCTAGGGTTTTCATTTTTTCAATTTCTTTTTCATTTTTCTTTCTTGCACTCCTTTTGAATCTAGGGTTTTTAATTTATGTTTTTGCTGTAATAAGATTGTGTCCTAAAATATGGTAGTAGTGTACATTCTGTACATTCTGTATGTTTCATATATGGGTTGATATCTTCTTTTGAGTATAAAATATGCAGTTAATCTACCTATCTTTGTAATTTGCCTTGGCCAATCTACTCTCTGGTGGATCTAACATGCATAATGAAATTATACGTCATCAGCAATCTATTCACAATGAATGTAGGATGCACAGGGGGTTGATGACTATATTGAATGTCATTATAAATCTCCTTTCATTCTTTACAATGAGCAAAAGCTTTGTGCACCCTCCAAAGAGTGTTGGATTATAAGTGGGCTATTTTTAGTTCTCTTCATCAGTGGCAGAATGTATCCCTACCCTTTTCCATGGTAGCTTTGTCACATCTCAATCCTTCACCCTCAAGTCTTCCCCTGGGGCCTAAGTAAAGAATTGTGGCGCTTGTCTAACTGGAGAGTGTGGCATGTTGAACTCAGCCTTGCAGATTTTAGGTTCCTTGTCTAGTTGGCTAAGATTTTGTATTCATTAGTTGTCCCTATCCTTGTCCATGGTAGCTTTGTCACATCTTAATCCTTCACCCTCAAGTCTTCCCCTGGTGCCTAAGTAAAGACTTGTTATCTTTTTTTTTTTTAACTACTTTTAAAGCTTTACTGCTTGTGGGTTTCTTTTCTGATTACATCCAATTCCTTTGATCCTTTGCTGTGTTTCTCCTCAGCTTCTCCCGCCTTTTAAATGTTAGAAGGAAAGTAACTATCTTGAGTACACTTTGACTGTCAGACTGATATCCCTTTCTTTTAGTCTTACCAATCAGCATTCACCAGAAATAATTTAGTAGTACTAGTTACGCTTTTTTTTTTCTTTTTTTTTTTTTTTGATTCTAAAGTGTTTTTCTATGTCCTTTTTCTCATTGTTAGGCTTGGCAAAAGTCTATAATAACAGTTTTCTCCTACATGCCAATCACTTTTAACCTGGACGTGTAACAATTTGGACAACCAGTTAATTAGAAAAGACATGGAAAACTTATTTTGTTAAATAATATTAAACTCATTGTTGAACTCATTGCTAGGCTTGTCCGGTCTATAATAAGAGTTTTCTTCTACATGCCAATCACTTCTACATACCATGTCAATTAATAAAACTTATTTTGTTAAAAAGTATATTTATTAAAAATTTAGTTATATATTATTATTTTAAATATGACTATTATTAGAAAATAATATATAGGGTATATGATTCCCACAGGGGTGACCACTAGGATAGGTCCCGACCGCTAGCATAGCCCTTACTAGCGCAAGCATAGCCAGTGAAACTTTTGACCGTCGGGGAAGATCCCAAAGTCTTTGCCAATAGTTTTTGAGATCTTTATTGACGGTTTTTGACCGCTGGAGGCATCTTCTTTTTGTTGTGTGTCACTTTGAAATTTGTGGACTGCAATATCAGCTCCAACAGCCGCCCCAGCTGCTCCAGCGCCACCGAGAGTCATACCTGCGGCCACCACCTGCTTACTTATTGCCTTGCCGGTCATACAAAACCTAGCAAAGCTCTCACAGTTGTTAAAGAGCAAATTGTATTCGCCAAAGGAATTTTCTATTAACAATGTCTCAGCGCGGTGTAGGACCATCATGGCGTCATCACTGTTTTCTTTGGAGCAAGTGCCGGCTCGCATTAGGAGGAGCCGTCTGGAGGAGACACCATACTCGACACGGTAGAGCTTGTGGCCAGAGAGAAAGCATTCGAGGCAGGACTTGACGACTCCATGGTCCTTGTTTGGGTCAAAGCCACACACGCAGTTCCCTTTTACGTTGAATGAAGGTCGGGATTCATTTGTTTTTGTGTAGTGAATCACTTCCCCTTCTCTCACATATATTCCTGTATTGTCAACAGAATTTGTGTAAATTCCCAAATTATAATAAAGATTTCAAGGCTTAGGGCAATTAGGTCTGGCCCACACAAGAATTGCAGAAATTGTATTTTGGGAATTAATGGGCATGAATATGGATTCTATGACAATCGATCATTTTACCATCTTCTTGTATTTTCTTTGCCTCCCTTTATTTCTTTCAAAGCTGTTGATCTTTGAGGCTTTGTTTGATGGCTACTCACAGATCATAGCGCTCTTTAGGCCCCCCCGGGGCTACCACCCGGCTAGGGGCGCAGGCTTCTACATTTAGAGGGCATGGCACTAGAATAATAGGACCGATCCAAGGTCAACCAAGCATGAATTTTCCCAAAAAAAAAAAAGAGGAGTAAGAAAACGTTACATTGTTAGACGCCGGATAATTTTATATTTCAATGAGCAAATATGCCATACTAAGGGTGCCTAGGCTTACGGGCTGATTTAGTCTTGTTCACTAGCAGGTGCAAGACACCAACTCAATCTATAAGGTAAAATGGTCAAATCATAACGATAATCAACATGAGAGAAAGTGAGAGAGAGAGAGAGAGAGAGAGAGGACACGAACCATGGTGAGAGTAAGAATGGAGTCTCCTATAACTGTAGATGTGATCTCCGGGCACTAATTCGTTTCGACTAATCTTTACCATTTCCTCTACTTCACAAAAAGTACACTATAATTCGCAATCCTTTTGATGTTTCCTGAAGAAAGGTCATTTAAGGAAACAACCAACACAATTAAAATCCAAACAATTCATATATTTGTGTTTCAAAAATGACACCTCCTTCACTTTTTTTTTTTTTGGGCTAATGACTTTGTGCCTTACTGGAAATTAATCGGCACATATATATATTAGCTGTAAGTTGTCCAGACTATATTCAATGTTAATTTTTTTCGTGCCTTCCAAGAAATTGGTATACATGCAAGCTGGAAGACAAATCCATTTTGCTCTTGGGATTGTGAGAGTGAAGATGACTGGTAATTTTGGCTCGTCTTTGGCACCATGTAGGGAGACAAATTCCCACCATGAATTCCATCGTTTACGTCTACGATTTTTTGTTGTAGCTGTCAAATGCCCACCAATTACTGTAACTTGGGGAGGGCGTTCGACCTTTTATGGCATGCAAAGAAAATAATTTCTTTTAAGAGAAAAAAAAATACGAATTTCCGAGTGTGAAAAAAAATAATGTTGTCTTAAAGATAACATCTATTTAAAAAAAAAAAGGCTTGTAAATTTAGTTGTGAGGTAATTAGGGTATTGGAATTTTTTTTGGTGAAATAATTTTTTTTTTCAATTTTTGAATTTTGTTTACTTCGCAGTAATTGGTAAAATATATTAAAAAATTTTGTTGTTTTTATTAAATGTCATTTTCAATTTCACAAACTATTTGGTGAAGTCGGAAAAAGAGTGAGTTTCCTTGTGAAATCAACATCAACCGGCGTAGCTCTGGTTGCTTCCAAAGGGATCACATTTGTTTGTTGTGTGTATTAATATAATTATTTCGGTGATGGAGACTTACGAAGAACTTTACGAATCATCGTTATAAAGTCATAGGAAACATCTTCACCATTATTGGTTTTCTTCGACTTAGTAAAATCCGTTGAAGCATTAGCACATTTTTTCCCCAAATTTTTTCAATAGAACAGATAAATATTGAATTATTATTTAATATGAGAAGGTTAACTATTACAAAGATTGAATTTTTCTCGTGTTACAAATAAGAATTTCATGGATAAATAGATTTTTTTTTTTTATCGTGTTGTATAGAGGAGCAAGAGCCGAT